>JALMQS010000073.1:2054574-2083587 GCA_024734495.1 Forficula auricularia
CAGTGTCCCTTTCGAACCAGCCTCTCCCCAGCAACAAGATACTTCCAAGATACAACAAGGTTGTTCCCCGGCCAGAGTGTACTCTGGTAAACCTCAACGCACTCGTAGAAAGCCAGCCTACCTCGAAGATTACGAGCTATAATTTTGGAGGGGGAGAATGTCATAGTTAATAGTATCTAAGCTTCCTACATTATCATGTATGCGGTGTTTCTTGTTTTGTTTATTGAATCGCATTGTTATTATTATTATTCTCTATACTCATGTTTCTCTTTTGTATTAATCTTTAAGTTAATAAAAACCTAATACAGGTCGTTTTGTCTAATTCTTTACAGATTCTAATTTGGATTTTCTGTTTGTAAATAAATAATGATGGGATATATGATGACCTCACATAAGGGTCAAATATCTAATTATAATGTAATATATAGAAAAGATTTATATAAACTCATTACTTTCATTCTGAAACTTTTGGGTCCAGGCACGTTAAAAATTCGCATGAAGCTAAAAGAAATTTTTATTTTTGACAAGGCTTGGTTCGATCACATATGTGTACCGCATTTTGTGTATAACTGTAAGTCTAAATAACCAACTTGGTCAACTTATAATTTTTTATAAAAAAAAAAAAATATATCAATTAACATCCATTTGTAAAAATTTTTTTAGCCTAATTGACTGAAGATGGCCAAATAAAATTTAGGCCGAAACGTCTCATTAAAGGTGTTTTATTGAACCCAGTGATTCCATCTTTGGCTGATACCTCCTCCTTCATCTAGTATAAAATTTAATATGTACTTATTCAATACATTTCAAATTTTTAAAATTACATGATTTGTCTCAGTTTTGTTGTATCTATATATTTACTTTTTTACCACTTTATTTTTATATGATTAAATAGAAAAAAAATTTTTGATTGTTTTTAAATAATAAAAGAATACAAGACATTCATTTATTTAATGAATACAAAACAAAATAAATCTAAAGGTAATTGTTTTTTTTTTCTAAAAATAACTAAAATGTAGGGAATTTGGCCGTTGCCAACCTATTTTCCAACCCTTGACTCAGGGTGAGCTAACTCGACTCTATTTTGATTTATGAAATTCATATTGTTTGAAACTCCAGGGTAACTCTCAACCTAGAGTTGAGTAAGCCGAGGATTAGTTTTTTTTTTTTATGAAACTGGGCCTTAGAGGCATAAGTCCTCGGTGGCTAGGTCCTCTAAACATCAATACAATCTAGCTACAACACATTAACAAACATCAATACAAATTAACTACAACAATTTAACACATAATAAACAAGTAGGTACAAAAAAAAGAAAAAGAAAATAGAAATCTATGCTCATTAACAAAAACATGACCATCAAAAGACAAAAAGTAATTTAAAAATTCCTCAAAAACCAGATACCAGGAGCAAGCGACGCATTAGCCATCCCGGGATTTGCCATAAGTTGTTAATGAAACCTGGTCAAACCTTAACAAGGATGGTATGACCTCTCTCTACCTCAGTTAATCTTTGCTTATGAGAAATAAATAAAATTGTGTACAACTCTAGAACTTTAGGACTTGACAAAATTTATAATTAGGAGACAGAGGACTATAATCCCAAGTAGTAATAAATAGAATGTTCCACAAATCAATGCCAGATCCTACAAATGAATGCAAACCTACATATTAATATCTGAATTAAATAACTTGTAGGAACCATTCTTCCCTAAATCATTATAATCTAAATAACCATCTGAATCATCCTCATAACAAAAACCACCACTGCTTTCAACACCTATACTTCTAGTCCCGACCTTGGATTGACTACTCCGTTCAACGATATTATCAAAAAAAAAAAAAAAAAATATTTTAAAAATAAACAAAATATTTACCTTAGCAATGCAGAGATTTCCTTATTTCAGCCTAATTTCAAAACCAGCCCTTGCTTTTCCTATCTATAAATGGAAAGAAGAGTTAACAAACCCCCATCCCCAAAAGAGACAAAAAAGAACTAATAAAAACCTACCAAAAAGCTTCAAATTCGTAAGACAGCTTTTTGTTTATCCACCAGACTTCAAAGAGACCTAAACTTACTTACGTAATGTAAATGATTCTTGTTTCAGGTATAGTTTTTTAATATTTTTTGAATAAATTGATCTTCAAATTTTTATATAGTGATATTGTAAAAAAAAATATTTTTCTGTTTATTGTTAATTGATCTGTATTTTAATGTTCTAAGTTGTAAGAATAAAGAAAGAGAAATCCCTTTTATTAAGGATTTATTTAACAGAAAACGCCTAATACAGAATGAATAAATATAAACATAATCGTAAACAATCAAACAATACAAACGGCCTTCTAGATTTTATCACAATTACCCCCCCCCCCCTTTATTATTTAGAGATATAGTCCTTTAAATATGCTGGTGGTCTTCGGGGTCTTTCACTTCTTCTTGGAGTGGCCTCCTGGAGCCGAGTATCTTCATCTTCTTGAAAAGAAACCTCCTTGTTGATGTTTTCAGTATCTCCATCCTCTCGGATTATGTCTTCAGTTTTGTTTTCTTTTCCACCTTCATTTTCTTCCGAAAATTCGGCAGACGGGGCAAGATGCCTCGAAGAAACTGTGGTTTCGCGGCCATCTGGTAGCCGCACATAGGCAAAATCACCATTTCCTTCTAAAAGGGTTGCCTCTTCTACTAATGGATCATATTTGGAGCGGTTAAATTTTCGTATATATATTGATCCCGGAGTGAGTATCCATGAGGGCGTAGAAAGACCGTTATGAGAGCGTCTATTGAGACGAAACATTCTTTCATGTGGAGTTTCGTTTGTTGATGTGCAAAGAAGTGAGCGTATTGAATGTAGAGACTCCTGAAGTACCTACCAATTCCCAATCCGAAATGTGTAATTTTTTTGATCCCAATGATAACTCGATCGCCTTCCAAATTATTTCGTTATATCTTTCAATTTGTCCATTTCCCATAGGATTAAAAGCTGTTGTACGGCTAGTTGCTATATTCAAAGAGGATAAAAATTGTTTTAAATTTTGAGACATAAATGATAAACCTCTGTCCGAATGGATGGAAGAAGGTGTACAGAAAATTGAAAATAGTTGTTTAAAGCATGCAATAACTGTATCAGAAGTGATATTAGCACAAGAGAAGGCAAATGGAAATCAGAAATATTCATCAACAACTGTTAGAATAATTATATTGATTGTGTGATTTTGATGGCAATGGTCCTTTGAAATCGATGATTAGGCTCTCAAATGGCGCGGTTGCTTTGATTAGGGTTCCTGTATGTTTATGAGATTTAGGCTTGATTTCAACACAAATCTTTCAGGATGATACAATTCTCCTAATATCTTCAATAGAAAAGGGTAGATTTTTGCTCCTCACCCAGAGATTCATTCTTCTAATTCCTGGATGACAAAGCGATTCATGAATGTGTTTAAGTTTGTTTTCGTCCACTTGTATAGATGAAGTTATTCTCGAAAGAGCATCAGCCGTAACGTTATCTTTACCCGGTCTATAAACTATGTCGTAGATAAAACATCTAGGCACCATCTCATGATTTTTTCATTCTTAACTTTTCCTGGAAGTTTCTAATCAAACATAAAAGACACGGATTTTTGATCAGTAATAAGACGAAAAGCTCGACCTAGTAAATAGCGCCTCCATTTGCGAATAGCTTCTACGATTGCATAGGCTTCTTTTTCAATTGAAGAGTGTTTTTGTTCCGCAGAAGAAAGCGTTCGTGAGAAAAATGCCACTGGTCTACCCAGTTGACAAAAGGTAGCTGCTATAGCCATCTCTGAAGCATCAGTCTTGACTGTAAAAAATTTTTAAGAAAAAAATAAAAACCGACTTCAAAAAATTAAGTGCAACAAATATAAAAATACACTAAAAGGTATAAAATAATTATTATCTTATTTAGTTACAACTAAACGACGAAATATTAACACGAAATTACTTTTTAAAGTCGGTGCCAAACAAACTATACCTATAAGCGAGCGTACCAGCCAAACGTACTAAGTAAGATCCGTCGAGTGCGATTCATAAAAGGTATATGTTTGGCACCAACTTCAAAAAGTAATTTCGTGTTAATATTTCGTCGTTTAGTTGTAACTAAATAAGATAATAATTATTTTATACCTTTTAGTGTATTTTTATATTTGTTGCACTTAATTTTTTGAAGTCGGTTTTTATTTTTTTCTTAAAAATTTTTATTTTTCTCTTTTTAGTGATGTTATTAATAGTGATTATATCATCAGAACTTGACCAAATTAATATGACACCATCCCTAAGACACCCCCTTTCGGATAAAAAATGAACCATCGAAATCGGTTCATAAACAAAGAGGTTAGGTCTAAACAAACCTAAACAAACCTAATAAAAAAGGTCTAATACCTATGAAAAAAAATCGAAAAAAAAATGGGACCAATCGGAAGCTAGACTGGACCCAATGCAAAAAAAATTTTCAAAATCGGTTGACAATTGGCGGAGATATGAGGTAACATAGGCACAAAAAAAAAAAAAAAAAAAAAAAAAATTCAATCGAATAGAGAACCTCCTCCTTTTTTGAAGTCGGTTAAAAAGGAGCTTCATTATCGATTGATGTAATAACGGCATTCTCTATATCTAATTTTAAATCATTGAAAGCTTTAATTGCTTCATCCAAAAATGGAAAGCTGGAATGTATTAGTGGACCGATTTTTTTAGAAAATTGATGAATAAAATTTAAAAAATGAGAAAACATACCTAATGTCCTTTTTAATGCTGAAGAATCTTGCGGTACAGGCATATCTCTTAATGGTTTGAGTCTTTCCGGATCTGGTTTTAATGTTTTGTTATTTATAATATATTCTAATAGACTGATTGTTCTGAGTGAAAAAGAACTCTTTTCATTATTTATAGATAAATTATATTTACTTGCACCTGCCATAAACTTTTTTAGGTTCTCATCATGATGTTCTTGGTTTCTTCCGCATATTATTACATCATCTAGATATGCATAAGTTTTTTTTAAATTTTCAGTTCGGATTATATCATCAATTACTCTTTGAAAAGCAGCTACTCCATTTGTTACCCCAAACGGAATTCTTTTAAATTGAAACAACTGACCACAAGCTTCAAATGTAGTGTAAATTCTATCCTCAGTTTTTATAGGTATTTGATGATAAGCTAAACACAAATCAATCGTACTAAATATATTGAATTGTGCAAATTTGTTTACGATGTCATCTATTCGGGGTAAGGGATCCTCTCAAGCTTGAGTTGTTTGACATAAAAGAATTTAGTCTTTTTGATTTTAAGTCGATTCTTCCACGTTTTAAGTAGAGGTTGCCATTAATAGTCAAAACATCAAAAATGAAATGCAATAAGGTTATTCCTCTAGTATTAGATAAGAATCGATCGTTATTTTTGATTTTAAGCCGATTCCTCCATGTCTTCAGCAATGGTTACCAATAATAATCGAAGGGTCAAAAATCTAAGGTAGAATTATTATTCCTCAAGTATTAGATGAGAATCAATCGCTATTTTTGATTTCAAGTCGATTCATCCATGTCTTAAGCAATGATTACCAATAATAACCGAAATGTCAAAAATCCAATGTAGAATTGTTATTCCTCGACTGTTAAATGAGAATCGATCATTATTTTTGTATTAAAGTCAACATGAACTGCAAATTGCAAGTGATATCTGATTTATATAAAGGAATAAACATATTAATATTTCAAATGAATTTGGATAAAGTTTAGCAACGATCCGTTGCAGTTTATTTTCTTAAATAAGTTTAAATTTAGACTGACATACCTTCGAATAATGGCCGAGCTTCTTACAAAGGTTACAGGTAGCATTCCGAGCAGGACATCTTTCTCGAGAATGCCTATCGAATCCACAAAAATAACATCTTGTATTAACGGCGGCTGAAGTATCATTTGTTATTGGAAAAGAATGGTCTAATACTTCAGAACATCTTGAATCTGATGTTGGGTTTACCGTTATTGGAAGTTGATATGCTTGAGAATGTTTTTGAACCAATTCTAACGTACGAGCTTGTTCATAAGCTTCTTTCAATGTAAGTGCAGAATCTTCTAGAAGTCGTTGCCGAATAAAAGAAGACGAAAGACCACTAATAAGGGAATCTCTTATAGAATCATCTCGATTTTCTCAGCTGTTACAGCTTTATAATTACATTTGTTACCGAGAACTTTCAAAGTTTCAAGATATTCATCGATGGACTCATCTGAATGTTGATTTCTGGATGCGAGCTCATATCGTGCAAAAACTTCATTGATTGGCTTTATATAAAGGTACCTTAAGATTTCCACACCACCCTTATATGTTTTGCAATTATCTAAAAGCACGTAAATTTCAGGAGATACGTGGTTGATTAGAAGTTTCAATTTATCATCTTCCTCCGCTTTAGTCGCTAAGGCGAAATTCTGAAAAGTTGTATACCAATGAAGCCATAGTCGAGGGGCTGAATTCGAATTCGGTGGTAATTCCAATAGTTCGGGTTTAAAATTTCGATCCATTATGATTTTATGATTTTCTGTTAAATAAATTGTAAGAATAAATAACGAGAAAACCCTTTTATTAAGGTTTTATTTAACAGAAAACGTCTAATACAGAATGAATAAATATAAACATAATCGTAAACAAACAAACAATACAAACGGCCTTCTAGATTTTATCACAACTTGACCACGAAATGGTTTGTTTTTATTGTTTGATCTCAATCCCGGTCATTGAATTTTTAAATGAAGAAGGTCATTTTTTACTTTATTTCAATTTAAATCATCAATTAATATTAATCATATTAATCCATCAAGGTCTTTCCTTCGCATATTAGATTAAATAAAAACAACGTCGCCTAAAATGAGCCCCACGCAAGCAGTTTGGCAATTCAGCAATATTGCATAAAAGAGTTATATAATATGTATCATATATATTGATAGATACTCTGTATTTTTATTATTCTTTGATAGGCATTTCAATTTTGAACAATAAATTTATATTAATATATCATAACATCAAATAAATACATTTCTTCACAACAAATAATCTCAAAACATGTATTAAATATCCCAACGTTCCGGGAGAAATTCTCCTTTATCACTGTAAAATTGAAAAACTAGATCCTTTATAGAATAACAAGCTGCGAATCCCGCCTTCAGCAGGTAATTTGGTCACCAAGACAATTTATATAATTGTTTTTAAGGAATTTGGTGTTGGTACTTGGTGAAACATTTTTATCCAATAATTTATATAATTGTCTATATCAAAATATTTAATTTTTTAGTATTGCTTTCTAAACCTTAGAGAAATCAACTTTTTTTTTCAAATTCTATTGATAAAGGAAGAATTTCTCCTGAAGAATTGGGTTTAAAATTAACGTTTTAATATTTAATAGATGTTTGAATGAGGGAACTATGCCTATTGGCTGGAAATGAGCGTTAGTTATTCCTGTTTATAAAGAGGGATATAAGAGCTTAGATTGTAATTATAGGCCAGTGAGTTTGACAAGTCTGGTGGGAAAGATTTTAGAAATGTTGATAGACTCTCGTATCCGCTCGTATTTGGAAGGGCAAGGATGGTTCTATCATAGGCAACATGGTTTTAGAAAAAAATATTCCTGTAATTCTCAATTAGTTTCTTTTATTCAGGATTTACAGGAAGCTATGGATAAAAGTCCATGTGTAGATGCAGTATTTTTGGACTTTGCCAAGGCTTTCGATAAAGTTAGTCATAAAATTATTTTAGAAAAATTAAACTCGTCAGGGTTGTCTGTTAAGTTAATTAAATTTTACAGTGAAAGCAAAGATTTAAGTATCTTTTTTTTGAAAAAAGATGGAAATTTTTTCAAAAATCAACCCAGATCTAAAATATTAATAAATGAATTTATCTTTAAGGACCAATCATAGATTTTAGAGAAAATATTTTTACATTGCATATCAGAGAGGTTCGTCCCCTTAGGAATCGAACCCAAGCGCTAACTAAGCTTGCCGGGCCGTTAGCCAAACCCTTAAGACGAATCTCTCTCCGACATGCAACATATATAAGAATTATAGCTAAAGATTCACTCCCTTCAACTCGAAAGGAATAGTAAAAAATCAGGCTAAACTTATGAAATTCATATTGTTTAGTGTAATAATAAGTATGGACTTCAGGTTAATAATATATGAAGACAGGTAACATTTTAACAGTAAGGTTTATTATAACAAAACATAATGATTACATTAAGATGGCTGATTCAAGGACTGGCTGATGGCATCAGTGTCAAGCCTGCCCTGCACAGCCATGCCAGGGCAGCCAACTGCGACAACATAAACTTAACAACTTAAACATTATGGCATTTGGAACTCCAGGGTAACTCTCAACCTAGAGTTGAGTAATCCGAGGATTAGTTTTTTTTATGAAACTGGGCCTTAAAAAAAAGATAGGGTGATCGCAGACTTAACCCCTCTATCTATAACTCCCCGAACTTGGTGGATGATTTATCCTGGAGATAAACCTGTGTTTATTTACATTAGAAAAACATTGTATAGGTTAGTTGTTCAAATCATAATAATTCAAAACAAATCGTTATATTATTTATTTTTATAATATTATTATTATTATTTATATATAATATTAAATATAGCCAAATATACCTATATAAATGTATATAGAATTTTAATTTATGTTAACACGGAATTAGAATAAAACAAAAGAATTCATTATATAGGTATATTTTTTAAAAGTAAATATCTAATAATTTAAATTAAAAAAAAATTCCAACTAAAATCTAAGAAAGCAGATATTTCTAATAAATATAGTAGTTAAATTTTTATATTTATTTCGTAGAATAAAATTAGATCGGAAACGATTGGAGTCAGCATTAAATTCTGATGCCAAATCATCCCATATTTTTTTATTCTTTAAATTAGAATCGGAAACTGAACGCTTAGATTCTAACACATCTTTATATTTATTAACGAGAAAAACAAGACGTTTCTCCTCTTCTATTGTGAAATTGGGAGTTCTTTTACTCTTAATTAAAGATTGGTCCATTTTCTATCTAAAATTTAATATTCACTTATTCAATACATTTCAAATTTTTAAAATAACATGATTTGTCTAAGTTTTGTTGTATCTATATATTTAATTTTTACCACTTTATTTTTATATGATTAAATAGAAAAAAAATTGATTGTTTTTAAATAATAAAAGAATACAAGACATTCATTTATTTAATGAATACAAAACAAAAATAATCTAATTTTTTCTAAAAATAACTAAAATGTAGGGAATTTGGCCGTTGCCATCCTATTTTCCAACCCTTGACTCAGGGTGAGCTAACTCGAATCTATTGTGTTTTATGAAATTCATATTTTTTTTTTTTTTTTTTTTGGCTTTTCGGCCTTTCTAGCCATAAGCCTAATTACGATACTAGTTATTATTTTTTTAAAATTTGTCTCTAGCCCCGGGGGTCAGATTTTAGCTGGATGCCTCGAGTCGGATTCGAACCCGGGTTAGCTCGCTGTCACGCTACCGCCTAGCCTATCTGAGCCCCCCATGAAATTCATATTGTTTGAAACTCCAGAGTAACTCTCAACCTAGAGTTGAGTAAGCCGATGATTAGTTTTTTTTTATGAAACTGGCCCTAAGCAGGTCGAGTAATAAAGATTCAATTATTTATTTATTTATTTTAAGATTGTTTTATAAAATATTTGAATTTTTAATATAAAAAAAGACATATTTTCGAAAAAAAAAACTGTTCATAAATAAATTTGGCTGAATTCCGAAAGTTGATTTGAGAGTTTTTCAAGTCTTAAAAATGTTTTTAGTTTTTTCTACAATTTATTTTATGAAATAAAATAATGAGGTGAAGGAACAAGGCAAAGGTTTCTTCACACTAAGTGAATAATTGTAAAATAACATTTTATTTTTTATACAAAAATCAATAACAGGAAATATTGACAGTTAATGCATAGAACTAACTCTGTTCACATAGAGATCCAAAAGTCAAAATCAGCACCCAGAGCATGAGAGTCTGCAAAAGTCTGAGCGTAACATTGACCCCTATGGCGGACACACTGTAACGACTTTTAGTTGCACCGAAAATTGTTCAGACATGTGTAGACTTCCAAATTCTAGTTCACACATGGTCTAAAATTGGAAATTACTTCTCTGACAAAACCGTTCATTGTAGATATAGCTTAAAAACTTAACGAAAAAAGAATGATTTATTTTAAGTGCATACTTTAACCTAAAGAATCGTCCCTTTTAGATTTTAACAAAATTAATTTCGAGAGAAATAATTTTTTTTAATTAAATTTTCAATTAACTTTGACATTTTAAAGCACATTAAAATAAGGAAATCTATTTTAATACATTTATTAATTTAAAAAAAAAATCATATTTTTAAGATATTTATATATTTTAAAATATCAATTATACCTCAAACTTTTTGTAGAATACCCGATACATATGTGTTATTTCGTACAATTTTATTAGCCCAAATTAGTTTTAAGATGTCCGATTTTTAGATTGATCCCATCCTTTGCTTGAGTCAAGATAGACTTAATACTTTTCTCTAGTGGAACAAGTGGCTTGGATGGATCTGGAGAGACTTCTATGATACTCAAGATATGCGCCATAATGCATTTTGTTACCATCAAACCAAACCGAGATCCAATACAATTGCGAGGCCCTTCGCCAAAGGGTAAATACGCAAAAGCAGGTCGAGATTTTTTCCCTTTCTCGGAGAAACGTTCTGGATCAAACACATCAGGATTCGGAAAATATCTGAAAATCCAGAAATTTATTAATATAGTTACAATAAAATTTCTCTAATTTAAAAACAAACATTTGTAAATTCTCTATAAGTAATAGCGTTTTTGTTTAAGCTATTCAGTGCGGTATTTTAACAATCAGTTTAAAGAATCGTTTGTTTTTTTTTAATTTTTTTTGTAAAAATAAAAATAACTTACAAAGGTATCAGATCAATGTACTAAAATTTAAATGATTTTAAAGAAAGATTTTGGGAGTTGTGATCTTTTATCTTTCCTAAAAACACAATTGATATTCTAGTACAGGGCAGTGCCTGGCGTTACAGAAAATGGCCACTATTATCACTCAATTTATACTAAGTATCTTTTGTGATAGAAACCTAAATAAACTTGACAGAAAGTCAGGGCGAAAACGTCCACATCCTTCCTTTGGGTGCATTCAATTAGCTCAACAAAAATATATAATACAATAAAACAGGGGTGGTCACAACGTGGCTCGCGAGCCGCATTCGGCTCTTCAGTCAATCTCGTGTGGCTCTTGAATAATACAGATTTTAAGAAGTATAATAATTAGGTCCCAGAAAAAAAATACCCACTAACAAAAGAGTGTGCTAAGAGACTAATCTTAATATTTGGGACTATAATACTTATGTGTGTGAATCACTGTAGGTACTCAACAGTAAGTTCATTATATCTAAATATCGATCCGAACTAAATGATGAACATTTAGGTGAACTCGTGTGTACCAATTATCAACCAGATTTCAAACAACTAACAGTCAACATGAACACTCGTAAAAGCACTTCTCAAAAGTAAAATGTTATTTCTTTTTTTATTGTAATTGAACACTAATGTTATAATTAGAACAAAAAATAAATGTTACTTCATTTATATTTTACAAAATAAAAAATGTGTCTTTTTTTAGTAAACCATTAATTAATCTCCAAACAATGTGGCTCGTTTTGAAACAGTTTTAAAAATTTGCGGCTCCCAAAGTTAAGGTTAGTGGGCACCCCTGCTATAAAAGATAGTTTGAAAATAATAAAAACTGGCTAAATAGGAACTATCTAGACCAAAAATAAAAAAAAAAAAATAAGATGCCATGAAAAGTTGATGTGATTGTGGACAATCCATTAAAAGTTTATGAAATTGTTAATTGTATTTCTATAATTTTTTTTAATATTTTCGGACAACTCTTTTATGTATGGGAAAGATAAAATATGTATCTTAAATTTTCCTTATTATTGTTACTATTTTTTTATCATTAATGTTTATTAAAGACATTTTTATTAAAGAGTTGACAAATGTTTCTTTATAACAATTTTTCGGGGGGGTCAGATAGGCTAGGCGGTAGCATGACAGCGAGCTAACCAGGGGACCCGGGTTCGAATCCGACTCGAGGCATCCAGCCAAAATCTGACCCCGGGGGTAGAGACAAATTTAAAAAAAAAATATAACTAGTATCGTAAATAGGCTTATGGCTAGAAAGGCCGAAAAGCCAAAAAAAAAAAAAAAAAAAAATAATAACAATTTTTCGAGACGCCGCACGCCTGGAGGTGCTAGCTGAGTGCACGTAGGCACGCTCATAACAGCTAGTATAGTAGAAAATTGTCAATTGTATTTTCATAATTTCGAAAACAGAAAAGATATTTATTTATTGTAATTATTTCAAAATAAATTCATACTCAGGATCATGCTGAAGTCCTTCAAGAGAAATGTATACAGGAGTGCCTTTTTCAAGAACAATATCCGTATCTGGTATTTGATAGTTTCGACTCACTTCTCGATCCAAAAATGGTACTAGAGGATACATCCTTAATGTTTCATTAACAACCTGAAAAATTATTTTATCTAATTATTTAGAAATTTATTCTTAAAGGAAGAAGAAAAAGAGCCTAAGTTGCTTCGTCTAATGTGTTTTTGAAACGTGGAGAAGAAGAATTTTCAACCATGAGAGTCTGTGTGTTTATCTGAATGCCGATCATCGCGATAACTCAAAAGTCGTATTAAGTTCGTTTAGTATCCAAAATGTTTATATTTCCAAAGCGGAATAATCCTAATTAGATTTTAGACTCACTATCTTTAGATCTTGCCTTTCAAAAATGCAGAAAATATAATTTCTTGAATGATTTTACTGAGATTTTAAGGTGAGATATAGACACATAAATAAACAATTTACTTTAAATTAATAATTTTATTTATTTTAAATCCAATTAATAAATCTATGAGCTTGCCTAGTCACGAAAAAGTTCAATTTTTCCTTAATTTTTTTATATTATATATATAATATATCAGTGGCGTACGATCATCCATGGGTGTTGTGGATGAAGCGCATCCCTAAAATTTCAAACATTTAAAGTATTTTCATAAATATATAATGACGACTTTAAAATTTCAGGTGGATCTTTAAATTTTCAAATTATTATTCGTTATTTCAAATATTTCTATAAAAAACATTTTTGTTTTGAAAAGTATATTGGTTTTCGAAATGAAATAAAATTGTTGCATAGTTTCAAGGGGCAATTCAAATGAATGATTTTTCTCAAAAGAGTGCTGATAGAAGGCTTGAAATTCATTCCTAGTAGATATATCTTCCAGTTCAAGCTTGTCAAAGACAAGTCCCGACGAGTTTTAGTCGAATAAAAATTGTTCTCGCTGAGGAACAAAAAGGAATAAATAAAGATGATTCGGGAATCTCTGGACTAATCCATTTTTAAGAACTCTTAATATATAAGATCGGAAATAAATAAGAGTCCTATAGATATGTGATAGCTTAATTGAAAAGTTTTTGTTTTGCCGAGAGTAGCAGAGTTGTTGATTCACAAAGAGAAACAAAGAGGTTGTCCTCTGCTTGATGCAAATAAACATACACACATATATATCGAGATGATATATCTGTATATATATATATTATTTATTTGTTTGAGACTATTGTTTCGAAGACTTGGTCTTCATCATCAAGCAGAGGACAACCTCTTTGTTTCTCTTTGTGGATGTGATAGCTTGCTTATAGCAATAGAATTAGGAGAAATATAAGATTTTCTTATAGGAGAGGCTGATTCATTATGGAAGATGGTCGATTTCGTTCTCAGGGACTGTGGAGCTTAAGTCACAAGAATTAATTTCCGACTCCTATCCTCACTCACAGCAGTATCCGTTTGGGACGAAGGTCGCAAAATATATTTTTTTTAAATCTAATGTTAAATTTGAAAAATAACGAAAATGATGCCGTATTCGATGAAATTTGCAAAAAAAAGCCAAGATTAAAATAAAATTTCAAAAAATGAAGGGTACTTTTTTGGACAGCATCCCCTGGTTAAAAATCCACCAACCGCCACTGATATATGTATACATATATAAATGTAGATGGTAAAATAAAATTAATTAAGAAATTCAATTTATTCCAAACTAATTAAATTAGAAAGTAAATGTTTAATAGTTTATTTATTTATAGAAGGGATCTAGCCAGAGAGTGTACGGATTCTAGAAAAAATTATCACTCTTCCTCCAATTTAATTTATTTTAAATGAGCTCCATTTGACTCTGACAATTGTAAAGATGAAATACTATTAAATTAATATTTCTAAAGTACTAAAAAATTTCTTATACCTAATTGCCGTAAGATTTATTAACTTACTTGATCAAGATATGTCATTTGTGCAAGAGACTCGTAGCAAATGGATCCGAACTCTTTAATTTTTTCTTGAATTTCCTCTCTTAGTTTCTGTTGTATTTCAAGTGATCTTGATAATTCATGTAAAGCAAATGTGATTGTACTAGTTGTCGTCTCAAAGCCTCCAGCAAAATAGACTGCAGCCTAAATAAAATCGAACAAATAATTGATTTTCACGGGGACTTTACTGAATCAAGGTTAACGACCTAAGTCGCTTTACTACAACTCTTCAAGATGGTGAATTTAACTATTCTGGGACTTCTTGTTACTTTTGAAAGTTTGGATTGTGAAATGGATTGTAAATCATTCGAAAGATTTCAGAATTGACTAATTATTATCAATAATTGTGACTGGTATAAGGGGAGATGTGGAGCCCATTAAATTAAAACGAAAATAAAATTACGATGATTTTGTGAAATTTATCAATGTCTCTTTGAGGAAAATGTGGATCCCTAGTCCGCTTTAGGAACCATTGCTCTAGAGGCCTAAGAGAAAGTTACTTTTAATTATCCTTATGATAAGATTAAAATTTTAAAAAAATCAACAAAATTCCGTTGGATCTCACCTGAGCCAGTAGATCTTCGTCATCCAATTTGAGAACACTTTCATCATCTTTATTAACTGAAGAATATGCTAAACTTCCTTTCTTTTGAAGTTCAATTAAAAGATCAACCAAATCATTTCGACGATTTCCAAATTTTTTACGTGATTCAAGAGCGTCAGTAAAGACTGATCTAAATAAAAATTACAATGCACTGCTTATTGATTAAAGACATATTCTAAAAAACCTGATACATTTCCTAAATGGATCGGAATAATAAAACGATTTTCAGAAGTCGTCACCTACTTCCTCTACTAAAAAAACAAACTAAAAATTAAATATAATAATAATATGTAACGGTACTTGAAATTCCCCCTTTATTCTATCACAAAAATTTATTTTGAGTCATTTCCCCTTTATTGTATCACAAAAATTCAAACAGATACGTGGCTAAAGAAGTTTCACTTCAAAAAAAAGTCAAACCCATGAGAACTTGTAGTTTTTTTACACGTAATTCTATTGATTTCTTCCTAAACCCGATGGTATCATTAATCTTTACCTATAGGGATTACAAACTCTTCCTGTACTTAACTCATTCTCGTGTCAAATAAAATAAAAATAAAATAAATCAGATTTTTACAAATATTCAATGGATTACACGTACAGAAAGTACAAGAATTTATGAAAAAAATTTAAAATAATTTTAAATGGATGAAATAATATATTAATTTAAAAAAATCTCTTTCAAAAGTTTCTCAGGTCTAGATATTTTTACCTGAAAATTTGGAATTTCTAGGTTCTAGCTATAAAGAACAAATCAAAGCTCTGTTAAGCTTAGAACTGCTAAGATCTTCTTGAATGAAGATGATGAGGATGATTTTGATAAATGAATAATACACATTATGAAATTAAACAAAGCCCTGGAGAGGGGTCTCGTATTATACATTAATTATATTATATATTAAATAAATCATATATGTTTCTTTACCTTAAGAAATCACCCGTTTCACGAGGAAAAAATCACTTTTTAACACTCTCTCTGTAATAAAATGCGGGGCAAAGAAACTGCTATAAGTCTTCAAAGTCCTAGAGATACCATAATTATCAAAAAGTGTTTTTCCATGTTTTCGAAAATCTGAATTTTCATTTGAAAGACAACCAGAATTAATTCCAAATGCACATAAGCTAATAATATCGGTTGTACATCTGTAAAAATTAAATCAAATATTAATACAATTAAAAAAATTGGCTTCAGGATAATTTATAATTTATAGCCTACAAGTGGCCAGACGGCCAGACAGACATTAATATCGACAATAATTTGGTTCCCCTTTATTTTTGAAAGGAACCCTAAAAAAACAACAAATAACTTGATTTTTACATTTATTATTTAATGTTTTCTAGCTATCGCTACAACAACAAGACACCTTTTAGGTCTCTTTTTCGATACTTGCAAATAAAATTAAAAGATATCTCAGCAATGTCTGTATATTAGAATAAGGTTTCATAAGATCTCATTCCTCTCTTGAATTTAATTAGGAATTTTACATAAATGAAAATATAAGAATCCATTTGAATGATTTACCTTGCTGTTAATTCTTTAAATTCTAGAACTTCACCGGTTTTTTTGCTCTTCAAACCGTCTATGAAAAGATTGGCACATTCACTTACTAAGGGAAACATGTCACGCATTCGTTTCGATGTAAAAGTTGGAGTAAAAGTTACTCTTAGAGCTTTCCAATGTTTTCCTGTAACAAAGAATAAATTCTTTCCACCGAGAAGATCATGTTGTGTTGAGACGTAACTAAATCGATCGGTAAAGTAATTAAAATCCTAGAAAGAAAAAATGATTAAAATATATTTATTTGAATTGGAATTTGTGATAAGGGATATGTGATATAAAAATGATTTTTTTAGAGGAATTCTACCGAGTCCGGGTTTTTTGAGGACCCCCGTTTAAATTGAAAAATAATGTGCTGAAGTCTAAAAATTCTTATATGTTCTTATCATATAAGGTATTCATATAAAACAATATCTATATAGTTGATACAATTTGATGGCTGTATATGTATATAATTAAGTAATGGAAAGGGATTCAGCCAATGGCTAGCCTCTGCTGAATAAAAAACTCCCAATTATAGAAAACGTTTCGGCTTTAATTAAATAATGCCATCATCAGTTCCTAAGAGCTGAAAAAAGCAATAGAGCACACATGTAAAATTACAATAAAATTTTTTTACAAAAAATCCAAACTTGTTAATTACAAAATTATATCTTACAGTATTAGCGACACAATTAATTTTATAAATAAATTGTCCGCAGGCAGAGTTGTTGTGGATTTTATCATAATATATACAAAATTATATGAATTACAAAATGGTACATAAATCTTGGTGTGCTCTCACTTGAGCTTCTTCAGCAGAGGCTACCCATTGGCTGAATCCCTCTCCATTACTTAATTACAATATCTATATATTCGATAGCTAAATAAAATAGGGTATCATCGCCAAATAAAAAGTAGTTGTAGAGTAAAAAAAAAAAAAAATTGCTGCGAAAATTTTTTTAATTTCTAAATAATAGAAATTATTTGATAAGTGTTAATTCTAATACATATAAAATAAGATACGTTTTTACTGATAAAATTATTATTTTGGCTTTGATTATATATATTTGTTTAACTTGGATTCCTTAAAAAATTCCCACCCGAGCCCTGGACCCAATCAATTCACAGATCTCTGATGTTGGAAAATACCTCCAGTACACCCCGGAACAACAGTTGAACTTTTACTCGACTATAATGCAATGTCCAAGTTTGAAGCTACAATAAACTTCTAATTGAGAGGGCAGTATAAATATATATATACAATTTTGTTTTGAACATCTTATTAGTTTTAGATGTAGAGCGAACACAAAATTTGATCTCAGATAGACTAGGGGTCTACAGAAATCTTAGAACGTAAGATCTGCAAAATTTGAATTTTTCTCCACGATAACAATAGCTTCCAATACTATATGTATGATAAAGCAAAAAGTCTTACCTTAATCATAACTCGCTTGATCAATTCTGGATCACGCACCATAATCGCTGGTTTCCCAAAAATATGAAATCCAAAAACAGGGGATTTCTTCGCATTTGGATGATTGTATAATTCTTTTAAAACTAATCCAGGTGGTTTCCGAAGCGTGATAACAGGCCAGAAAGATCCAACTATGGGGTAGGGCTGGTCATGAGGGATTCCCCTTCTTACCCAATAACCTGACTGATATTTTGTATAAAACCACCAAAGGCTTAATGTAACTAGCAAAAGAATCCACAGTAACATAGTTAGCTCTTAAAGGGTATATGTTATAAAGTGATCCAAATTCGGAACGTCTGAGAATTATATCTAGTAGTGTCACGTGGTAGTCAGCACGATAAAGAATTTCTTTTTAAAGATTATATATATCAATGCAATTTTTATTCAAAAAGCAATTAGAAACTAAAATAAAATAATAAAAGTCATTATAATCGGTTTATTAGATATTTTTTATCAATGATTTACATAAGATAGTAAACAAGAACTGAAGTGGATAATGATAATATAAAAGAGTATTTGAGATAAATTTTGATTAATTTAAGGAAAATAATTTTCATCCATGTTTTTTTATTCTGTTTTTCGTGTGTCTGTGTCTGGATTACGATTCACGATTACTCAAAATAAAGTCGAAGAAAGTTCTTTCTTAAGTCAAAATGCTTGTATTTCAATGCAGAATTTTTTTTTTTTAGATTTCGATTTTCCGGTTCAAAAATGCAAAAAACATTATTTGTTGTAATCACGTCTTGCATCTAGCCCTTCTTACCGAGTGATGCCGGGTAATCAAATTAAAAAAAATACAAATATATATAATACACGCCTCCTGGAACCCCCTCCCACCGCAAACCACGCACCTCTCCCCCACCTCCTGCACCCCCCACATCCACCCCACCCCGGACCCAGTTTTTGCATTTCTAGCTTTCTAGTGGTCCACATATTAAGTGTTATAACCTATTAGTGGGTTTTAAAATTAAAAAAAAACAATTAATAAATAAAATATAATTGAAAAAAATGTAAACAAACTTTTTTATTGAGATTTTCATCTATAAATAATTACTTTAATTAAGAAAAGATCAATTAAGATGAAATTTGTCGAGGTCCAGACCTAGCCAGATCGTTTTCTCATCCTCAATACTTGTTAATAGAGTTGGTTTCATCAAAATCGGTAGAGCCGTTTTCAAAATAGAACTAAGATACAAATATATAAATATATGTATAATTTTTGCTTGTTTAATAAGAGTAGATAGATATTGTAAGACTAGATTCACTAAGTATTAATGAGGCTATAATGTTTTATATCTTTGCTGAATCATTTTATATGTAATCCGATAATGTACTCAGTATTTTAAACCCAAGCTACAAGCGTCGCTCTTCTTGTAAGGCTAATGCCAAAGTGTGCCTTTCCCTAGATCCAACCCATCAAGTCCATCAGATTGTCGAACTCATTCCCTCTTGAGATAGGAGATTACGATATTTTAGCTTGTTTAAAATACATTTCTATAAAAATCTAATGATTGAGCAGATATTTTGCTAGGTCATTTCATGCGTTGCCGTCCATTGAGGTAACCAACATGCTAGAACTTAGACCTCATCTTTTCCTCTTAAGTTTTCTTTATTTATTCTCTATGTCTGGGAATTTTAATTAAACTTTTATTCTTAAAACACGTCGATGTATTTTTGTCACTTTCGCCATTATATTATTATATTTTTACAATAAAAATTACTTTATTAAGTTACATTACTTTAGTTTTTAAGGAATTTGGTGTTGGTACTTGGTGAAACATTTTTTAAAATTATTGGATAAAAATACTTGGTAGGTTTCACATTAAGATAAAAAAGTTATTTTCTGTTTCTCCTGAAGATGGGTTAGTCACCCGAAATATATATATATAGAGATTAAAGATTCTCCAAAAATAAATTCGTTTTATTTTTTTATATCTTAATGTGAAACCTACCAAGTATTTTTATCCAATAATTTTACATTACTTTATGTTTTTAAGTTGAGGAAGAATTAGGTAATGACTTAATATATATTTATTCGATGAATATTCAAAGAAATCAAATGAACTATAGCAAATAAATAAATCTAATCTAATTTAATCTGAAATCTTTCCATTCGGCGCTTACATAGAACACAACACTCTTTTAAGGAGATTCGGGACACAGCTCTATCTGGTTGATCTACGAAAAATCTTTTGAATTTCTGTAGAGTGACAACTTCTGGATACTAAATTTTTTAATAAAAAATTGTTAATAATGAGGTTAATTTCGAATACAAATCTTTGTTTTGATAATATTAATAAAAAGAATATTGAGATAAATTTTTTCTCATTATAAAAACACAATTATTATTTATTTAACACACAAACTATTTCAAGAAATAGAGTTGGAATTCTACACTAGTGCTTTTGTTATATTCTGTTGGCTGCAAATAATTTTTTTTTTTTTTACATTTGTGAATAACTAATTAACTAGAATGTCAAATCTATTGAAAAATGTATCATCCGATTAATAAAAGTTGAATTATTGATCTGTGTAAATTTTTTGAAAATGGTATAATATATATATATATATATATAGAAGTTATAGCCCTTTTAAAAGCTCGGTCCATTTATTTCCATGCTAAAAGGATAATTTTCAATAATTTATTTCTCGGTAATGGGGTAGACGATCAACTTCAAATTTCGGGAATAAATATTAATACATCAATGATTCAATGGTAAAAATTTGAGAATTTTCTTATAAAAATGATAAACAGTCACGCACCTCCTTATAGCGTGATGCTATTTTTTTAATGTTGTAAAAATACACTTTGGGTGGTCTGGTTCCACGTCCCACCACTCAAATGGTCTGGAGTGAATATGTTATGTTTATAATTGACTATAAATTATAATTTTTATAATTTCATTGTCGGTCAAAAATATTTTTTAACACATATGTATTTTTTACCGAACTCACGCCATGCGCAGTAACTGGTCCACCTGCTACAGCCAGCCAGACTGGCCATTCCTTGTACAACTATCATAGACGGTACTATTACGCATTATTTCGAGTTGGGTCAAATCCGTAGTCAAAATGTGTCACCAGCTCTTGGACTATTAAATAAAGGCTTCTTCCTTACTTCAATTTTACTCACTTCAGTTTTTGAGCTTTGATATACATATAATAATTTTGATTTTTCGTGACCTTACTACTTTGTAGTAATTGTTCCAGTTGTTCGCTATGATATTTTCACCCTCACATCCTTGCCCTGCAGATAGCTGCTGCCGGGCCGCGGCCCATAATTTCCAAAATGTGAACCTATCGAAAATAAGGATTCCATAATCAAATAATTAAATGATAGTTCATTAGTGGTGGTCTCTGAATTAATCTGTATATCTTAGAATTTTAAATTCCAATCCACCTTCCAATCTGGCCTTTTCCCATTATGGAATTTGATTACAAAGTTAAAAAAAAATTACCTTCTAAAATAATAAAAATTCTTTAAAAAAATTAATTGCTAGTAAATCTAAATATTATTACTACATTAAACTCTCGCAGGTGGCGTGTTCGTTAAGATTTTTAAAATTACAATATCAACTATCTTACCTCGTCTATAGTACTACCTTCTTAAATATTTACTATTCCTCCTGAAACACCCTGTTTATATATAGCTGATTCTCAAAAAAAAATCGAAATTGATGTCCTTGTTGATTTCTGTGAAATGGGAACTTAAGTTTTCGTAAGAAAGAATTTTTTATGAAAGTACATCCCTAGGCGTACCAAATTATAAAACATTTATAAAACATAAAGTATTGTACAGTCACATGGGAAAGTCTAAGGTTATTTTTTCTACCTTTGTGCATTAATGTTTCGTTTCCTCATTCCCTCACCTCCCTCATGCAAATTATTGGTGTTGGTTTTCTAAGCGACGGTCCAGTAAACCAGTACAAGAACAAGTTTATGTTCCATGTTGGCTCTCACCATTTATCATATTTTTTCCGGGTATCACATATTTTTTTTGGAACTATTCTGAACCCATAACTATATGGACCCCCTCACCCCCCTTGAAACTCAAAATAACGTTTTAGACAATTAGCCCATGTACTATCAAATTAACAAAAGAATTTCCATAATAATTAAAAAAAAATCCATCAAATTATCAAAGTCATTTTTCGATTGTTTTTTGAGAATCAGCCACGTGGCGTATTCGTTAAGATTTTTAAAGTTGCAATATCATCTATCTTACCTGTGATATTTACATATTTAAAATAATAGGTAGTCGGAAATTTGATAACCTTGAATTGAAAGCAACTGTTTTATTCAATAGAGCTTCGTCACTTTACTGTATGGATAAGTTAATCATTTTTGACCAGAGTATGAAGTTTATCTATCACTTTTAATGAATCTAAATAAACAAAAGATAATTTGTTGTTTTGTTATTCTTTTCAAAATGTTTTACTGAACCATAAATAATATGGGATATTTCGATATAATAAATCTTACTAAAAAATAGATGTTTTTTTTTTTTAGTTTTGTCAATCGATAATATATAAAATTATTTTATGAAAATAATAATAATAATCATCATAGGTTGAATTCCCTTTCAACAGCGTCCGAGCCTAACCCCATAAGAACAACAGGGGTAGGTGAAAGTTTACCAGCACTTATGCTGAGTAAGAGTCATAATTCAGATAATAATCTCGAGGTTAAGGCCTTTATAAAAGCCTTCTTTAATTAACAATGAAAACGTAATACTTTCAGGGATATTAATATTATTTTGAAATGTGTATCTATAATATAAGTGAGTGAAATTGTAATTGGGCAAATTTTGAGTGCATTCTACCTCACAAACCAATAAAATTAGGGCTTGACTTCTAATTCTAACATTTCTCAAAAAAAAAAAATTAATACCTATCTCTTCAAATATAATTTGATTGATGTTTCCTGTCTTAGGGGAGACGTGGCATGAAAGTGACATTTTTGCTGTGGAGGCTCTAGCAAATAAATAATAAAACATTTTTAAGACGTAAAAATAGAATTAAAAACTTCAATTTATTGGCTATTGAAATAAAATAGAATAAAACACATTCAAGTGTTCTTAGTACTATATTTTTGCATTAATAAAAAAGTGTATTTTGACCCTTTTAAAAATGGGTTGAATTGAAAGGGACACAATCATTTATGAAAGGGACAGCTCGTTAATACAAGGAAATCACCGTAAACTTTGCTACACACATACTAAACATTAAGAAGCGCGTATATAATTAACTATCTTTATTTTAAAATCACATCATGGAAAGAAATTAATAGCATATTGGTCTTAAATTTTTCATCTTAAAAGATAATTAATATTTGAAATAAACATTTACCTTCATATAATTAAAAAAACAAAACAATCATAGTTTTTTTAATAGTAATAATTCTCTTTTAAAATAATTGTTTTTTCTATATGGTAAAAAGTAACAATAACAATTTTTTATGAAATAATAGACATGAAATGGTCGTCCCTTTCATAACCGTTTGTTGTGTCTCTTTCATAACTATCAAACACAAATTAAAAACATGACCACAAAACAATTCTAAATAAAATATTTTTTCTCGTATCTGCATGTATATAACCAATTATAAACAACGCTAAACTGTTTAATTAACAGTTTACAGAACTGGAAAAAAGGTTTTTAGAGAAGAGCCAAAAAATAATTTGATACACGATTACAAACACATGCACGTCACCGGCATCCTTGAAATGATAGAAGTGTGAAGTAAGATGTCAGTGTATGTACTTTGGGGTTGCCATAAAACAAAAATAATTTTGTTCCGATTTGACCTTTATTTAGCGAGTTATTTGAATTGTCCCTTTCAATACGTGTCTCTTTCATGCCACATCTCCCCTCGCATAAATGTATATAGACCAAGTCTTAATGTTTTTTTGATTAATTTTAAAAAAGTTTTAACATTTTTTCAGATATTTAGAAAAAAAACTCAAAACACGATTAGATGTATATTTATTTATTGAGCAATAAGAAGAGGGAGAAGATGTATAAAATATAGTAACATGTTGTATTTAAAATCACCGAACATCTTTTTGAAAATTTTTATTATCATATCAAGAATTAGATATAGTCAACAAGTTAATACAATGATTTGTCTTGGATCTATCTAAAATAAAATATCCTGTAGGGTAGGCAACCAAAAGTGAAGTAAAGGAGTACGCGCATGGTAGAGCCGGGGGCGAATAGATAGAAAAAATAAAGTATGAAGTCTAATTTCGATTACAACACAGACAAGAACAGATAAAGCGATAAACATGCGGAGGACCAAGATAAATAAAAGTATGTAAAAATTAAAATAATTATCTTTTTTCTGATGAAACTGCTCGAGATAATATTTAAAAATAATTGTTTAAAAAAGTGCTATTAAATTCAAATCAACACTTAAACAATTAAAATGACATATAGTTTGAGCCAAAAGCTCTTGTTTATTTTCCTGTTAATAAAACTGAGCACGTGCTGGATGGAGCATCAATAATATATAAGCGCTCCACCTCCTCTGTGAGTCAAATAATCAAATACATTTTTTACTTTACCATACAGGGTATGGTCAAGTATTGTAATCGTGCATGAAAAAAGTGGATTTTTTCCTTCTTTTTTTCAAAATATCTCAAAAACGGCTGAAACTATTTTGATTAAAAAAATTGAGCAAATCCATGGCATTTCGGTCTACAAAAAAGCTATAATAAGTGAACATGGAAAAATTAAATTTTTTGAGATAATAATTGTTTTGTCAAAATGTCTGTTAGTCTGGTTGTCAGTTAGTTAGTCTGTGCGTTACCAAATTTTTGTGGACGAGCTAGCTCAAAAACTAGTGGTAATATTGAAACCAAATTTCACACGTAGTTTTGGTGCATTGAGATTAAGAGCTGATTAGATTTTGGTGCATATCGACCCAAAATTAAGGGGGGTGGAGTGTGGTTAAAAATTAAAAATCTAGGCCATTTGAGCAAACTCAACCAAATTTTGTATACATAATCAGTGGACCCCCAAAAGTCTAAATATGCAAAAATTAACCGCTAAAATGGGGGGGGGGTAGGGTCAAAAAATGAAAATCTAGGCTCTTGTACCAAACTCAACCAAATTTTGTATACATAATCAGTGGGTCCACAGAAGTCTAAAAATGCAAAAACTAACCCCCCTACCCTACATGATTATAAATAATTTTATTCAATATTAAATATAAGTGAGGGCCCAGGTTGTATGGTAAAGTCAACTGGATGGCCACATCAGAACACGTCAGCTTATTTGTTCATGAAGTAGTGACTACTCAGTCACGGTAGGTATCTGTTAATTGTACTAGAAATGTAGAAATATTATATTATAGTTAAGTTCTCCTGATATGTGGCTGGATGCTTCTTCTGTACGAGGTCTAGACATGTCAAAATGACTAAGATCGATGAACTAGAAACCATCAGGGTTAAGAGAATTCAAGGAAATTATAAAACATCTTTTAACAGCAATATCATCTTTGTCATGTTCGACAGCCGAGTACGAACACGAATTTAGCTTAATTAAAAACATCTAAACTGAGATAATTTCAAATGTGTCGCATTTAATGTTAATTAATGCTAATGGATGATGCGCCAGTTGAAAAGTTTCAACCAAAAAAATATGCAGGTACGATCTTGGCTAGTAAATCACCCTGAGACTGTACGAGAAGTGTCCAGAGGGCTAGGCTCTATGGCTAGTAAGAGGTCCACGGAAGGTTGGCCTTGCAGCTATTAAATTAGATAAATAATTACAAATATCAAGATGGAATAATTCAACTATTATGGTTCTATTCATTGCACGAGACGATGGCCTTGCACTGATGACTCGTTTTAAAGAACTTGACATGGATATTGACTCCATGAAAAACATTTATAATTGAAGAAAGACTGATGATGAAGACCAAGTCTTCGAAACTATAGTCTCAAACAAATAAATAATAAATATACAGATATATCATCTCGATATATATGTGTGTATGTTTATTTGCATCAAGCAGAGGACAACCTCTTTGTTTCTCTTTGTGGACCTGGCATTTGATTCGATATCAGGTCAAGTTCTTTAAAACCATATGATATTGATTCCATGAAAAACATTTATAATTGAAGAAAGACTGATGATGAAGACCGAGTCTTCGAAACTATAGTCTCAAACAAATAAATAATATATATACAGATATATCATCTCGATATATATGTGTGTATGTTTATTTGCATCAAGCAGAGGAAAACCTCTTTGTTTCTCTTTGTGAATCAACAACTCTGCTACTATCGGCAAAACAAAAACTTTTCAATCAAATGCCAGGTGTATGCATTTGAAATGAGCATTTTTTATGAAAATAAAACACTTTTTTTAAATAGGAAAGAAAAAAATATTTTATTCAAAGTACCCTCCATCACTTTCTACATATTTTGACACCTCTCTGGCAATCGGTGGATCCCCTTCCAAAAAAACTGCTCGTCTTTAGAAGAAAATCATTCATTGACTTCGTAAGTTTTGAACTGCTGCTCTTTAAGTGCGTGGCCCATTGACAAAAACAGGTGGTAGTGGGAAGGAGCCAAGCCTGGTGAGTAAACCACATGGGTAGCAATTCCCAGTTGAGTGCTCTTAGCGTATCCTGAACCGTTTTTGCTTTATGTGAAGGTCCATTTTCATGAAGGAAAATCACTTTATGTTGCCTTTTTTGATATTCTGGCCGTTTTTACTGCAATGCACTGTTCAAATCAATGAATTGTTGTTGGTAGCGTTTAGCATTTAAAGTTTAAGCAGGTTCAATAGTTCATGATAGACGACACCTTTCTGGTCCCATCGGCTATAAATGAATAAGACACATTATGAAATTGAACAAATCGCGGAAGAGGAGACTCGTATTACAGTGGGTGACCAAATTATTATATTCAAATGATTTTTATCAAGTAAATTTATTTTATTCATTTAATCTAATAACCCTTTTGGACTGGTCTGGCATCTCGCCAGACCTCAACCCGTTCGAAAATGTATGGCCGGCCATAAAAAAATAAATTTGCAAAGATAAAATAATTAGTAACAAAAAGTACTTGATAGAAACTATTATTAAAGCATTGCAATACAACTGCACTTTAAGGAATAGCCAAAAAATGCATTGCCAACATGCCGCAGCGTATACAAATTGTGATTGCTCGAAAAGGAGGATTCCCTAAATATTGAAATTGTATTTTGAATTGTATTTTTAATATTGAATTTGTATTGTCCTAAGCTAATAAACCTATAAAGATAACTATTGAAAATATATTTCTATGACTTTAATAATAAGCTTAACCCTTAAAAAAGTATGAAAGATATAATTTTTCAAATGAGTATAATAATTTGGCCACCCACTGTATATTATACATTAATTACATATTAAATAAATCATATGTTTCTATACCTTAAGAAATTACCTGTTTTACGAGGGAAAATGTACTCTTGAACACTCTCTTTGTAAAAAAATGCGGGGCAAAGAAAATACTATACATCTTAAAAGTCCTGAAGATTTCATAATCAAAATATGATTTTCCGTGTTTTCGAAAATCTGAATTTTCATTTGTAAGACAACCAGCTTCTATTCCGAATGCACATGCGAGAATAATATCGGTTGTATATCTGTAAAAAGTAAATTAAATATTAATACAATTAAAAAAATTTAAAAAAAAAAAGAAAAAAAACTTTTTTTGAATTTCGAAAAGGACGACTCTAGGAATTTTAGCATATATCATTAAAAAGTATTCTAGAGACTATATTAAATAATTCACATGAATAAAAAACTAACATTGAAACAAAAGTAATTAATTAAAACTATTTAATTTCAATTTGTTTTTTTTGAAAGACTTTAATTAATAGAAAAAACAAATCACATCTAAAGACTTTCAAATTTCTAACAAACAAACTTATATAAATGATGCTTTTAAAAAATGCCTATGAAACCAAGATTATTTAATAAAATTTTAAAAACTCTTTTTTTTAATTTATAGAAAAAATAGCACTTGGTTCTCGAAAAATAAGGCTCAAAACTCGTGTAAAAAGGCTACTTTGGCGCTTGCATACAAAGTCATTTTAATGTCAATTAGATTTAAAATAAATAATTAAGCTTAATTTTCTTTAATAAGATTTTTACAAGGATACCCTTTACTCTATGATAATCGAACAAAAAAAATAAAGAATCATTTCATTGAAATTTTAATTTGGGGGAACCGAATAAATAAATATGACATAGATATTTCAAGTTACCAAGTATATTATTTAATTTATTATAGTTATGCAATGATTTTACAGGCAGGCAGAAAGATTGACACTAATCTGGTTCCCTTTTACTTTTGAAAAGAACCCTAAAATGACTTCAAATAACATGAGGTTTCATTTTTTTTTTAAGATTTAATGTTTTGGAGCTATCTCTACAGCAGCTAGATACCTTTAGGTCTGTTTTTGGATACTGTCAACTAAAATTTAAAAATCTGAACTGACTATATTAGAATTAGAATAGTTCAAAAAGTACATTTCCTAAGATGTCATCCCTCTTGAATTTAATTAGGTATTTTGTAAGAATGAAAATATGAGAATTTACTTGAATGATTTACCTCGCTATTAATTCTCTAAATTCTGCAACTTCATCGTTTTTTTACTCTTCAGTCTATGAAATTATTGCCACATTCACTTTTTAACGGAAACATGTAACGCAGATGTTTCGGTGTAAAAGTTGGAGTAAAATTTTTTCTTAGAGCTCTCCAATATTTTCCTCTAATAAAGAATAAATTCCGACTACCGAGAAAATCATGTTGTAGTGCGACGTAACTATATCGATCGCTAAAGTAATTAAAATCCTACAAAGAAAAAAATTATAACAATAAATTTATTTCAATTGGCATTTGGGAAAAGAGGGTATGTGATATTTTTCTGAAAAATGAATTTTCTGGTGTGGAAATAC
>JALMQS010000073.1:2083687-2103076 GCA_024734495.1 Forficula auricularia
GGGGGGGGGGGGCGGTCGCCCCCATCGCCCACCCCCCTGGATCCGCGCATGCTAGAAAGTTCAAAATCTAATCAATTCTTTGTTTAGAAAATATAAACATTTCAGCACCAGGAAAATTTTATATGACTTTCTGTTCTTGAGTTATCGTGAATATCTTAATCCAGACAGACATATTAATATTTGAAGATGATTTTTCTACTCGTTTTAGAAGAAAAAAACAAACAAATTTAAGACTTTGGCCCGCCCAGAGGTCGAACATAGAAAGTAATCAATAATATAAACGAATTGTACTTTTTATCAGCGTATCAGCAGAAAATTAACCTACTTTTGCGTAAGGTTAGCAATCTACAACTCTTGTGCCGGACCACTTCATTCGCGAATACATATATCCCCATGACTTCAAGGAACTGGAACTCTCTCCCAGCCTCTATCTTTCCCAGCACCTATGATCTTCAAACCTTCAAAACCAGGGTGCATAGACACCTACGTCTACACCCTCTCACTTAATCAACTTTCCCTTCTCTTCGGTAATGCAAGGGTCTTTTGAGATCCATAGGGGATACATCTTTACTGGTGCACCCTTCTTGCATTCGATTGCATTAAAAAAAAAAAAAAAAAATTAACTTCTAAAGCCTCTTTGGTTGAAAATTTATTAACTTTTTTGTTGTGGAAAAACAAACATTTTTGCATCAGAACGAGTTTTTCATGACCTTCAATTCCCGCGTTATCGTGGGTATCTATCGAAATCCAGAGAGAAAAAATGATAATTATTCCCTTCCTATAATAATGTTATTATGAATAAACTAAAAAAAATGCAAAACACTTGCGGAGTGTATCATTCGATTAAAGATTAAATATACTCTTATTTGCAATAATTCAATGTTTATCTAATAACACTTGATAAGACAAGTTAAGAGAGTCTGAACTTACTTGAAGCGAATGACTTAGAGCGGGTCTTGGAATGATATGCCGTTTGATAATATCCCCGAGGGCAGTAAGATTTGTCTGGAGACGCCGAAGACCTGCTTCGCCGAGTGCTTCCCGGAAAGCCAGGTCAGTGGGTGCTAGAAGAGTGGCCCCCTTTGGGAGTACAGTAGGCCCGATCAGTCGAATCGCTCGACCTACCACACTAGACAAATTAGAAATAAAATGGATTAATGATACATTAAGAAAAATTGTCTCCTCCTTAATATTATTAAGAAAAATTCACTGATTCCTATTATACTCTCTTAGGTTCTGAGGCGTCATGCCTTAAGCAGTTTAACTGCTACCGAAAAAGGTCAATTCTAATCCAGTCAAATTAGGAATTAAGTAAGACTTCCTGTAGAAAAAAGTATGATTCAAAATTAGTCCACTATGTTTCGGTTATTTCTTAAGGCTACCAAACACCTTTATTCGGGATCGAATCCAGTTTCACTCAGAAAAATGTTCACCTTTAACAAAAGCGCCTCACTCTAGAGGAGGACAACGAGAAACCATCCCTGTGAATAATTTATCCACTAAAGTGATGAGTAATAAAATATCAATGAAATAAATTTTTTAGAGATATAAAAGAATTGGTCCGGCTTAGATTTAGATGGAGGAGGATAATTATGTATAGCCAATCTATGGATTTGAACCTTTATCAAAAGAGAAGTTTCGACTGAAATCTCTTAGAATAGATATTTTTATGAAATATTCACATCGGAATTTATAATGTTTCGACATCTCATATTATAATCACTTTAAAGTAATTGAGACGTTATTCCAAACGGAGAGCGTTAGCATACTTGGACGTTAAATAAAAAAATAAGTAAATAAACCTTTCCAAAAACTGTTAACATAACAAAACAACTGATTAAAAGTAAAGCACGAAAAAATTTTGGTTAAGAGTACTAAGTAGAACTTCATTCATCTTTTTTCAATTTTCACAGCGGATATGTAATTAAATTTTAAAAATTCTTCTGGTAATTTTTTTTTTGGATTTTCAGCCTTTCTAGTCATAAGTCAATTTACGATTCTTATAATTTATTTTTTATTTTGTCTCTACCCAGGGATAAGATTTTAGCCGGATGTCTCGAGTCGGATTCGAACTCAGGTCCACTTGGTTAGCAGGCTGGTTCGCTAACCCCTAGCCTAATCCGACCCCCTCCTCTGGTAATAAACTTCAAAAAAATGTCTAATCTAGCTGGTTTTAGGCTCAATTTCTCTTTTTAAAAACAGTCTATAGCAGAGGTTCCCAAAATGTGGGCCGCGGGTTCTTTACAGGTGCGGCGCGAAGCTTAATAATTAATTGAAGCAAGGCCTAACTAGACAAAAATCAAAGTGAGAAGCGAAAAATTTATTTATTATTCATTTTTATATTTTACTTACGATTAGACATACATAAACCTAAAAAATTTAACTTTGACACCCTCGAAAAATCTGTGGTCTGAATTTTTGATTTTCATAGAAAAATAAACTATTAATTCTGAAGATATTTTTATCGGTTCTAATACAAGAGTATTTAGAGAGACCAAATACGGTATATTTGTTTTGATACGTGTACTTTTTTGTTTTTGTTCGTGTTTTTGTGTCATTCTTTTTATTTTTGTAAATAATTTTAGTTTTTTATTGTTTTTATCAAATTTTTTTTGACATAATTATAGAATTCTAAGATAAATGCTATTACTGTAAATAGAGAGGGAGAGAGAGAAAAATGTAAATATTGACACCAATGTATAGACCAAATTTTGAAAACTTCTTATCTGTTGTAAGAGGAGGCTCTCTCCTGCGCGGTCAAAATAAATATTATATAATAGGGCGCCATGTAAAAATTTTAATTGAAAAAAGGCGCAGGGACTCGGAAAAGTTTAGGAACCCCTGGTTTACGGACTTAGGCCTTACAATGATAAATGATTTTATAGAAAAATACCATGTTTTAAGTCTTGTTTTTGGAACGTTTAACATTTACCTGAGATTACCATGTTGCATCGCCACAGTATATGCTGTATTCTCAGGTAAAATTGCATCTATAGAATGGGCTACGCAATCTAGGGCTTCCGTGTCTGGTTCATTAATGATAGCTCCAGAAACGGAAATTCCTCCGTGCCACAGGATTTGGGCTCGTGCAGTAGAACCATCCAACATTTTCAACTGGAAATTAATTCATTGCATTAACGTAAGCTTATCATATATTAATTATTAAAAAAATCTTTTAGCTTTTCTCTTCAAAGAGCCCACCTGTTGACCATCTATAATATCTTTCGAGAAAAGTTTCCCATTTGCCGAATGACGAGAAATAAAATTTCTTGCTTCAATTTTGTCTTTTGGTGTATAGTCTTCAACCAAAGAATCTTTGGGAATGAATAGTGTGACACGGCCATCTCCTGGTAACCCTTGAGAGTATCCTGCTTGTTTTAAAATACGAGTAAATCCAGGTGCCTAAAAGAAAAACATTTTAATTATTTTTTTTTTTGCTTTTTTTTAAGAGAAAATCAAAGAGACTATCCTCTGAATGATCTAAGATGTTATTAGATAAGTTTGTTTAAATGTCAGAAGGGCTGTCGTTTTCTTGGAAATCAAACGGAAGAAACAAAAATATTGTCCGGTCAATGTAAATAAACTTATCTAAGAATATCTTAGATCATTCATTCTCCTTCTCCGATAAAATCAATAATTCTGCCACTCACGACAAGTAGAAATATTAATTTTATTTCAATTCTTATAAAATTTCATTGACTTGAATCATATTCCCACATGTAGCATTGAATTGTGAGTATATATGAAAATTTAAATTTAAATTTTTTAATTTTATTTGATAGTAGGTATAATTTAAAATAGTGAATATGTATTTTTTTTAATGAAAAATAATAAGGTTATATAAAATCAGTGGCATGACTTCAATACGCAACATTGGGGAAAATTTACCGAGATAAACTGCCCTCCTGTTCTGGATCTCCAGGTAGATAGTCATCAAAAAGAAATACAATTAAATCCCGATAAATCGTAAGAAAGTGTTGGTCCCTTGGAAAAATTTCGTTAATTCATTTAAAACACTAAATTTTAGTCCCCTCGGTATAATGTATTTTTCCTCTCCAAGATCGACAAAACATCTCATAATTTGTATTTTTCCGTTGAATTAGAGTCGTGTTTTGGGAAAATCTCGTTAATTCGTATAAAACTAATCCCCTTTTTATGTATACACATGTATGTATGTACATAAATATTTATAAAAAAAGAAAAATTAATTAAAACTTTCATTATATCGTATTTTTAATTTTTACCCTCGATATATCATAATCTCGATATAGCGAACATGTCGATATATCGTACTTATCCTTTGTTCTCTTGAAGATACGATATATTGGGAATCTACTTAGTAACAGTACCGTAATTTTCTTATTAAATAACTACTTTAGAAATTAATATGGTCTAGAGCAGGGGTCGGCAAACCGTGGCTCGAGAGCACCATATGGCTCTTTGATACCTTCGTTTCCTGTTTTCTTTGACAATCTGGCTCTTCTCTCTCGAAAGTTTGCCGACCCCTGCTCTAGAGAATGTACTTTTTTTTCAAAATAATGTAATTTAATTTGTTTTCGTCTCACTTTGTTTTTAATAATATCAGCAATTGGCCGAGCTCTTTCAGGAAGGAGAGTTTTTTCGATCGGGTAAGCAATTCCTTGTTGACCCCAAACAGCTTCCTTTCTTTTAATCCGAACTCCGCTAATGTTAGCTCCAGGATGCTGATCACACTCTGCATGAATACGTTTACCATCCAAGGTAGGCAGCTTTTGGTTTGCAAGTATCGCATCGGGGCAGACTAGCCCAGGAAGAGTATGCGCCTAAAACAATGATTGTTTGTTTTTAGTTAATTAAAAAGTGATTTTATATTAAATTAATAACGAGATTAAAAAAAATTATTTAATCATAAAGCTTATTGTTTTTTAACCCATTCATCCGATTTCTAAAATTTGTTTATATACATATTTTTGGATTATTAAAAATGCAAGTGTCTGGAGCTGGTGACCCTTACCATGATCTGCTGTTAGGATTTTTACAGCCTTTCCCAATTTAGTTCACATTTTATTGGCATTGATTAAAAAGACCTAAATAAAAATACCCCAGTTAACTCTTATAGCCTTAAGATTGTATGGCACAATGGTTAGTATAGGTTATAGGAGAAGCCGAGGGGTGAACCACGACCTAATATCTACTTCCACTTTCATTTCCAAGTAGAAGACAATAGATGAAGGGGCCTTATCTAATGAATTCCAAAATAATTCCACATTATTCCAAAGAAGTGTACACCTAATTCCAATCGCGGTTCACTCCTCGGGAGAAGTTAACCAACATTATATAAAGTTCAAAGTAATAAAGTGATTTATTTCAACAGCCCTTTATTTTCAACGACTAGCTCCGTTGTACATTTTCAAGACTACAAAAACAATACTATGTATATACCCCATGAGATAAAAGTAACTACAAGTTATTGAGTTAGTTTTGTTATGAATTTGTTAATAATCTGATTCATGTATTTCTTTTAATTATTATTATCCAGCATATGTACAATATAATTCAAAGTACTTGACTTATGATACTATTAAGAAAGATATATATTATTAATATTACAAACAAGTAAAATTATTGATACTTTTTGATATCGAATTATTCACTTATCACTTTTTGCATAACAATTCAAACTCTTCTGATTTATTTGACTCTAACATAAATGGAAAATATTAAAACAGTTCCTTCTCTGCAAATAATCTCGCAATAATTTTTTATATTTACTGAAACTAAATACTTTTTTTTAATACAGTGAAACCCCTCTATTGCGAACTAATTGGGGCTGTAGTCTGTTCGGATTAGCCGAAAACAGCTTAGACAATTGAAGATAACTGATATCAAGTGAAAGATTAAGTGATATTTTGTGAGTTTCTATTATTATTAAATTGTTTTTGCAAAGTGATTAACCTAAACAATTTCAATAACCAACTTTCACCGTTTTTAAATCCTGGATGACATAGTAAGTATGTAGACATTTACACTTTGTTAGATATGCTAACTGTACTTCTTTGTTAATTTTTCAAATAATTATGTAAAGTAAGTTTATAATGTAGAATATATACATAATTGTTTTATGACTAAATAAATAATTCCGGGGTTCGGATTTCTATAAATTTAAATATTTCGACATAATAACTTTATTGTGATTTATTGTAATGAAAAGTAGTTTATTGGTTTTACCTCAAGAGTAGCCTCCATCGCCTCATCGTCCTGAATCAATCTTTGAACATGTTCTTCGTGAAGACTTGACCAAGCATCATCATTGGGCACTAGAAGAGAGCATGGACCCGCACGCTCAATTCGGGATTGAAATTTAGGTGCGCGGTGGAAAAATCTTGCAGATGTTCCCAATTGAGGTTGACGAGTTAATTCGGAAAACAATGATCCACTACTGACTGGGGGAATGACGCCATCAAGAATATGGACCATTCCTTAAAAAAATTATTCTGAATTTGAAAAAAATATATTTAAAAAAAAAAGAAGGGTATAAATTAAACTTTACATACATTAAAATAAAAGTATGAGAGCTTATTTCATTTTTACTTCTATTTATAGTCACGTGATTTGTATGAAAATTTTTTCGCGTACTAAGAAAAAATTATTTTTTACTTTGGGTATTTGAAATAAAATCTTGTCATTTTTAAACTATAAAACTTTTAGTCTTTAAAATTTTAATTTAAAATTTTTAACCAGCCTTAAACCATTCAGTGCTCAGGACGTTATACACCTTGTCGTGAGTGATAAAAAACAGTAACAAGAATATGAATTCTATTCATTAAGACCTTACAAGAGAAATCCATTTTGCTGATGTTTTCTGATAATAAAAGAGTTCCGAGGAAAGAGGTTTGTCAGAAATAAGAGTTGGGATCAAAATAAATTTTATAGAATATTCTTTTTTTATCTGGATTGCATCTTCAAAATTTTGGATATAGGCAAATTGGTCAAAATTAAATTCCAAGATTTGACTCTAAGAAAACAAGTTAAAAATCTAGACCAATGGTCGGCGAACCTGGGTAAATTAGCCCAATTGGGGTAAAAATGAAAATTGTAGTGGTAAAGATGGCTATACGAAATAAATCTCAATAAATTAAAAAAAAAAATTAAATTAAATAAAAATAATCAGCTCTTAATCTCAATGGACCAAAACTACTTGTGAAATTTGGTTTCGATATTCACACTAGTTTTTGAGCTAGCTCGTCCACAAAAATTTGGTAACGCGCAGACTAACAGACTAACAGAAATTTTGACAAAACAATTATTATCTCAAAAAATATAATTTTTTCGATGTTTACTTATAAGAGCTTTTTTGTAGAGCGAAATGTCATGGTTTCACTCAATTTTTGTAATCAAAATAATTTCAGCCGTTTTTGAGATATTTCGAAAAAAAGAAGGAAAAAACACTTTTTTCATGCACACATTACTTGACCAAACCCTTTATCGTAAAGTAAAAATATTCTCATAGAAATCGATTGAATCTCGAAGATACTAAACATCAATTGATCTTAAATCAAAAAAACCCCAATTTCGATATTATGAAACATCACTTCTCCAAAATCTAAAGTTAAAAATATTTCAATGCAATTTTTTTGTTTCATAATGAGAATTTTTACTTTCTAATATCTACTTTTTTTTAGTATATATATGTTCCAGTAAAACCCCGATTTTTAGTAAGAACGGGTTCTTACTAGTTAAAACGCGTTTCACTGAATACCTTTGTGTCAACTAGAATTTACTGATGTTGGTTGAGTTTGGTTCAAAGTTCTAGAATCTTCATTTTTGACCTTCCGCTTCATTTTGGGTGTTTATTTTCAAAAAATTTTAAACGAAAATGTCAAAAATCCTTTACAATTTTGCTTCTAATATTTGACATTTTCGTTCAAAAAATGTTGAAATTAAACACCCAAAATGAGGCGGAAGGACAAGAGCTTTGAACCAAACTCAATCAACATCAGTTGCCACAAAGGTATTCAGTGAAACTCGTTTTAACTAATAATCTTACAAAAAACGGATTTTTACTGCAATATTCATTTTATCGTATATAATTTATAATTTTCTCTTTTGAGAGTGTATTCAATAAACAATTTTGAATCTAAATAGTTTTTAACATTTTCCTTTTTGACATGAGAGGATAATATCGCTGAAATCAAATATATTTATAGGAGTAATAGCTAAAAAAGTTATTGATCTAGGAGGTGAGAGAGAATAGGTGGGTCATTCAAGTTTGATTTCTTCTTAATAAGACCTTTCCATAAACATTGCTTGTTATCTAAAAAATGAGAATCCGAAGAAAAAGAGAGGTATAATTCACATAGGGCCGTATTTCTAAATAGGCTAAGTATGCTGCAGCCTAGAGCGGCAAATTTTCAGGGGCGGCGGTTTGGCAATTTATTCAAAAGTTAAAATGAAGTATTTCAGACGTTAATAATATTTTCTGTACGAATTTAAGTATACATGTTACTTAAAATAAGTTGTAGTCCTTCTACATAGCCCACTTTCTAAAACTATAACATAATACAAATTCACAGCATGTAATATTGTATTATAGCTTTCTTGTGGTGCAATCTAAAAAAGCAAATAGATAAGTAATTTGATTATATCATTTATTATATAAACCATTAAAATAGTAGTTTTATCTAAACTAAATGAACTTTTTGTTTAAAACAGATGAAAACACCAATGAACTCTATTCTTTTGTTGTATAAAACAAATGTATTAAGCAAATATGAGCTATAGAGGGGCGGCAAATGGACTTTAGCCTATAGGCGGCATACTCTTAAATCCGGCCCTGAATTCACAAGGGGATCAACTTTAATTTGATAAAAATATGTATTGTCATAATTTTCATGTGTTCAAAATTTCAAGTCGATCAGAAAGAAGTGAGTCAAAATCAGATTAAATCTTTGACCCTCACAAAGCAAATTAAATAAAATTGTAGTTTTCTAAGAGTTTAAGGGAAAATTTTACCGTCAAGAGCATTGATATCTCGTCGTATAATTGGAACACAATCGGCTGTAGCAATTCCTCCGGGAGTATTCTGAAGCTGTACTGAAGGTCCATTGAACACAGTCTGGCCTTGTGTGGGGAAACCAGAGACCGGAATCCTTCCGTGTACAATATGACGACCCAATGTTTCTCTCGAAATTTCACGGCCTTCTTTCTCAAAAGCTTCATCCGATGGCGCTAAAATCGTATAAGAAGAGCCTTGCGATTGCATGGCCACTGTGATTCCTGATCGTTCAAGTTGATCGATGAATCGTCCAGCTCCGGCTGCACGAGCTGTAGTTAGAATATCCGAAACTGGTTTTACTTCTAAACAACCTTTCGTTCCTTCGATTTGCTCAAAGCCTTCACAACATTCAAAGCGCATTAACCTAAAATATAAATTGGTGTTATGTTATCGTCCAAGTTGAAAATTTTTCTTGTGTGACTGGTAATTGGAAACTTGGACGTGAAATAAATTCGAAGTTAAATTCTTAAAATGTAGCTACGTTCCGCTGTATATTTTTCGGCTTTCTCAGGCAATTTTTAAGCTTAACCTCCTCGTAATAAAAGTGAAAGCAGAACAATGACAACCTTAAAAAAATCAACTGGTGTGTTCACCACACGACTTTCACATTTTCATTTATTTGAAGTCATCGCGACACTAATAATTTACACCCACTTCCTTTATTTCGTTTTTATGATTTTCTCAAAAACAGATCTAACGATTTTTTTTTAAATTAGTGTATTTATCAAGTGTCATGAGTTAATAGTTGTGTCAAATTTTTAATCCGAATGGATTAAAGGAAGGGGTTGTAAATTAGGAGTGTCGTAAAATAAATATTATATTTTAATCGTTCATATCTCGTCTTCGGAAAGTCGCAGAGCCTTGAAATTTGAAACTTAAGCTATCTAGAGGCTCCAAGAAGTATAACAAGATTTTGGATAAAATGGAAAAACCAGGAGTTGACGTTTAGGTACGTAAGAATTTACCCCCCCCCCCCCCCCTGCGTTTCGCAACCATAAGTCTCAGAGATACGAAATTCGAAACTTAAACTTGATATAGGCTAGAAGGAGTGCATCAAGCTTTTGATTGAAATCGGAAGACCGGAAGTGGACATTTACATGAAAGATTTTTCGTTTTTTTTTTGATTTTGTCAAAAACGGCTCCAACGATTTTTAAAAAAATCGTGGGAGCCGTTATTAGCCGGTATTTTTAATTTCACTAAATATGTGACATAGAGAATATTAAAATTCTATCTCTATAAAACTTTATCACACTAAGAATATACAGACACAAAGACTAACAGAAGAACATGTTGAAACTAAAAAGTTTCTCTAAAAATAATTTTCTTGATGGATGAAAACGACCCAATAAGTCTGGAATCAATGATGACAAGAGTTCTAATAACAGACCAGGTACAGACGATACAAGCAGACTGGAAGGGTGTAGACACATCCTCACACTACAAGAATATTAAAAGAGACCTGACCATGGAAGACTTCTTAATGACATGACCGAGAAAAGAGACAAGAAGAAATGGACAAGAGTAAGATGTGACAGTGTCTGGAGAGGGACGAAAAACATATTGTGTAGATGGTGTGGAGAGGACAAAGAGACGTTTGACCACGCTAAAATATGTACAGAAATGAGAAGAGACACTGCATTTGTTTAACTTACAAGATTGGGAGAAGAAATTGACAGGACAGTGGACAGATACACCCTAGAGACGATGGACAAGATAGACAAGGGACCGACAAATAAAAGTGACGACGGATAGAAGAAGACGGCTTAGAAGAGAGAGAGCTCAAGATGGAAGATTTCCGAAAGAGCAAAAAGAAGAAGGAGGAAGATGAGAAAAAGAAGAAAAAAATATTTTGTGTATTTTGTATGTTAACTATTTAAGGTAATTCTTTCACAAATGCAAAAATTCAAGAAGTCTTTGAAACTTGGAATATAAGTCATTAAAAGCATAATACACATACTGTTAAAATTTGAAGACGATTTATAACACCAAACATGAAATAATTGTAATTAAAAATGTCATTTTTAACATAGGGTAGATAGGGAAAGGGTGGGGATATGATCATTATTATTTTTTTTCATTGAAGGACTTTCACCATCTTGATGATAAACTAATATTTGTTAGAATAATATATTCGGAGTAACTTAAAAAAAATTGAAATTACTTACCACGTAGTTTAGATAAAAAACAAAAAAAAACATATTTGGGCGATTATTCTTAGGGCCGGTTGTATGTCCCAAAGTAAATGCTTTTTACCACTAACATCAGGGTAGATGGTAAATGGAGGGACTCGGATGGCCAATCCCTCCATTTACCATCTACCCTGATGTTAGTGGTAAAAAGCATTTATTTTGCGACATACAACCGGCCCTTAGTGGAGGGGATAAAAGCACAATGGCTTGGAAACGACCGGCATGTATGTGTGTATCTATATAGAGTTATTTCGTAGTGTGAGTGAACAGTCAGGTAAAAAAAAAATACCCTAAAATTTTAGTTCCGTTCATATTTATAGAGTGGTTAAGAGGCTAAAACTTTGTGTGTGGATTGTCGCGAAAGAACCTCCTTAAGTAATGTAAAACGCATTGTATGAATCCAAAACCCAAATAGGGTAAGGATTGAAAAAAATAAATAAAGTACTAAAAAGTTTCTACTAAGTTGGGAAGCCTAAAAAAGCTCTACTCGAAAAGGCTTCCCTCCCTCTTGAACATTCTGGCGTGCATACTCCCCTACTTCCCTACTGGTTGCATACCCTACAGGCGTTCCCATAGTCTGGACAGGGATGCAAAATAAGTATATAGTCTACATAAAAAAATTTGTAAGCTATGTATAATTATATTTTAAAGAGTTTACGATATTAAAAGTGGCTCGGTTGTATAGTGGTTAAAATCTTTTTTTTAGAATTGGTAAGTTCAAGTTCGAATCCAGATGTCATTTTTTTGCTGGCGTTCTTCAAAACATTCTAGGCTATTCTCATTTCCCCTCTATTGAGTCATTTCCCCTTTATTGTAACAAAAATTTCAAACAGAAACGTCGCTAAAGAAGTTTCCCTTCAAAAAAAGCATGTCATTGTTCTGGTGGGATAATCGTTTTAATTGTGATTGACACGGTCTAATGAACTATATATTACTTATTACGAGGAGGTTAAGCTTAAAAATTGCCTAACGAAGCCGAAAAATATACGTCGAAACGTAGAAACATTTTAAAGATTTAACTTCCAATTTATTTCAACTCCAAGTTCCCAATAACCAGCCACAAAACTAAAATATAAGACATTTTTACAAAAAAATGAAGCCTAGAATCACATTGGAGAATCGTTATGAAAATAGTAAAAATAAGCTGACGTGTTCTGATGTGGCCATCCACTTGACATTACCATACAACCTGGCAACTCACTTATATTTAACCGTTTTTGAGATATTTCGAAAAAAAGAAGGAAAAAAACACTTTTTTTCATGCACGATTACAATACTTGACCATACCCTGTATGGTAAAGTAAAAATATGTATAAAAGAGGACCATATATATTATATTGGATGAAAATCAGAAAATAAATCATTTTGTATGGAATGTATAATTAAGGAATAAAACTAAAGGTTTCAGTTGAGATCTCTCAAAGGAAATAACGAAATTTATTGAATAATTAAAGACAAGAGTGAGTCCCTATCTCCGGAGAGGTTTTCAAGCATGAGAGAGAAAGATGTATTGTGAAATTTAACAAGAGCATCTCCATTATGAATTGCACGGTCTAATAGACGGTTGAGACATAAAATCAATTTTCTATTTATACTATAAGTATAGGTATGTATTAAATAAAATTTTTCGTAAGAGTTATTTAAAATTACTTGGTAGATTTCACATAAATAAAACAAATATATTTTAAGAATGTGATCTCGATTTCAGTGGCGTGTGGTCCATGGATGCTGTGGATGCGGCGCATCCATAAAATTTCAAACATTTAGAGTATCTTCATAAAAATATAAGGTTGACTTAAAAATTTCAGAAGAATCTTTAAATTTTCAAATTATTATCCGTTATTTCAAAAATTTCTATAAAAAATATTTTTTGTTAGTATATTGGTTCTCGAAATGAAATAACATTGTTGCATAGTTTCAAGGGGCAATTAAAATGTATGATTTTTCCGAAAAGGGTGTTGATAGAAGTGTTGAAGTCCCTGCCTGGTATATTTATTTATCTTCCAGTTCAAGCATGTCAAAAACAAGTCCAGACGAGTTTTCGCTGAGTAACTATTAATATAATACAAAATAGGAATAAATAAAGATGATTCGAGAATCTTTGGAGTAATTCATTTCTAAGAATTTTCAATATATAAGATTGGAAATAACTAAGAGTCCTATAGACAAGTCATAGCTTGCTTATAGCAATAGAATTAGAAGCAATTTAAGATTTTCTTATAGGACAAGCTGATTGATTTAATTTCTTACTCCTACCCACACATAGCAGTTTCCTTTTGGGGCGAAGGTCTCAAAATATATTTTTTTTTAAATCTAATGTTAAATTTGAAAAATTACGAAAATGATGACGTATTCGATGAAATTTGCAAAAAAAAGCAAAGATTAAAATAAAATTTCATAAAATGAACGGTACTTTTTGGACAGCATCCTCTTGTTGAAAAATCACCAACTGCCACTGATATCGAGATAAAACTCTTAATCGTTTTATTTATGTGAAACCTAATTAGTAATTTTAATTAAATATTATTTAAAATTTTTCACCTAGAATCGACAGCAAATTTCTTAAAAAAACTTACGTAGGTTCTCCGCAGACCTTTCGGGGAACCCAAAGTCGGCATTGTGCTCTGAGGGTGCGACCACCAATGGCATCTTCCACTAGGCAAACGTTGGGTCTAGAAAGTAGAAACATTATTTAATTAATATATACTTATCATAATTAAGTAAAGATAGCTAAAAAATAAAGCTTTATAATTAGGTCCAGAAGCAATTTTAAAAATACTCAACAACTCAATACATATAATACAAGGTGAGAATTTTCACCCACATAAACAGATGTGGGCCGAAGTGATAAATTAACTGGAAAATTTTCATTTTTTTTTCTTTTTGTTTATGATATTTATCGGGTTGTTCGGAAAGTAATTTCGTTTTTTTTTTGTGGAAATGAAAGACAGTTTTCGTATAATAAACAAATACTTTATTAAATTATATATTGGCCGTTCTGGTCCAACACCTTTTGCCATCTTTCTGGTAGTAGCATAATTTGAAATATTTGAAATGTGGAGAAAAATAATGTTCATTCATAATTTTTTTGCCTATTTGTCTTCCGTTATTCAGAACCACGATAACTAAAAAATGAGAGAAAGTTTGGACCAAAATATTTGCATCAAGCAGAAGACAACCACTTTGTTTCTCTTTGTGATTCAACAACTCTGCTACTCTCGGCAAAACAAAAACTTTTCAATCAAAATATTTGTATTATTATAACGTATTATTATAAGAATAGATAGATAGAATAGATTCAAAAGAAGTAGTGGCGCAGGTGGAAAAAGGAGGTCGGCAGGGAGACCCGATATCCCCAAGTTTATTCTCCGCATGTTTGGAATCGGTGATGAGATGATGCTCTTGGGAAAACTACGGCATAAACGTCAATGGGCGGAAATTGAATCATTTAAGATTTGCTCATGATTGTTCTCATAACAGATTCACCATGGAATGCAACTGAAATGTTAAACCAACTAAACCAAGAAGGAAAAATGCCGGTCTTGTCATCAATATCGCCAAGACAAAGTTTATGAGAAACTCCTTATCATCTAACGAGCCGGTATACCTGGATAACCATCCTCTGGAAGAAGTCGAGGAATATATATATTTGGGGAGACTTTTAAACATGAAGAACGACTTTGCACCCGAACTTCAAAGAAGACAGAAAGCTGGCGCCTATAGTACAATTCGCACCGTGTTTGAGGCGTCCAAAGATAAAAAACTTAAAGCTGATCTATTCAATTCAACAGTGTTGCCTGCCCTTAGTTACGGTTGTGAAGCGTGGACCTTAACGAAGGCCCAAGAAAACAAAATAAATGTCATCCAGCCGACAATCGAAAGAAGATTGGCCGGCTTAAACCTCCGCTGTCAACGCATGCTTGGGCTGCACAACCGGGATATAAGCGAAATGTCGGGGGTGAGAGATATGCTACAATATTCTCTCAAGGGAAAACACGATTGGGCAGGTCATCTTGCCAGGAGAGAGGATGAAAGATGGAGCCTAGCAGTGCAGCTATGGATACCCGGTGAAAAGATAAGACCTCTCGGGAGACCGCCAATCCGCTGGACCGACACCCTGAATAGGAGCATTTCCCTTAAAGCGACAAATAGCCAAACTATCAAGGAGCACTGGACTACGATAGCCAAAAACAGATGGAAATATTCTTGGGACCCGCATGCAACGAATCCACGCATCGAATAACGGGTCGTCTAAGTAACTAAGTAAGTAGTAAGTATTATAAGATTTTGGTCTTTTCAACTTTATATCTTGTTCAAAAATGCAGAAAATTTGGAAAAATCTTATTCTAAAATGGATAGTAATTTAATGGTCTAATGAGCTGAAATATGGTACAGGTTTTTTAATTAACTACACATTTCAAAACAAAAGATTTTGGTCTTTCAAATATCATAACTTTCAGTTAAAAAATCAAATTATAAAATGGATAGCTATTTAATTATCTAACGAGTTGAAAAATTCGCCACAGGTTTTTGTAATTAACTACATGTTTTTGTTAACTTTCAGTTTTCTAGCTCAAACCATTAGTCCCAAAAAATAATGCCAAATGACTCAAATTTGAGAAAAGCGAACCAAGTCTAAAAAATTATTTTAACTTTTTCCTTCAATTTTTTAATGCGAAAATCTCATTTTCTTCAATATTAAGTGGCCCAAATACGAGTCGGACAGCACACTGATGGTTCTATTCCTAATAACTTCCTAAATACTTGAGATATCAAATTCGTTCTTGTTTGTCGTTGACAAGCGGAGAATGTGGGATTTTCCGGAATCGTTTCATAATTTTAAAATAAGTCTAATCTAACGGTATAATAATCATTTAAAAATTACCACTTTGGACAATGTCATACTGTCACTTTAAAGAGAAATAAATTTTGAATAAAATTAATCCTAATTCTACTTAAAGAGATCTTTAATGCGATTCCTTAAACCTGATAATAGAAAAAAAAATTTAATTTTGATTCCATAAAAATTTCAACCCTCGCTAAAATAATTATCCAATTAAAATTTTAATAAAATTTCTGTTTTCAGGGAAAATTGATGCAACTTTATGTTTACTAGCTACAATGCTAAGAATCACGGATGACAGACCTACTTTTAAATGGAAGCCTAATAATAATCTATTGACTTTTAAGAAAGTGCAAAGATCTAAAAGACAAGTCCTAGTTCAAATTTTAGTTCGGAAGAGAAATTATCAATTAATTGTGATTGTTCTAGAAAACCCCAATTCCTTGTCTCCTTGTACTACTAGAATGATAACTATAGACTTGGTTGGTGTCGTAGCATATAAATTACTGAAATAATAAATATTTTAGAAAATGAAAATATGAGAAGAAGAAGAATTTTTAAATATTCGAAAGTTCATTATTTTTTTAATCTTATATAGTTGAGCTTATAATTTTGCTTTTAGTGAATTTTATTCTTGAAAAAAGATTCTCGTATTGTACAAATGTACATTCATATTTCGAAAAAGGGAATAAATATATCTCTACATATAAATCTCAATGTTATAAGGAAGTTTATGATTTTATGTTGGGCCACACTCATTGAAGTGCTGGGGCGCATGCGGCCCGCGGGCCACGGGTTGGACAGTCCTATACTAAAGTGACGTAAACAGATCAGACAGTGAAATCTAGAAAAAACCAAAACCCAACCCGAATAAAATTTATGTCCATTTAGTACTGTTTTGAAGCTTAAATTGCCGAAAAAATAATAAAGATAAACGAAGGACTAATAAATAATTATTGTTCCCACCTACCCTTGTTCTTGAGAAACTCGAAGACCCCATGGTGGTACAATAAGGTCAGCAGTGACAATTTGGAACAAGCATAGCCATGTCCCAAAAAAGCGAAACGCTCTGGCTTGTGGGTCGTTCATTGTCTTAGCAACGAATGACAAATGCCAAGTTCACGCTTTAACATCTAAAGCAGATGATGAAGTTCTCTGACTTGTCCAATTAACCCCGTCACACAATAATTAAACCCAATTATTCTATTTTTAAGAAAAACAATATAGTCGCCTAATTTGTCATTTGGATCATTTACTTGTTTGTGAATTATTTTTGTATACATATTTAGAAAAGTGCCTATTTCATAATATTTTACTTTTTTTTTGAAATTATTTAAATAAATATGATAGTTTATATTAATAATATTAAGATTTAATTTATTTATTTACATTTTTTTTCTTTCCTGATTTTTTTTTCATTAATTTTAATGAATTCAAATAGTCAAATGGCTAGAGTTGAGTAAATATTTGTCTATTGAATTAAACGTATTAAGAGTCATTAAGCCCAATATGCCAAATTATTCTTTCGAAAACACAAGCGATTAATACTAGGTTTTAAATTGTTTCTGTCTAACTTGAAAGCAGGCTTGGCTGATTAAGAAATATAATATCGCAATAACATCACTATATGGAGTCGGATGAGTTGGATATTAAAAACAAGTGGTCAATGTCCCCAAAAACTAGAGAATTTGTTAAATTGAAGGGATTAATATTTAATAAACTTGTTATATTATACCAACCTATTAAATATTTAACAATTTTATTTTTTATTCAATGGATGGAATTATTTTAATGGGTCAAGCAAAACTGACCGAAAAGCAGGCCTGGAACTAGGGGGCCTTCTAACATGAAAAAATCTACTCACTGAGATAATAGGGACTACTATTCTTTGTTATAGTATAAAATTTAATAAACTCTTGAGAAATTTTGACCCTGTCATTTATGTAACTATATGAACGGTAGTTCATCATAATATTGTTAGAGTTAGTGGCTGTGATGAAACTGTAATAGATGAAGGAGGAGGTATCAGCCAAAGATGTAATCACTGGGTTCAATAAAACACCTTTAATAAGACGTTTCGGCCTGAATTTGAAGGTGTTGTATTCAACCCAGTGATTACATCTTTGGCTGATACCTCCTCCTTCATCTAGTACAGGTTCATCATGATATGCATACTTTGAAGTTTAGCCGAAAATCTTGTATTTGCACATGAATCTTATATTTAGAAATTTTGCAAATAACTATTTCCTTATCTATGATCTAGATGTTTTGGAAATTATCTGTATATATATGTGTATTATCTGTATCTGAATCTAAATACAATTTTTCAAGATCATCTGTATCTCTATTTAGATGCTTTTAAAAATGTACTTTAACACTGTCTCACTCCACAGCTATATTTGTATATTGGCTACTGGCTAGCTTCTTCCTATAATACTCTCAAGGAGTTGGTATTGTAATTGCATTTCTAGCTAAAGATAAAGTCAGGCCCATGCCGTAATATGATACAGAGAGGCGGCCACATCAGGTATCATAAGGGAGCGGCCAAATGCAAAAGCAAAATTAAAATACAATTTGCACCATTCAATTATTAAAAATATTTACTCAACGCTTTTATATATTGGTCTATTTTATTCTGATATTGATGTAAGTATACCATTTATGATTTATCGCACGCCTCTGCCTAAGCGCATGTAATTTTAAGCAAAATTCTCAAAATAACAAAAACCATCGATTGTACCCCAGACGTAAATCATATTGAACAGGTTTCTTAACAATAAGAGTTGGCGCTTTTAGCTCCATTCAAAATAAATATGAAATTGAAGAATTACTTATTGTTTGTTTTGAAGCTAGTGATTCAACCGGAGAGGGTTTGACAAAACTTATTCTGACACATTTGCAAAAGTTAAGTTTTAAGTTAAAGTGTTTTAGAAGACAAGGCTATGATAACGGAGTTAATACGAAAGGAGTAAGAAAGGGTGTACAAAATAGAATAGGTAGGTACTTGAAAAATATCCAAGTGTGTTTTATGTGCCTTGCGAATGTCATTCTTTAAATCAAGTTGTGAATGATCTATCGCCTTCTTCTACAGAAACAATTTGTATTTTCTATTGTACAAGAAATTTACTATTTATTCTGGTTCTACAAAGTGTTGGAAAGTGCTAAAAAAATATATTTCACAATTAACTCTAAAACCATTGAGTGATACTAGGTGGTCAAGCAGAAGGGATCGGTTAAAACCTTTACTTTTTCAGCTTTGCGAAATCTATGATGCATTATTCCAAATAATAGAAGAAGCCAAAATGCAGAAACTAAATTAAAA
>JALMQS010000073.1:2103476-2482316 GCA_024734495.1 Forficula auricularia
CCCCCAGAAGTCTAAAAATGCAAAAACTAACTAAGGTAGAAATACATAAGAATCAGGTATTTTTGAGCCCATTTTCATTGTTGGGCAGTGTTATGTATACAAAATTTGGTTGAATTTGGTTCATAGACCTATATTTTAATTTTTTGGCCCCATTTTGGACGGTTAGTTTTTGCATTTTTAGACTTCTGGGGGCCCACGGATTATGTATACAAAATTTGGTTGAGTTTGCTCAAATGGCCTAGATTTTTAATTTTTAACCCCCTCTCCACCCCCCTTAATTATAGGTCGATATGCACCAAAATCTAATCAGCTCTTAATCTCAATGCAGCAAAACTGAAATTTGGTTTTGATATTCACACTAGTTTTTGAGCTAGATCGCCCACAAAAATTTGGTAACGCACAGACTAACAGACAAACAGACATTTTGACAAAACGAATATCATCTCGAAAAATATAATTTTTTTGATGTTCACTTATTAGGGCTTTTTTGTAGACCGAAATGCCATGGTTTCGCTCAATTTTTTTAATCAAAATACTTTCAGCCGTTTTTGAGATATTTCGAAAAAAAGAAGCAAAAAAAAACAACACTTTTTTCATGCACAATTACAAAATACTTCCCCATATCCTATATGGTAAAGTAATATATAAAATTTCAAGTTTATACGAAGTGTAATTCTTTGGAATAATATTTTATTTAAAATAAATTCAGTCTCGAAGCTATTGCAATCTATAACGATAAATTTGTCAGATTGTGTAAGGATGTTATCAATAGAGAGCGCAAAAAAGTCCCTCTTTTCTTGAAAAAAAGTCGCCTAAAAAGTCTCACTTTTTTGCATAAATAGTTTCTTTGAAAAAAGTCTGTTTTGGGCAATAAAAAAAGTCTGTAATTTTGTAGATAAATAGTCTCTGAATAGCCTTTATCAGAAAAAAAGTATCTATACATTCATAAATTTTATGTGTTGACAAAAAATAAATAAATAAATAAAATAAAAAATAAAGGAATTATCTTAGAATAAGGATAGAAAAACTACTAAGGCAGTTGAATAAAAGATTTCACTGTCGATGGTAACAGAATTGTTTTTATTTTAGGTTAAAAATAAAATAAAATGAAATTGTTTACAAATTTATATTTAAATATATAAAAATTTGTCTTCGAAACTATAGTCTCTAGAAATAATTAAAAATTATTTTATTAAAAAACAGAAGACTCTCTCATTTTATTTTATTTTTAACCTAAAATACTAAGGCAGTGTTTCCAAACGTGGGTCCCACCCCCCACAGAATTCGAAAATGAACTCGATCAGAGCTTAAGCCTATGGCAGCTAGCTAGGTCATTAATCAAAACCTAAAAAATGAAATTTTTCGTCTAATATGGTTGTCTAAATACAGGCGTGGCCATCGAGTGCTGCCATCTACTAATTTTATAGCGGCAAATTGATAAATATATTTAAGCAATGAGAATAATTTCTATTATGTTAATTCTCCAGAAATCTTACAGATTTCATTTAAAAAAATCTGCTCTTAAATATAAATTACACCCACTAAAGGAATAATGAAGACAAATCCTCCGAAACTGTTTAAATAAAAAAATTGAAAGAAAATGTGAATTTTTTATAGTCTTTAATTATAATGAGTTGAAAAACAGCGAAGGATTTGGGCTAGAAACCTGAAAACAAATAGATTTCAAACTATTCAATTCAATCTTTTCAATTAAAGTGACAAGCGCATTATTACAACAGGTTAGTTTTTCACAGACAGGGTAATTTTAGCGATGTTCTTCTCTTTGCAACATTTTTTTGAGATCTCTAGTAAGTGTTTTTTTGCGAGGTGAGAGATTAAATCCCATAATCAACACCTTTACTCGTCTCTTTGACAAATAAAACAGAGGATACTGTGAGCCAATACTAGTCCCGGTCCACAGGGGGACTCTCGGGTAATTCCTATCCAAAACTTTAAAATTCAATCTAGAATGGTTGTTCCTCTAGTATTAGATAAAATGAAATAAATTTTAAATAAAAGTATTATTTAATCGAGGAAAATTGCTAAAAAGTGCACGGATAGAATGATATCTCTTTCCTTTATAGCTCAGCTAAGGCAAGGATTCCAAATACAAGTCCAGACCTGTTTTTGACTAGTAGAAGTTAATTTCTTAATTTCTATTATTCTAGGAACGGCCTTTTGACTATTGCACTTGGACTAAATGGATACTCGTTATTATATGTATATAGAGAGAACATTCAATTAATTAAAGAACTTGGAAATGTTTTTAAAAGTAGACTTTAGATTTCTAAGAAAATACAAGAGGTTGTCATATAATACTAGATCCGAGATGGAATGTATTATTTTTGTATATATAAGATTGTTTTCACTCCCTCGAAAATCGAGTCCGAGTTCTTTAATTACATGATTTCACTAAAATTCAGACAAAAATAGAAAAAAAAACAAAAAAAAAACATTTATTTGCTGTGACTCTAACTGGCGAGCGTAGATTTTGAATTTAGATTCTAGATAAGAAAATATTAAATCTAAATAAAAATTAGATTTAGATATTTGTCATTTAAAATAATTAATTCACTGAAACCGCAAACAGCGTACCGAGCCTTGAAAAAGTTTCACTTTTTACTCCAATTTATTTTGAATTCTTTCACTATAGTCAATGGATGGTTTTTGGGTTTTAAATATATATAGAAATAGAATAAATATAGAATATACGGGTAGATTTTAAGGGTTGTTTACCTTTGGGTGAGTGTATGTATCTTCTGCTGTTGCCCCGATGAATTCTTGACCACAACTAAAGCGAAAATGCGAGGTCGAAAGAAACTCGATTAGATTAGCAAGCGGGCCAAATTTCTCCGAATTATATTCAATGGAAAATTGTAAAAAGCACTTTTTAAGCGATTATTATTATTTTATTATAATAATAACAAAATAAAAGTAATTAAATATTGATGGTGTCACGGACCGTTTTTTTTTTTATTGAAAGACAAGATAGGAAAAAAAATTCAAAATAATTTTTCTTAAGAAGGGGCCGTCCATAAATTACGTCACATGAATTTCAAGATTTTTAGACCCCCTGTGTCACATTCTCTCACATTTTCATTGAGCCCCCACCCCCACTGTATTGTTTCGTCACGCGATCACTTTTATACCCTATAATATAGATTTATTTTACCAACATTTTCAGGTTGGTATAATAAATAATATGAAATCTAAAAAATATATTTGAAAATTTTCAAATTTTTTAATTTGACTTTTGTGTCAATACAATTTTTAAGATTAAAACCGGGCCCCCCTGTTACAAATCTAAAATGCCCCCACCCCCCTTACTGTATGAAGTAATTTATGGACGGCCCCGAACCATAAAATTTTTAAGTTAAAAGAAATAAGGAATAAATTTATTTTTAAAATGAAGACAATTTGAATTCACCTACATGCGTCTCTTATTTTAAAAGATACACATTTTCGACCTCTTTTAAATTCACTTTTATTTTATTACATAATATATTATGAGGAAATGTTGTAATCGAAAATAGTTGTTGTTTTTTTGCTTTGTATTATAGAAATATCTCAAAAACTATTATTTATTATTCGCCTTATTAGTTTTTGCCTGTAAGTACATACAAAATAAAAATAGTATTCGTATATTTTGTGCAGTTTTTTATTTAAATCACAATCTAAAATTATTTTAGAGAAAAAATATTTAAGGGGCGGCATTTCGAAAACTTGCATCATACTGATTCTTTAATTTATTTTTCATCGCTTCTTAATAATAATTTTAAGCCCAATGATCTATGAAATTGCCAGTCTTAATTCTTATATCAATCAGAGAGTATAAGTGAAAATTTTTGTAATAAGCGCCGAATTAAAATGGTAAGAACTAAAAATCAATTAAACATTCTCTTTTTCTGCTTGATACACAATGTTTGGACGTATTGATTGAGGGCAAGATATAATTTTAGCAAATTCTAATATTTATTTATTTTTAATGATATGTAAGATAACATCACAATATAATAAGCTGACGTGTTCTGATGTGGCCATCCACTTGATTTTACCTTACACACAGCTAAAATTATTTATAATCATGTAGGGGGGGGGGGGGTATTTTTAGAATTTTTATACTTCTGGTGTCTGATTATGTATAAAAAAAATTTGGTTGATTTACTAAAACCTAAATTTTCATTTTTTGACCACCCCCCCCCCCCCATTTTGGGGGGTTAGTTTTTGCATTTTTATACTTCTGAGGTCCCACTGATTATGTATACAAAATTTGGTTGAGTTTGCTCAAATGGCCTAGATTTTTAATTTTGTAACCCCACCTCCACCCCCCTTAATTTTGGGTCGATATGCACCAAAATCTAATCAGCTCTTAATCTCAATGGACCAAAACTACGTGTGAAATTTGGTTTCGATATTCAAACTAGTTTTTGAGCTAGCTCGTCCACAAAAATTTGGTAACGGACAGACTAACGGACAGACAACCAGACAACCAGACAAACTAACAGACATTTTGACAAAAAAATTATTATCTCGAAAAATATAATTTTTTCGATGTTCACTTATTAGTGCTTTTTTGTAGAGCGAAATGCCATGGTTTCGCTCAATTTTTTTAATCAAAATAGTTTCAGCCGTTTTTGGGATATTTCGAAAAAAAGAAGCAAAAAACCCACTTTTTTCATGTACAATTACAATACGTGACCATACCATGTATGGTAAAGTCAAAAAATACTTTCAGTGACTTATTTTTAGTTTTATTTATGATCGAAAGTATGCAGTATGGGAGAAATTTCACATTTTGTGATTAGTAGGGGCGCAAATCATAGATTCCCACATGGACGGCTTTAGGTATTACGGTGGAACTGCTATTGAGCATCAAGTTTCTCATGCTCTCGTCAAAGATTTTAAATATTTACATTCTCATAATTTAAATAGTATTTTATGACGTATTAATTGAAAAAAAATTCTTTGCAAAAAAACACTTTTTTCAAGCACGATTACAATACTTGACCATATCCTGTATGGTAAAGTAAAAAAATAACAAGGTGGACACTTGGATTTTGTGGTGGGGAAAGTTGAGGCAGGGAAGTTATAATATTTAGAAAAGATTTGTATAGAAAACTTAAAATTAAACAATATAAACATTTTATTTAAAAAAACATTTTTATAAAAATGACGACAACCTCTTTGTTGAATGTAAAGTACAATTTTAATATAAATCAATTCAAAATAATAATTTATAGAAATAGAAATAATATAAATTTTTTGGTATTTATTCACAGCATAAGAACAAAGCTATAATAGTCATTTATTTATCAAAAAAAAAGTTTCGACTGTAATCACTTGAATTGCACATTCTGGAGTCCAGAAGTAGGGGTCGAAACGTCGTGCATTCTGATTAAAAAATGTGCAAGCTAGGTGGTTTCCACTTCTCTTTTGATAAACAGCTCAACGACCAAAGCACCAAATCGGCAATAAATTTTTAATTTCTACAGCTTCTCTTTGCCTTGTTCATAAAGTTAACACTCTTAACTAACTCTAAACCAATTATAATAATTATTAATAACACAAAGTTATTATTTCATGGTTTTATAAATAAATATTTATAAAAAAAATCTATTTGTTTTAAACAACTAATAAATATTTTTTAATTGACTCAATATATTATATTTTATATCCTTTTAATAAAAAATTTAGACCAAATTCACTAACCAAGCCGATTCCATTCGGAAATTGGCTGCTGTTCAGATGTAGCGGAAAGCTCGCGGTACTCTAGATAGCATTCTCATTTCTAATATGAAGTGAAGAGACATCTGAATAACTGACAATTTCTGCACAGAAGAAAGCCTTAAGTTAAGAAAAACTAGGGGTATTATTTCTTTGAACAATATAACAAAATATATAATTAATATATAAATATTTCTCAAAATCAAGAAAGAATCGTCATCTTAATAGCCTAAAAACATATACTAGGTATATTTTAAATATAAAATATGTTCACAAAAGATTATAAATGAATCGGTCATTCCTAAAGGACCCTGTCATAAAATTTTAATTTTGAGAAAAATACAACAAAGTGTGTGCATAAAAATAAGTGCCTGGAGCACCGAGCGGTGCTCGGTAGCTTTTTGGCTCTAAATAGCATAAGTTTCAAAATGCAAGGCTTTGCGACTTAACGAAGACGTGATATGAACGATTAAAATATTTATTTTGCGAGACAACTAATTTACACCCCCTTACTTTATTTCAATCGGATTAAAATTTATACACGACTTATAACTCTTGATAAGCTCCCCAATTTTTAGTGAAATCGTGAGAGCCGTTTTCGAGAAACCGATTCTATATATATATATTTACTAGTATATACAGGAATTGCTCGTTTAATATAATAAAATAAGATAAGATAATAATCGATAGTTTAATTAGAAATATTAAATATGTAGTTTTAGTTAAAATAAAAACTAGAATCAATAACGTGACTTGAGAGGTCAGATTAGACAAAATTTTAATAATGAAAATATACAAAGGAATTTTCAAATGTACAAAAAAATAATTTAAAATAATGTTTTGTTTTCCAAAGACTATTTATCTTATTTAGTTTTTGAAGAAGTATTCCCAAGTTGGGGTAAAAATACAATTTTGCACATACTCTATCTTTATGTGGAGAAAGAGTTTTTAAGCCATGAACATAAATAATCTTATATCAGTTTGAAGAACAATCCTTAATATAAATACAAAGATTTCAAATCCAAAATAATCTCATGTTTCTAGCAATGACTGATTCAATTATATTAACATAAAATCTGGCTGAGACTAGAAAGTACGACGATTTTTTATGGAACTATGGAATTAATCTCTCTTGATAATGAATTCAAATAGCAAAGATTTTTAGAAAATAAATTATTGGTTTTCGGAAGTTATTTGATTTAATTCCATTATAAAAATAAAAATAGTTCATTTAAATAAAATTATTAAATTATAAATTAATTTTGATAAATGATCATCCTAAGAGCAAAAAAGTTAAAAGGATGAAAGAAGCGAATAGATTTTAAGTATATACAATTAATTATCACAATAATTGATTTGTTCATTTACAAAAAGTTCGTTAAATATTATATAGAAAAGAATTATTTCATTTTATCACTTTTTTCCCCAATCGAACGAAGGGAAGTTGGAAAGTTAGTTCATTATAAAAATATAGCTCTTTAGATATAATCTATGAGCTCATAATTTTTACATCAGTGTACGACAGAGTAACAGGTAATTTTGAAAATATAATAATTTCAAAAATATTTATAATTAATTAATTAATTTGTGAAAAATTACATCAAATTTCTTAGGAGGTGAGAATTGTTGATATTGATTCATAATTGCAATTTTACACGAGAACGAAAATATACTTCTTAACTTATTTATTAAAAAGAAAGAACTTATATTTAAGGTCAAAATCTAAGATTTTAGTAGGATATTTTTTAAATTTATTGCATGTTGTACTGTTTGGAAATTCAGCAATTATCAATTTGCTATTGATGGCAAAAATAAATAAAATTAAATGTTTATTAATTAAAATAGTATAATTATTTAATCCGGGTCTTGGGTTGGTGTATAACAATGCAGTTAAACAAGCTTGAATTTTATTAATCAAATGAAGTTATATAATTTAAGGTAAAAGAACAAATATTGATATTATCGAAACAAATTTTGTACTTAGAAAATTCGGCAAAGAGCCATTGCTCTAAATAAATAAAATATTTATTGATATTTAAAACGTAAGATATAGAAAGAATTATTCTTGATTCTGTTGTTGTCTACTTCACAACAACAGTAGATCCGACAGCGCAATGACGCACTGAATTGTTTAAAGTGGTGTCTATAGCCAAGCGGGCCTTCACACGCACTCGCAACCAGCGCATACATACTCTCGTATCGTATGTGTACCCCGAAAGATCCGAAACGAGCCATAAATGGCATCGATCAGGGTATAGGTGTATACGCAGAGGTATACGTGAAATATAGCGGGCGTATATTCTACCCTCGCGAGTGTTGAAGCTATCAACAGCTGGCGAGTTAAACTTCACAACAACATCGGCACTTAATCACACGAAACGATAAACGATAAAATCAGCGAAACAGAGCATATACACTTCACTTCACTTGACCATCTTGCCACGCTGCTGATTCAATCCCTAAGTATTCAGTGCTTTCTTCCTTTCGACTCGAGAGCTCAAAGTCTTTCTCGAGACACTAGGCTCCCGGAACATAACCGCGCCAAATTTATTTTGGTTACAATGTCAGGGTGTGTTTTTGTCTCGAGGGCAGAACTAACAAGCCCGGCAAGCGTATTAGTCCTCGGGTTTAACTGCTGAGGGGACGAAGGCCTCTGATATAGGTACAATGTAAAAATATTCTACTAAAATCTTAGATTTTGACCTTAAATATAAATTCTTTCTTGATATATTTGGTCTATACCGTGAGTTGTATTTTTGAAAAAAATTCCTCTTATGTTCAAAAAGACATACTCAAATCTTCGGGTTAATTATTTTATTTATTAAAGATTAAATTTATTTTCATCTAAGCTGATTTCTCACAAATAAAATACTGTGGGTACAAGAAAATCCGAGAATAAAACTCCTGAAACCTGTACACAGTGCTGTGAACTCAGCATTTAACATAATAATAGTGCTCACTTTTATGATGTAATTTTTCAAAAATAGAATGAAAAATTAAAAGCTTCAGATTGATGTAATTTTTTTTTTATCTTTTATTCATTATAAATGTTTTTAAAAATATTTCATTTTTGAAATTCCTCGTTTCTCTAAAGCGTACTCTTTGTATAGATAATTTATTTGGGTAATATATTTTCATAAAAATATGGCGGTGGATAATAGAAATATGAAGCGACAAATTTTGTTCTAGCTAAAATCAGAATCCCATTGAAGATTTCTAAAAGTGTCCTCGATTAAACCGGAAAGGACTCGAATTGCTTGAAGAAAAGCAGCAACAAGAATCGATAAGCTCAGGGAAAGAAGTTTTCTCTCTTCGTTAACAACTAGAGAAGTCGCTTCATTTTCGGAAGATCAAGTAATAACAGGTTCCACTTCTGGTGAATGAAGTACATCTTGCTGTACTGATTCAGAATGGTGTGGTGAATATGGGGGAGGTTGAGTATATGAGGCTTGAGCCGGCGAAGACTCACAATTCTCTGGATTGAGAGACTCTTTTAACACCACAAATTGGGGTTCAATCATTGAAATTGTTTTGAAGTCATAAGAAAAGGTGAGAATGTAGGCACAGAAAGAAGTGGCGACGATCCATTCACTTGCAGTGGAAGCCACGTGTTCCTCCCAGCCGCCATCAGTTGGGTGCCATTTTGTAATGTCTTCTCCATGATATGCCATTTGGGCCGCAACACCAGTTACTGCAGTTACGATGAAAAATATTGTACAAATAAGAGCAAAAAATACTCGTAGCCATGCAAGCCAGGAAGGACACTCAGCTGGCGACATTCGGAAGGTGATTACCGCCTGGAAAAACACAAGAAAATAAATTAATGTACTTAGGTGTATTAAGGCAATCAATCTAGATGCAGTGGGGTATCAATAGGGCGGCATGACGGGCAAAATGCCACGGGACCCCAGCCCGAGAGGGCCGAGAGCACAGGGGGATCCTAACATTTATTATTACTAAATTAGGTAAATTTTATTAGTTTTGAATTCAATTAATTTAAATTATTTACCAAAATACAGAGACAAATTAAAAGTTACTAGAAAATCAACGAAAAATGCACACAATAGCGTTTGTACGTACTTTGCGTAATGATTTATTAAAAAGAAACTAGCTACAACGTTGGTTTAACTTCTTTACATTGAAGGAGGTCCCTATCCGATGAATGTGTCACGAGTCTCAACGGTATAGTTACGCCACTGTTTAGATGTAAAGTATTTTAAAATTAAAATAAAATTATTATAATTAATAACCCAAAAAAACCTTGCAATAAATATATTCTTATTACAACAATTATTATATGACTCACTCAGAAATCAATGCGGTTAAGTCGACTTTTGGAAAAATTTTAAATTTTCGTAAATTCTTAGCTAATAAATTAGGTTTATTCTTTTTAGTGAGGTCTTGTATCAGTGGTGGGGCTGAGTTTCAGGGAACACACTCAATATATCTTAATAGCGTTCTGCCTAACCTTAAGGCCTTTATCAGTAAAAACTAGAAAAGGACAAACAAAGAAAATTATGAAAAACATGAAAGCCTCTAAGGCTATAATATATAATTATTTTGATTCGATGTAAAAAAATAGAGATACCGGTTATAGTCTATAATTCAAGTAGATATTTCTATCTAAGAGAATCTACTTCTCTAATTTAAATTATAGATTATGCATTGACTACAACGCTCTAAATCTAGGAGTATGTATGATAGACTGCTTTACATGCAAACATGGTGTCTATTATAAGAAAAAATACCCACCCTTATGTATAAATATTTTCATACATTCATAACATTAACATAAATTTGATTTTGATTTTTAACTAATCTCTGCATATGCAAGAATTTTTATTCTGTGTTAGTTTTTTCTGTTATTTGTATAATGATTTTTTAAGGCTTATGTCAAGAAAAACAAATAAATAAATATTCACAGTTGCTTATATAAAAACATCTTATTTTTTTAAATGAAAACATCCACTGGTCAAATTTTACGTATATGCAACGCCAATTTATTAGAAAATAAGATCCAGGAGGCCGTGCATGCAGGATTTAAGTAAAGCTACACAAGCTATGGCTAAGGGGCCCCCACTTTCATGGGGGCCGCCAAAAAAAATTGTCCTAGTGAGCAATTGTCATTCATACTTAAATATACTGTAACATTATTAGTCCCACTGCCGTACTTCCGGAATAATAATAATAAGCCTTTGTAAATTGTGCCTTTTAAAAGAACTTTAGTTTCTTTTTACCAGAGTTTTTTTTAAGTTTGTTATGAATAAAAATGATTTTAAGTTAAAGATTTATTATTTCACTATCTCTTAATAGCCCAAGAGCCCACGACAGCCAGACCTTCGTTATTTTATAAAAGCTGAAAGTTTTTCTGTGCATGTATGTCCCCTACAGGTAAGAACGACCAGCGACTATAGAGTTTAGGTTGTGGTTACTTTGGCAGGTAACAGGTAATAAAGGTGTATAAAATAGTACTTTAAATTCGTTAAAGTATAAAGCTCAATTTTTTTATATTTTCTTCGGGATAACTTTAGAAATCTCGTCATCCATTGCCGGACACTTATGACAGTTGCTACCCCCTGCCAGACACCCCTAAACTGTAACAAATTATAATTATACTTTCGTTATATAAAAGCTAAATTTGTATAAAGCATTTGGGGACCTATAAAAAAATGTTACCTAAATAGCCGGACAGTTTTAATGGCGTTTACATCTTGCCAGACACATTGAAAGTCCGCTGTAGGTGCGAGCGGGAGGTAACAACTGTTCAAGCGGGTGCGAGTGAGATAGGGCACTTAGTCGACTGCGATCTTTTACTACGCATCATCTGTCATTTAGTGATGTATTAAACCAGGGGTTCCCAACCGGTGTTACGCGGGAACGTTTCAGGTGGTACGAGTGAGTATATGTTACTTGGGGACCTATAAAAAAATGTTACCTAAATAGCCGGACAGTTTTAATGGTTGTTACATCTTGCCAGACACATTGAAAGTCCGCTGTAGGTGCGAGCGCGAGGTAACAACTGTTCAAGCGGGTGCGAGTGAGATAGGGCACTTAGTCGACTGCGATCTTTTACTACGCATCATCTGGGGGTATTAAAAGATGATAACAATTAAGGTTCAAATGGGTTGAAGGGGATCAATCACTGTAGTTATGCTACTGATACGCCTAAAACTCAATCAGGTATGTAATTATTATGACAAATTATTGTACATGATTTTTTAATTATTCATAATTGTATACAAATTTGCTTATTTTTTTCAGAACTGACGAAGAAGGCGATATTGACGACTATCATGCCATCGACTGGAGTGACGAAGAAAAATGAAAATATCGACGACAATAATGAAATTTATAAAAAACGATTAAATATTTTTTTTCATGTAATAATATTTTTTTTTGTATTTTATAATATTAAATAACATTTTTTACTTCATATAACATGGCTATGAACGTAATTAAATTATTTTATTATTTGATATTTTAAAAGATCGCAATCGACTAAGCACTCGCGCTCGCACCTACAGCAGACTTTCAATGTGTCTGGCAAGATGTAACAACCATTAAAACCGTCCGCTATTTAGGTAACATTTTTTATAGGTCCCTAAGTAACATATATAAAATTTAGCTTGTAAGTATTATAATGGTATAATTATAATTTGTTACAGTTTAGGGGTGTCTGCAGGGGGTAGCAACTGTCATAAGTGTCCGGCAATGGATGACGAGATTTCTAAAGTTATCCCGAAGAAAATATAAAAAAATTGAGCTTTATACTTTAACGAAATTAAAGTACTATTTTATACACCTTTATTACCTGTTACCTGCCAAAGTAACCACAACCCAAACTCTATAGTCGCTGGTCGTTCTTACCTGTATAGGGGGATACATGCACAGAAAAACTTTCAGCTTTTATAAAATAACGAAGGTCTGGTCGTCGTGGGCTCTTACTCTATAATTGTATTTCAGTTTAACCCCCTAGGTATCCGAAAATCATATTTGGCATTGACATATAATATTTGGACTTATAAAGAGCCTCATATCTCAAATAGCTTAGGGCCTTATTAAGTCTAAATGCGGCCCTGAGGCCGTGAGCAATACTCTCAAGTATAAATAAGGCGAATTTTAATAATTTCACTTATAACGGGAAATAGGTCAACAATTAGCCGAAGGTTTTGTTCTGTACTCTGAGTAGAGTATTTAGATTAGTTTTTAAAATAGGTCCAAACCACAAATGGAATCGGTATACTAGAAGAAATTGAACCATTATTGCCTTGTATAGACTAATGCAAACAAATAATTATAATCAGATGAAATAACCAAACACTGGAGGATGCTGTTTTTTTTTTATTTTTTGGAACCAACAAAACCAAAGCAGCTGCTTATTTCTTCCTAACGTCAGAATTGCATCCAAACATTCAGTAAGTAGGCCGTGACCCATTCCTCCTATATGCTAGGGTAGTAGGCAGCAGTGTTGAATGGCAATATACAAGTATGTTTCAGTTCAAAAAAAAAAATTGTGATGTTTTCACATTTATTTTATACGAAAATCCGATCCTGATGACCGTTTTTGTTTATATAAGACATTAAAAATAAGAAAATTAATTGAATTAATTCTTCTAAATAATTTATGGATGAAATCAAAATATTCCGCTTATCATCATGATCAAGAAGGTTATCATATCAGTAATTTATCATCTCGCTATGAAAAAAAGCATTACATTTTAAAATAGTTATCATATTATTTGTATAAATATTGTTCTAATCAAAGTAATTTTGTCTCAATTATTGAGACGTTTGGATTTTAGTAAGAAAATAATGTAGTTATTAGGGAGAAAACAACTTTCTCCTAGGGCTGTTTTTATTTTTTTACATTTAATATAGGTACTCTTGAGGTCACTGAGCTAAACATCAGCCTGGTTAAAATAAAATTATGATTAAGAGATATACCAAATAAATGACCCTCAGATTGTTTGAAGAAAACTTTATCTAAATGGGATACTTAATGTGACTGATTAAAAAAGTTCTTTGAAATATAATACATATTTAATAATATTTATAAAAAGATTAAAAATTATTCAAGTTTATCAATTTTCAATCGTGAAACTTTTAATAGTTTGATATTTAAAAAAATCAAGGTGATTTGGTTGTAGATTATGATTATGTAAATAGGGTAAATTTTAAAGATATTATTGATAAAACAATAAATAATTAAAATGGTTTGCATCGATTAATTCTACGATGGTTAGCAAGTGTAAGTAACTAACTCCGATTTCTGGTAGAATGTTTTGGGCTCGTATGTCCCTTGCTATATACCTACTCGTTAGATATACGGTGTTTATTAATGACGATCCCAGAATTAGTCGATCGAAACGTTAAAATTGTTTATTGTTTTATCAATAAATACCTTTAAAATTTACTATGTGTGATTTAATTAAAATATTTTTTAGTAAATTTATCCATAAAAATGAAAGTATCAATTGTTATATATCAAAGAAATGGTGATATAATGTAAGAGTTCCGTATTTAACCAATGAAGGGATGGAAAGTGGAAATAATTATACGTCCAATGAACTTTTCTAAATGATATTAATAAAATATAAACCTTAGTATTATTTTAACGAATAAGAAAAAAAATCTATTACTTTTTTATGTTAATTTTTCTAGATTCATATTCAAGAAAAAAAATTGTTAGAATCCTTTAATGATAAAATTCATCAAATGGAAAAAATAACATAATGATAAAGTAAAGCAATAATGTATTGTAAAATTCTGATAATTAATTTTTAGTAGTAGTAATGTTGATGAAGAAATCCCAAGTTTTCAAACAATTGTACAAATTTTATACGAGGATAGAATAAATCACGTTTAATTTTTAAATATTCTACCGTATTTAGAGCACACTAAAGAATTTTGTTCCGTTTTAATAAGAAACTAACATTAAAATAAAATAAGAAGTAATATAAAAAGTTCATTAATTTTAATGTAAATTTATTTATATGAATTTTCTTTTTAAAAGACGCAGAATAGTGATGTATTTGTTCAAAAATCAGTAGAACAATTTTTCAATAAAAAATGAAATTCTAAAAATTTCATAACTAAAGGAATACTTCATAAAAAACATTGCTCGAGATTATAACTAACAAAACCTATAAATTTAAGAAACCTGAGTTTTTGAGTTTCACTGCCACAGACAAACAGACCATGGGATTTTAATGCACTTTTTGAACTCTAGAGAGCAAAAAAATGCTGATTTTTGTTGAAAACTATCAATTCTAACGTATTTTCCGGTTGATTCAAAATTTCATTGTAAAATTTTAATAATGGAATTAAAGAACTTAGAGATAATCGGGGTCCCAGGATTAAATCTAATTGCACTCCCCCTCCCTGTTATTAAATATTTATTAAAATATATTAATCTATTTTAACGATGATATTTAATGTGAACTAAAATTAAAAATACTAAGTATAAAAGTTTAAAGTTCGAAATACTTAATTTGGCCAACGTCCCAGGCTCCTTTCTCGACGCTTTTAGAGAAAAAATTAAAAACGTTTTGAAAAATGTAATTATATTTTGGGTTTACATCACGATATTCATGGAAGAAGTAAAAATGCTTTATATGAACTCTTAAATGTTCTTTAAAAAAGAGTAAGTATATATAAACTTACATAGTATAATACAAATAAATAATTTATTGAAAAAATAAAATTTAAATATTTATCATTTATTCAATCAAGAAACCTTTAAAAATTTAAGTTTTTTTTACAAATCTTGCGATAGATTTAAACACTATGTGTACGTATTACAAATTCAGGACTGTTGAGAGATATTTTACTAAGATCGAAATAGAAACTGCCAATATAAGCAGAAAATGAAAAGGAAAGCAACCATTCATTTGCAGCGGAGATAACGTGTTCGTGCCAACCACCATCTTGGAGGGTCCATTTGTATCTATTCTTTCCATTAAATCCTTTAAAAGATAGATAGCCAAATATTATGGAAAGCAAGAAAAATATTGTAGAACTGGTGACAATAATAAAGCGTATCCAGAAAATTCTAAGGGATGGTTCAGGCATTTTAAATGTAATCACGGTCTAATAAATATAAAAAAAAAAAAAGATAAATTAATGGGTTTTATTTATTTTTATTTCAAGTAATAACATAAATATAGAAAAAATAATAATTTTTTCAAGAAACGGTATTCGGTCAGCAAAATGTTGGGAATATGTGTAATTTCTAAGTCCATTTTCCTTAAGTAAAGAAATTTTTATGAACTTTATTCCATGACTTTTTTCTTAGTCTAAATTCCTAAACTATGACCTTTATTAAAATAATTCTTTTACTAAATAATACCTAAAGGTAGTAAACTTTTTATTTTAAAATGGAATTAAAATAATTTAATTAATTAAGGGGGTTCGGGACTGTTTATCATTTTTATAAAAAAATTCTCAAATTTTTACCCTCGAATCATTGATGTATGAAATATTTAGTCCCGAAATTTGAAGTTGATCGTCTGTCCCATTACCGAGAAATAAATTATTTGAAAATTGTCCTTTTAACATCCGAGCTTTTAAAAGGGTTATAACTTCTATACAAATTATACCATTTCAACAAATTTATATAGATCAATAATTCAACTTTTATGAATCGAATGATACATTTTCCAATAGATTTGACAGTCTAGTTAATTAGTTATTCATAAATGTAAAAAATAAAAAGTTATTTGTAGCCAAAAGGATATAACAAAATCACTAGTGTAGAATTCCAACTCTATTTCTTGAAATCGTTTTTGTGTTAAATAAATGTTTTTATAATGAGAAAAAATTTATCTCAATATTCTTTTTATTAATATGATCAAAACAAAGATTTTTATTCGAAATTAACCTCATTATAAAAAAAAAATTTATTAAAAAATTTGGGATGCAGACGTTGTCACTCTGCAGAAATACAAAAGATTTTTTCGAAGATCAACCAGGTAGATAAGCTGTCACGAACTCCCTTAAATAAAAAACAGATTCTCCAGTACTGAGCAAAATCAATTGTTGAATGACGAGTCTGTGTACCGTAAAAAAATGAAACATGGCACAAAGAACAGTTTTTATCAATACTTATGTGCCAAATATAAGCTCTTTAGCCACTAAAACGATTTCATTCTATTGCAACTAGAAGATGTTTATTTGTACTGACTCTCACAACATTTCTGTACTAGCTCATTTACTAAAGTCAACATGTTTATATATGAATAAGCAAAAGAAATTGAAAAATGTTATTTGAATTCAAAAGTTCTGACGTCCGGCATGCATAAGGTGAGTAATTATTATTCATTAGAGTGGTTTTCCATTGTCTTCCCCTGATTTATTTAATAAGATGGATCATCAATACATTGTAAAACAATTTGATATATATAATACAGAAAATAGAATGAAATTTGAACCATTCCTACGGTTCAGCATTGATGGTGTATGAGTGGCTGTATACCTGCAGGTGCTAAAATCTGCGGGGGAAAGTGAAATTCCCCCCTGAGAACTATTCTTAAAAAATAGGATAAAATAAATATAAAATGTATTAGTAAATTGTGTATACCTGAAGCCAGAAATATACTGTTCCTACGCCGAAACACAAAAAGGCTCCAATCATGTGAACGATGATGACATTGGATTCTTGAAAATTCCCCACTATTGATAGGCCAAAAGTTGCCAAACATCCTAATCCAAAACTTACTCGATTTATCCATCGGAAGTTTTCAATCGAACGGAGTTGTCGATAACGTATATAAATATTGAATAACACTGAAAAAAATCAAGAGAAAAATATATTTTAATACATTTTTAATTTGATTTTACAAAATTTGTTTAACTATTTTCTTATAATTTTCTTATAAATGTATAAATAAATCAAATAGTGTATAAATCTTCTGTTTGATGTAAATATATGATTTTAATTTGAAACTAAGTATTGAGACCTTTATATTTATATAAATATTACTAAAATATTTATAGTTGAGTGAAGGGAAGGCAAACTTTGAGAAATTTTAGTTCAAATTAAAATATTTACATACACTTTTTATATTATAAAAGTACTATACTTTACATTAAGCAGAGGATGCATTCTTTGTTTTATTTCTTAAAAATCCCTAGTACCAGAATGTTTCAAACTATATAGTGCCTATATAGTTTTCGAGAATCTATATAGCCCTATATAGTTTGAAACATTGTGCTTCTAGGTATTATACAAATCTGGTACTCAAGGCAAAATTTTAAATTTTAAATATGTATTTAAATGAAATAATTGAGAAGTTTTTGTTTTGCCGAGAGTAGCAGAGTTGTTGATTCACAAAGAGAAACAAAGAGGTTGTCCTCTGCTTGATGCAAATAAACATACACACATATATAAACTATAGTCTCAAACAAATAAATAATATATACACAGATATATAATTTGGATATATATGTGTGTATGTTTATTTGCATCAAGCAGAGAACAAGCTCTTTGTTTCTCTTTGTGTATATGAAATAACTTTTGTTTTGGACATGAGGAAAGAATCAAGTGGAATGTATCATGAATCCTGAGATTATAGAGGTAAGGATTTTTTTAATAAAAATTAATTAAAATTTCTTATTAGATTAATTAACAAAATTTCAACTTTTTTTTATTCAAGACCCGATTTCAAGCTTGTTTTTCGATGCTGGTAATTCCTTAATTTTGATTTCTCTGGTTTTCGCTAGATCTATTAAGGAAAGCATTCCTGAACATATGGAGAAGCAAAAAAGTTATGTGATTCTAATATAGCATTTAATTATTATTATTTTTTTTTTTAATTTAACCACGGGTGAGAGTGGTCTATCTCGAAAAACCCTCCAAATTATCAATAACTAATCATCAAAGAGTTAAGCTCAGGTGCAGACATTGTCTCCTCAATAAATTTAGACTTATGCAGACTTAAAAACTGGGGATCCCAAAACTTAGTTAACTTCAATGCAGTGAAAACTCAGTGTTGCATTATTTCTAGGGGCGTCGATAGAAACCTCCCAGACATATCATTCGATTCAAACTCACTGGAATTTAGGGATAAAATTTCAATGCTAGGCGTCACACTAGGGTCTGACCTTTCTTGGAATGACTATATCTCAACCACTGCTAAAGCTGCAGCGTGCAAGCTTGGTCTATTTAGGTCTAGGCGCTATTTTACTCCCAGTCAAATTCTTACACTGCATAAGGCTCAAATATGACTCTCATCTGTGGGGAGGGGGCTCAAGCATTCTCTTGTCACACTGAATGTGATTCAGAAGCGAACAATTAAGACCCGGCTCTAACTAACTCACTCGACTCCCTGGCTCACCGAAGAACCATGTCTGCCCTTTCCCAGTACTACAGGTACTATCATGGTGTCTGTTCAGTCGAGCTGAAATCAATTATTCCCCCCCCCCCCCCCTAATGCCCTCTTTACGAGAAACACGAGGTTTTTCGATCGCTCAGTACTCCTTCGCTGTCAAATTGGATTAAAATCGAACAAGCGCTTTCGCCAACTCTTTTATTTCTATGACCTCCAGAGACTAGAACTCGCTCCCAGCCACCGTCTTCCCCGCGACTTATAACCCTCAGCTGTTTAAGACCCGTATCCACAGATACCTTCGACCACTGCCCAGTCCATAAAATCCCCTCTTCTTCTTCTTTTCATGATGGAGAGGGCAACCCAGGCCTTTAGGGGATGCACCTTTTTGGTGTAACTCCTTCTCTCATCGTTTTCATTAAAAAAAAGTTTATTTGAAGAATTCAAATAAATTTATTTATGTGTTAAAAAGATGGTTCATCTTAGTTTCTTATTTTAAAAACTTACATAAAACACATCCCAAATTGATCAATTGTCCGAAAATACAACTCTCTGGGCTCAAACTGCCGGTGTCACTTATATAGGGAAAAGCAGCTTCAACGTGATCATTACATACTGCAATTATATATCTAAAAAAAAAAGAAAAGAAAATTAAAAATTAATATAGAGAAATATTATATATCACATCAAACAAACTTTAAGTGGTAAAAAAAATTAATTTGGGAAATTCCAAAATGATTTTTAAGACTATCAAAATTTAAGGTACTTAAAAGGTAAAATAAAAAATTTAATTATAAAATCTGCCTATTGCCATCTCTGGTGTAATGCTTCTTATAAAGCACAACAGTAATTGTTGCTTTCATGTTCCATCCTAGTTTCACTTTATGGTTGATAAAATGAAGGTGGCTGAGGTATAAGCATTTGAACCATTAAAGGAAGCAGTGCAGGATTTAAGTATAAGCTACACAAGCTATAGTTTAGGGCCCCTACTTTCATGGGGGCCCAAAAAAAAATTATCCGAGCAAGCAATTGTTATAATATACTTAAATATATTGCGGCATTATTTGTCCCAATGCCGCACGTCCGAAATGATAATAATAAGCATTTGTAAATTGTGCCCTTTAATAGAACTTTTGTTTCTTTTTACCAGAGCATTTTTAAGTTTGTTATGAATAAAAATGATTTTAGGTTAAAGATTATTATTTCACTATCTATATCTATCTATCTATCTATCTATTCTTATTAAACGAGCAAAAATTGTATATATATATTCAATCGGTTTCTCGAAAACGGCTCTAAAATTCACGGGTTAGGAGGGTTTTGTGTTGGCGATTCGATCTGTCATGGTCTCATCTTCGGCTAAGTTGTTTTTGATGGGTTTTTTGTTAATTGAGATAATTATTCACAGGTGGTTGTCTCGATAAAAATGTATAATTACATTTTTATTCAATTTCCTTTTAATTATTAATTGGTTTTTTAATTTTAAATTCCACTAATAGATCATTACAAATATTATTATAATTATATATATTAAAAGTTGGACAATTTAATTGATTAAAAATCGAGTTTTAAATCCCACACACGTATTTTTTCTATATTAGAATTTGGGAATTTAATTGATGAACTCAAAAATTGTTATTTAATTTAAAAAAATTATTATACGATATTTATTTATATACCTATACATTATACATATATACACATAATCTGTGGGCTACTACAAGGCTTAAAATGCAAAAACTGGGTGAGGGGGCAGGGGCGTGGGTGGAGGTGACGGTGGGGGAGATGTGGGGGTACAGTGGTTGAGGTGTACGGGGGGAAGTGGTTTAAGTGGTGGATGTGGGGTGGAGGGGGTGCAGAGGTGGGATGAAGTGGTGGGGGTCCGAGGGCGAGGGGGGTTCGGGGATTAATATATAGCTTTAAACTGAAACAAAAAGTTACCGAGCATCGCTCAGTGGCCAGGTACTACTTCTTAATTGTATTTCAGTTTAACCCTCTAGGTATCAGAAAATCATATTTTGCATTGACATATAATATCTGGGCTTATAATGGGCCCCATATCTCAAATAGCTTAGGGCCTTATCAAGTCTAAATCTGGCACTGAAGGGAAGTAACAAGAACCTAGTTCAGAACTAATTTTCTCTAGTAAACCTTTTCACCCTAATAGTGGAATTGAAGAGATTCAAACGAGCTATCAAGCTGACTACTTTTGTAGTATTCATTCATAGACCTAAAAAATAATTGCTACCTATGTTATGTTTATGGGTGTTTAGGATAGTGATATGTATTTCAAAAATAGAAATAGTAATGCTCGAGAAATTAAATCTCCAGTTTGGACTAGAATCGAATGTATTTGACATCAAGGATTTGAAAAATCTGCGAAGATTTATTTTAGAAGTCAGAAGCCCATACGCCCCGCAAGGGGGTCCAGGTGCATCCGTGGACCCGTCCGTGGCATTTTTTTTTTTAAATTATTCCACTTCATTAAAAACACATAATACTTATTCCATAATAAGGGGCCTGCTTCAGATTTTGAGCCCCTGGCCCGAAATTTAATCCGGGGGCTATGCAGAAGTTAAGTAAATACAAAGTGAGACTCATAGATCACAGAATCGATGAATCTCGAAAATAGAAGTATTGAGGTGCTCAACACCTGGTCTTTAAGCTCAGCAATACCCAGTGGTGGATTTAGGTTCGACAGCGCCCTCTAAGCCCTGTCCGATATGGCTCCATTTTTGCTTTATAGTAGAAATGATTATAATCAAACATCTAATTTAGGAATATTAAAAATATTTTATTTTGAGGTTTATTAAATTAGATTAAAAAATGAATTCATTCTTTATGACTAATCATATATCTAGGGTGTCCTTATTTTCCCATGAACCAACAGGGACATACGACCAAAAAAAAAACTATTAGATGCTTTCATCATATATTTCAGTCCTTATTACAATAATATAACATAATACGAGAAATAATTATGACTAATAGCCATAGAGGCTGATATTAACAAAATAAAAATAAGAAAAGAAAACTTATTTATTTTTATTGTGCCACAAGTACTTTTCAGAACCCTTTGTCGCAATTAAAGATACGTTTTCCTCGGTGCCACTATCACGATGATCGTTTAATGATTATCGTTGCACGATCATCGTTGATCCTATTTATTTGTATTTCTTATGGAGCTGTTTGTGTTACTGCCGCTAAGATACGTTTTCCTCGTTCCACGATTACTGTTGAACGATCATCGTGATAGTCGCACCGAGGAAAACGTACCTTAACAGTTTCTTCTTACTTTCTATTTCTTTTAAAAAGCCAGTACACTTTTTGTTGTTAAATTCACAACTTATTATAGCATTTACTGTGCTAATATCTAATCTATTTATCTGACTATTTATCAATGAAAACGCACGTTCACACCCTACATTGTGACTAGGAATAGAAAATACGTAACTGCAAAAGCGAACAATTTCGCTTTTTTGCTACAAATATTTAACTTTATCAAATATACCCATCCATTTTTCTACGTAGCTCTGAGATTTCCATGCATCTTGTTAGCAGTAATTTCACTCTTTATAATATTTTTAATATGGATGAATTGGTTGTAGAATACATCTTCAGTGAGGGGAATTACATTCTTTAATGATTCCAAACATGTCGATACCTCATCCCATTCCGGCATTTCTTCTAACAACATCCATTGCAGAAACGAAAATTGGTTCAAGGGTTCAATCCTTCAATCTATCTGGGAACGTCAATCTTTTCTTTCAGTTAAACTTTAACCGGGAAAACTAAATGTTCCGAAAGAATTTGTCGGGACACAGGGACAAATTCGAGAAAACCGGGACGTATGGACACCATATACATTTCCCATAAACATTTTTTTATCTTGATTTAGATCGCGTCTTTTAGACACTATTAATTCAGATAATATCGTAAGAAAATCTGCTGCAATAAAAAGTCGAAAAGTTCATTTTCTGTAATTTTTCACATCACGTCCTTGACCTATTCTAAATTTATTGTTCTAGTTGTTTATTTTATTATTGTATTTATTGTTTTGCTTAAAAAAATGCTTATAAATAATCTATGAACATCAATAATATTTTTTGAGTTTTTAAAAATATATTTATTCGTTGCTTTTATTTTTCGTGATTTTGTTATTTTCTTATTAACATGAATATTTGAATAAATAAGCTGGCGTGTTCTGATGTGGCTATCCACTTGACTTTACCATACAACCTGGCCCCTCACTTATATTTAATAAAATTATTTATAATCATCTAGGGGAGGGAGGGGTTAGTTTTTGCATTTTTAGATTACTGTGGGCCCACTGATTATGTATGCAAAATTTGGTTGAGTTTGGTACAAGAGCCTGGATTTTCATTTTTTAAGCATACACCCCCCCCCCCCCCCCCATTTTGGGAGATTAGTTTTTGCATTTTTAGATTTCTGGAGTCCCACTGATTATGTATACAAAATTTGGTTGAGTTTGCTCAAATAGCCTAGATTTTTAATATTTAAACCCCCCTTCCACCCCCCTTAATTTTGGATCGATATGCACCAAAATCTAATCAGCTCTTAATCTCAATGGACCAAAACTACGTGTAAAATTTGCTTTCAATATTCACACTAGTTTTTGAGCTAGCTCGTTCACAAAAATTTGGTAACGCACAGACTAACAGAATAACAACCTAACAGACAGACTGACAGACTAACTAACAGACATTTTGACAAAACAATTATTATCTCGAAAAATATAATTTTTTCGATGTTCACTTATTAGTGCTTTTTTGTAGAGCGAAATGCCATGGTTTCGCTCAATTTTTTTAATCAAAATAGTTTCAGCCGTTTTTGGGATATTTCGAAAAAAAGAAGCAAAAAACCCACTTTTTTCATGCACAATTACAATACGTGACCATACCATGTATGGTAAAGTCAAAAAAAACTTTCAGTGACTTATTTTTAGTTTTATTTATGATCGAAAGTATGCAGTATGGGAGAAATTTCACATTTTGTGATTAGTAGGGGCGCAAATCATAGCTTCCCACATGGACGGCTTTAGGTATTACGGTGGAACTGCTATTGAGCATCAAGTTTTTCATGCTCTAATCAAAGATTTTAAATATTTACATTCTCACAATTTAAATAGTATTTTATGACGTATTAATTGAAAAAAATTTCTTTAAGATATTACAATTATAATTATACATTTTTTAATATTTAGATCAAAATTGGAGGAAAAAGAGAAAAAAATTTCAAGACTAAGTATGCTCTCTGGAAATTTTGGTGATTTCTAATTTTTGTCAGCGAACAGATTGAACTAAAAGACTAAGTTTTTGCAAAAAAGTGTAGTTCATTGATAAAAGTGATTGTGCCAAATTTCAGCGGATTACTTAGAATTAATCGCTCGAAAGCTTCCCATAAAACAATTCAAGTCATACATATATTCTCCATTTTAAATTTGAAAATTATGAAGTCAAGGTGTTCAAAATCTAATCTTTTTAAAAAAAATATATATATATATATATTTTGGCACTAGAATAAACTTTCTAAAAGCTTCTGATCTCGATTTATAACGCATAGTGGGATTCAGACATAAAGACAAACAAACACGCTGATCGTAATGAATGTTCAGTCTATGGAAGAGTGAATATAAATTGAACTTGTAAATTAAGAAGATTCGTTTTTAGATGAAAATTGATTTTTTAATAATATAAAAATATTATTATATGAATTTAATGACATTGAACAAATGTACAAATCATACATGGAGTAATTCTGGAAGTGAAAGTGATTTCATTCTAATGTTTATTATATTTTATTATTTCATCAATGATAAAAACATATTTTCAATTCATTTTAAATTGGCAAATATGACAAAAAATTAAATATATAGGTAAAATTGCTAGGTTTGAAGGACAGAATCATGTTGGAAGATTTTTATTTTTAATAGACTAGAAATTAAGTAAGTTTTTCAAAGACAAGAAAAATACGACATCGAGATTTAGACGCGTGATAGAAACAATATCTTTTCAAACTTTAAATTTCCTAATATTTGTTATTTTTAAATGATGTGTATTTTGATAATTGAAAGCAACAAGGCATGAAGTTGATGCGAAACGCTAAATTTTAATTGAACGTAATATCTATGATTAGACAACTTTTTAAAGGACACTGAACTGTTAAAAACTTAGAATAAACAATTTCATCATCTAAGACTAAAACACAAACGTAAACAATTAAAAAGATTAATCGTACATTATGGTATATGTACGATCGATTATTTAATTTTGGAGTTTTGTACTTTGTTAGGACCTTCTAGTAATAAATTTTTTTCTAATCCATTTCCTTTTTTGGTCACTATTAAAAGGCCAGCAAATTAAGTAATTAAGATTCTGGGATTCTTGTTTCTTTCCAGAGGCTATCTATTAAAGCACTTCACTTTCTGTATCAAATATGGCTTACGGCTGTAGAAAGATACATCAGAAACAAGCTATTAAATTAATTGTACATTAGGCTCTAACTTCCCTAGTCTATCGTAGAACCGTTTCTGTCCTTTCTATTTTTACTTTACCATACAGGGTATGGTCAATTATTGTAATCGTGCATGAAAAAAGTGTTTTTTTCCTTCTTTTTTTCAAAATATCTAAAAAACGGCTCAAACTATTTTGATTAAAAAAATTGAGCAAAACCATGGCATTTCGCTCTACAAAAAAGCCTTAATAAGTGAACATCGAAAAAATTATATTTTTCGAGATAATAATTTTTTTGTCAAAATGTCTGTTAGTTAGTTAGTCTGGTTGTTAGTCTGTGCGTTACCAAATTTTTGTAGACGAGCTAGCTCAAAAACTAGTGTGAATATCGAAACCAAATTTCACACGTAGTTTTGGTCCGTGGAGATTAAGAGCTGATTAGATTTTGGTGAATATCGACCCAAAATTAAGGGAGGGGGTGGAGGGGGGGAATAAAATTAAAAATCTAGGCCGTTTGAGCAAATCTAGGCCATTTACCAAACTCAACCAAATTTTGTATACATAATCAGTGGGACCCCAGAAGTATAAAAATGCAAAAACTAACCCCCCCCCTACATGATTATAAATAAATTTAGGGGCCAGGTTGTATGGTAAAGTCATGTGTATGGCCACATCAGAACACGTCAGCTTATTTGATTAAGTAAAATCACTATTAAAAATTTTGATTTTTTTTCTCAATCTTATTATTTATTTTAAAAATTCTTCCTCCGTTTTACAATATCAATTTTTCATCCTTTTTAAATAAAAGGAAGAGGAAAAAATTGTTAATTGTAAAAATAGATTGTGTGTAAGTATAAGGAAATTTGAATATTTTAAAATGTCAATGTGGAGACAAAAATGGAAAGCTTTCTTATATGGTGAAAAAGTGGAGGTTGTTAATTTTAAGATTATTTGTTTTTAGCTGGGAAAAATAGAGATTAAACCAAAGAGTGTGTAAGGAAAATTTTTAATTTTGCGCCTAGAATTTAGACAACATTGAGTCTTGTTTGCATTAAAGCTAGAGGCCCATTTTTCTAAAGTGTTCAGGTCGGGAATTATTGAAGAAGCAACATTGTTTCGATTATTCGGGAGCGGCGTGGCGTGTTGGACAACCCATGTTGTTTTCATGTGAGAATAAATAGATACAGTGGCGTAACTAAAGTCACCTGCCTCTCTCCCCAAACATGTATTTTTTTTTCCCCCGTCCCCTCTCAGAGGGGCTACAGAGACGTTATTTATTCCACTGAATAATATACGTATATTTATTAGGGTGGTAGAGGCGACTGTAGGTCAGTGGCTAGAGCGTCGGGCCGTTGACCTGAAGTACGCTAGTTCGAGACCTAGTCTCGGCAGATATTTTCAGTCGCCACCTCTTGGAAAGCAAAGGGAACCTACCAAGAGTAATGCCTAGTAAACCTCTCCAAACTAGGGGTTCGGAACAGGCGTTAAAAAGTAGGTCCCGTATATCTGTGTAAAACAACTAAAGACACTCAGCACAGGTATATGTAGAGAGGCGCCGACGTCCGTTTCGGGTATGGCACTCTAAGAAGATTAGGGTGGTCCTTATTTAGAGTATTTTCGAATTTTTATGATACCCCAGGCTCATATATGGTTCGAAATAAATAAAAAAAAAAGTCGATCTGTGTCGTAGGACACCGGATAGGAACGAAGTTCCTTATTATAAAAATATTAATTTTAAGTTCTATTCTAGGTATAAAGAAAAATAATTATTCGGGTATACATTTTTTATTATGATTTTTTTATCGATAAAAAGCAAAGAAACTACTTTATAAAATTATCTTAACACCTTTATTTTATTTACAATGATTTATAAAAATATATAATATATAATAATAATAATATACAAAAAGAAACAGGTATTTATATGAATAATAATAATTAAGCCTAATTATGTTCTATCATAGAAACTATAGCTTTATGGTAACTAAAATAAGATATATATATTTGTGATTCGATTTTTGCCAAATATCTCGAGAAAACAGCATCGATAGTAGTAAGTACTAAAATTAATTACAGTTATTAATGGTAATAATAAATTTATTAAAAATGTATATAATTTTCATACCATACCTTGGATCTTTTGTATTTTTTTCTTTTATTCTTTGTCGATACTCTTGTTGATATTGCCTACTTGTTTTTTTTTTTTTTTATATTTTTCTCCGATACTGAAATTGATTATAAAATCATTAATTTCTCGTCTGATGTCTACTAACTTTACAGTCGTATTTAAAATTACACTGCAAAATATTATAATATATATAATATACGGTATATAAATTATATACCGTACCTTGTTTTTTTTTTTTTTCACGCTCCCGATACCTTTTTTGGTACTCGGCTTTTTTTTCGTATTTCTTTCCTTCAAAGAAAATAAAATAAAAAAATGTTAAAATTAAATCCATGAGTGCTAATCGAGGGAGGGGATGGAGAGGTGGGTACTGAACAAACTTGTTTGGAAATATTTTTGAATTTGAGAAAAAACAGTATATGAATTTATACAATGTTTTACTCAGTATATTATATAAATATCTAACTAATAGATACTCTAATAATAAATAAATAAATAATCTTAGATATTTTAATAATAATTCATCAAATCCTCGTTGGAAATCAAATTCCAAGGAATTTTTTCTTCTTCTTTAATTTTTATTTCCTTAAATAGAATAAATAAATAATAAAATTCAATTAATTAAATAAATAAATAAATTATAGGAATTAGTTATGAAATCAATTAGGGATTCACGGGGATTTTACACATACACCCACGATTAATATATAACGCTTACCTTTAGTAGATTTTTTTTTAATTGATTATTTTCTTCTATTAGCTGGAAATATAATAAATAAATTAGTAGAATTATTGCAATATTCTTTTATTTATTTTCATTTCATTTTCATTTATTTATTAATTAAGTAAGCACACCTTTGTTATTTGTTGCTGAATAACGAAATGTTCTGAATGTTCTGTCTCTGAATTCGATGCCATTTTATTGAATTCTATTATTCTGTCTATTAAATTAATAAAATTTTTAAAGAGGATTATTTCGATAAATAGAAGCAGAGAGGTAGAGGAGGGTAATGAAATAATACCTGTTGAATCGAAAGATTCAACATCGAACAGCATCGATTCCCGACCAGAGCGCAAGCCAGAGGCCCCGCCCCCAGAGTGGCTGAGTGGATGCGCGCGCATGAGCATTGGCTCGCTTGTTTTTATTTAACGTTACGGACACTTTTCACAGACTAGGGTACCACCCCGAGGCGTCCCATAAGTTCAATTCGTTCCAAAAATATCCCCCAAGTTTCAAGTCTTTATCTCAATTTTAACCTGTGCCCCACAGCGATGTAAGTTTCCCATCTAAATAACATGGGGTTTATGCCAGTGAACGATCAATTTTTTATTCCGGCCAAAGTAATGGTTCAAAAAAATTGAAACTCTGTAAACTTTATCCTTATAAGAGTACCTATCCTTTAGAATTTTTACAGATTTATAGCTATTATAATTTGGGAATTACAGCTAGATAAAATAATGCTAATTCTTTTAGAATTAGTAAGATATAGACTTCAAAATTTTAATAGCTAAAAATCTGTAAACATTCTTAGGGATAACTACTATTATAAAGGATAAAGTCTAGAGAGTTTCAAATTTTTTGAACGATTACTTTGGCTGAAATAAAAAAATGATCGTTCAATGCCAAAAACCACATGTTATTTAGATGGGAAGCTTACATCGCTGTGCGGCACAGGTTAAAATTGAGATAGAGACTTGAAACTTGGGGGATATTTTTTTAAATTTATTTTGGACCATATATATAGAGCATGGGGCAGCATAGAAATTCGAAAATACCCAAAATAAGGACCACCTTAATATATATAAATAAATCTGCATTTGTTTGAACGTAAAATCGATTTTATTAATATGAGTGTCATTTCTGTGTTAAGATACGTCATAATTTAAGTAGAAAATTTGTTAAAATTTTCTAATTTCATCAAAGGTTGTCAAACACGAAAGAATTCGCCAATCATTGACCTGATCAAATCTTCGAAAAGCTATCGCCGATTTGATTACTTCTTTACTTCACTACGTTACTAAACTAAGACTTTGAGGGAATGGAATTTCTTTCCGTGCCTTGACGTCCGCCCGGGACCCGTAATGCCGGAGGGGTCACAAATTTTTTCTTTTTCTTCAAGTGCCATACTCGATTCCGAGCGTTGTCGATTACTATGGAAAGTATTCTTTACATTGTAATTTTCCTGAAGAAAATTTTCACAGGGGTGGTTTCCCATTGGCTTCCCCTGAATTATTATATAAATAAATAATATAGAGCGTTTTTAGTAGTTCTACAACTAGTGGCCCCCACACATCGAAATCCGTGCCTTGACGTCCGCCCGGGACCTGTAATGCCGGAGGGGTCACAAATTTTTTCTTTTTCTTCAAGTGCCATACTCGATTCCGAGCGTTGTCGATTACTATGGAGAGTATTCTTTACATTGTAATTTTCCTGAAGAAAATTTTCACAGGGGTGGTTTCCCATTGGCTTCCCCTGAATTATTATATAAATAAATAATATAGAGCGTTTTTAGTAGTTCTACAACTAGTGGCCCCCACACATCGAAATCCGCCATTGCCTCCATCCTTCCGAAGTTCGAATAATCTAGTCTAGTACGTAATCTTAATTTCAAGAATGATTTGAACACAAAATAGTCGACTCATTCTTTACAATTCAATGAAATAATTAATCATAAAAATATTTTCACTATCATTTGATAAACAAATTAGATTTTGTATCTATCTTTAAAGATATCATATTACGTAAAATAATAATGTATTCAAATAGTTCAAGTATAATTTTATCAATTCATTTGGAGATAGAAGTAAATTTAAATATAATAATAGAGATAAGTAAATTTGGTAATCATCTTTCCAATAATTGATATTTTTAGAGATGAGTAATTTCTCCATGTTTATAAAATTTTATGATTAATGGAAATATGTATTAATAATTTTGTGCAGTCTAGTTAAATGCAACAGGTACAAAAGCACATGGTCCAGTACGATGGGAAATTATTAGAATATACCTTTATAAAAATATTTTTATGTATCAAAGCCAAAATTAAGACCATGATATATTTATTACTAAGTAATGTTGATTTAAATAGAAACGTTGGTCACAATTATATAAATATTATTATTTAATAAATTTTAAAATTGCAATGACTTGATTAATTTAATATAATCTCTTTAAACGGAAATATATTTAAAAGGAAAGGGAAGTTGATTTTATGTTTCAGGGTCATTGCAAAAGATTTCCAAATACTTTTAGAAGTGACATAATAAATTAGAAATGATTTTTTTGCCAAGAATTTGGTTAATTTTTGAGGAATAATTTAAAAACTAGGTGAATGTTTTAAACGTGAAGAAAAATCAATTTTCAGGCATATTTTTGTTTGTCTGTCTGGATTTCGATACTTAAAATAAGAAAACGAAGTCGAAGAAAGTTTGTTCTGGTTCCTAAATGTTTGCATTTCCAAAAAGAAGCTAGCTTCAAAAAATTTTCGATTTCGAGCCCTGTATATAAATAAGCCGACCAAATTCGAGTCGGACTCGCATATCTAGGGTTCCGAATCTTTATCTTCCCAAATACTTGAAATTTCAAATTCGTTCTTATTTGTCATTGATAAGGAGAGAATAGAGAAGTTGGTGGATTTTGTTATAATTTTAAGTTAAGCCACTTCATCACGCCGACAGGTACAAAAATCAACTAAAATCACCTAAAAATGAATAAATTTTAAAAAAGCTCAATTCTTCTTAAGGACGTTCCCTAATAAATCGATTTTCTTGCAATCCTTTTAAAACTTTGAATACACATATTTATAAGTGTCCTTTATACGTAGAAATTTTTTCCAATAGTCCTTGTGGCACTAAATTTATAAATATTGACCATTGAAATTTGCATATTTAACACGCGAACCCTATCCCGATTGATATTAAAGCGACTGTTTCAGTAAATAACAATCGTAATTTTCTTGATATTATTTTGAAAAACTGAGAATCATTTAACTGAAGATATAACAAATATTTTCCTTAAATTGAAAGTTTTTATGCCGAGAGTAGCAGAATTTTTATATATTGAAAGAGACAATAAAAGAGTGTCTTCTGCTGGAATTATAAATTTTATTTATTTATAACGAGACTATAGTTTCGAGGGCTTGGCCCTCTTCATCAGTCTATCACAAATATTTTTGCCTTTCTGCGCATTTGAGAGTAGGGGAAAGAGCGAACTGCATCTGATCTATATTAGGGAACGTCCTTAAAAAGGTCTTTGCAGAGTTACCTCACACCTCATTATTTTAATTATAATTTAGGCCACTTCTGAACACCAACAATCACCTATAGCATTTAGGTCCCGTTCACAATATCATTTTAAAGTGAATTAAATTTAAAAAATTGAACCTAATTATATTTAAGATCTTTCCAGGGATATTTTACATTCAATGATAATTTTTTGTTTTATTTTCGGCCCCACAAAAAAATCGACCCTCCCCAAATTAATCAATTTTAATTCGATTTTAGATCTAGGTGAAAATAAATACTTAAGACTTCTAAATTTCGAGTTTACATCTTATTTAGTTTACTAGTTAAACGATCTGAGAGACGACTAGACAGGCAGACATTGTAGCGACAGTAATATGATTCCGTTTTACTTTTGAACGGAACCCTATCAATGAACAGGAGAATAATTTATTAGCTATCAACAAGTCGAATGAATAGCATAATTAATCAGTGGGATTCAGTTCCATAATTTATTAATGTAATTTTTGTTTTTCAGAGGATGAGGAACAAAATAAGTGTTTATTTACGACTTATCAATTACAACGTTTCGCCACTTTTATTGCAGCTTCTTCAGGCTCTTGATAAATAAAGCTCCAAAAACTTTGTCAATTTAGTGAGTGTCTATATGTATAATGGTGGCAGAGCTTAAAAAATTGACAAAGTGTTTGGAGCTTTATTTATCAAGAGCCTGAAGAAGCTGCAATAAAAGTGGCGAAACGTTGCAATTGATAAGTCGTAAATAAACACTTATTTTGTTCCTCATCCTCTGAAAAACAAAAATTACGCATAATTAATTTTGAATAATAGGGAAACAGAATGTCATTATCTAGAATATTTTACCAGTTATCTGGCTAGATTTGGCAAATATGAATGGGATTTTACAAATGACTAATAAAAGGAGATTTCATATCCTGAGGACATTAAAAATTATAAATTATGATGTAATGACTCATTTTATATCAGATTAAAAAAAAATAAAAGACAAAGATTTTAAAGTTTGTTGTAATATGTAATCCCACCCAAAACATTCTGAGAAAAAACAGGTCAAGTTCGAAAAAGTAGTGAAATCTTGTGTGCAGCCAAGTTAAACTCGGCAAGAATAATTAGGTTGAGAAAATATTACTTTCAATTAAAATCCATTATTTACATTTTGATTGAAATTCTAAATTTACGGATTCTAAATTTTTAATTTAAATTATTTTCATGAAACTTGGTTGTTAGGTACGCATTATGCCGTTAGTTAAATCAAATAAATTCGTGACCAGCCAAGTTTCATGAAAATAATTTAAATTAAAAATTTAGAATTTATAAATTTAGATTGTCATTCAAAATGGGAAGAATGCATTTTAATTGAAAGTACTATTTTTTCAACCTAATTATTCTTGGCGAATTTAACTTGGCTACAAGACACAAGATTTCACTAGTTTTTTGAACTTGGCCTGTTTTTTCACAGAATGTTTTGGGTAGTATTCCTCTTCTTTTTGTAAGTTAATATAGTAAGTAGCTTTTATTTTTACTTTACCATACAGGGTATGGTGAAGTAGTATAATCGTGAATGAAAATAGTGTTTTTTTTGCTTCTTTTTTTATGAAATATCTCAAAAACGGCTGAAACTATTTTGATAAAAAAAAATTGGGCGAAACCATGGCATTTCAGTCTACAAAAAAGCTCCAATAAGTGAACATCGAAAAAATTATATTTTTCGAGATACTAACTGTTTTGTCAAAATGTCTGTTAGTCTGTCGGTTTGTCGGTTGTCAGTTAGTCTGTGCGTTACCAAATTTTGTGGACAGGCTAGCTCAAAAACTAGTTTGAATTGCAAAATCAAATTTCACATGTAGTTTTGGTGCATTGAGATTAAGAGCTGATTAGATTTTGGTGCATATCGACCTAAAATTAATGGGGGGAGGGGAGGGGTTAAAATTTAAAATTATAATATTTTCAAACTAAAAAAACAAGATAAATGAAATATACTATAAAATGAACCTCAAATAGCGAAAAAAAAAATTTCTGGCGCCAAAATTAGGGGGGAGGGGTCAAAAAATAAAAATCTAGCCATTTGGGCAAACTCAAGCAAATTTTGTATACATAATCAGTGGGCCCATAGAACACTAAAAATGTAAAAATAAACACCCCAAAATGGGGGGGGGGGTCAAAAAATTAAAATCTAGGCCCTTGTACCAAATTCAACCAGAAGTGTATGGTAAAGTCAAGTGGATGGCCACATCAGAACGAGTCAATTTATTTTTTATTATTATTATTATTTTATTTTTTTGAGGGGGTTTATTTACCCTATAAATTTCACAGCTTCATTTTAGAGGCTAAGGGGAGTAAAGTTTTCGTGATTAATTTTCCTCTTTATTAATTTCCCAAACCCTACGTAATTGTCAAATTGTAACATTCTAGGATCAATACATATTTAAAAATGAAAATTTACCTTATCCCTTCTTTTTAGGGGTTGAAGTTTACGTTTTTCGATTTTTCCTATATTAGAACTCCAAAATCTACCATTATGCCAAATTTGAAGTCAAAGAATAGACTCTGCTTGATTGATATACCTTAATATTTGAATAATTTTATTTATTAAGACAGAAGTTACGAAGGTGCCGCCGTCGTAAGCCGATTATTATGAAGTATAGAGTATAGATATGATATATTTATATAGATAAGACTAAGTAAAAAGCCTTCACAAACTTGCATTCGTAACTGAACAGGAATTCAACTAAATCTACCATTATGCCAAATTTGAAGTCAAAGAATAGCCTCTGCTTCTTGATTGATATACCTTAAAATATTTGAATATTTTATTTATTAAGACACCAGTTACGAAGGCGCAGCCGTCGTAAGCTGATTATTATTAAGTATAGAGTATAGATATGATATATATAGAGAAGACTAAGTTTTTAAAAAAGTGATGATGACCAAGCACTTCCAAACTATACTACTGGTGCAAAAAAATCGACCCACTAATAAAAACTTTATTAAATAGCAAATTATTTTTAAAATTTTTACAAATATTCATATAATTTGTTCCATTAACTCTTAAACTAACATATTCAATAAATATTGTTGATAATTTTTGAATTTTAATAAAAAAAAAATAAGTGAAATTAAATTAAAAGATACAATTACAAATTATCATACTTTTTCAATATCACTTTAATTTAAATAAAATTTTAATAAAAGATCAAATTCCATTTAAAATATCAATAAAATGAATAATTTTGAATTAAGCATCATTGATAAAAAGATAAATATAGAAAATGGATATTTCTGAAGTTCAAGCAGTTCAAATTGTGTCCCTAATTAATCAAGGGCTAAGTCAACAACTAATGGCAATTACACTTGCAATAAGCAATAATTTCAATAATGTATGGTTCCTTGTAAAAAAATTAAAAATGATTTACTATTTAATAAAGTTTTTATTGGTGGGTCAATTTTTTTGCACTTCAGTGTATTATACTTTCTAACAAAATAAATTAGTATCTTTATATACGTTTATATGTTGAATTAAATATAGAGTTAAGTATATGTTAAGCATCAAGCGAGGACACGGTCATTGATTTCCTCTTAAAAATCAGCAATTTTTGGCAGGAAAATATTTTTATATTTTAATTTTTCCTTATTATAAATCAAAAGCTACTCAAAATATCATAGGCGCAGGAGTTTAAATTTTTTAGGAGGGTCTCAGAATAATAAAATTGAATATATTTTTAAATATTATTTTAGATAATACCTATAATAATAGAATAATAAATACATTTAAATATTGAAAAAAGAAATTTAAATAAATACAATAACTTTTAAGGAGATAGGTGTTAGTTCTAGGTGAAATATTTGTATATAATAATAAAAATTGCGTAAAATTGAGAGATAAGTTTCACTTTTTTTGTGAAACCTACTAAATACATTTAACAGTTTAAATAGAGAACACAAAATTAATATTTAATATATTTAAATTTTTTTTTAAGAAATGACTATATTACAAAAGAGCTAGGCCCCCTCCCCTACCCCGGTTGGAACGCGCATATGATATTAATTATTTTGATTATTTATATGCATCGATTAAATTAATAAGTTGTTGTATGGAAATAAAGACAATAGCTTATGCAAATAATTTTTATTTTTTGCCAACGTTTCGTCAACTTTGTTGACTTCCTCAGGAGCTCAAACAAATTAACTTCATCGCATATTTGTCATTCTATTAATATTCATTCTTAGCAAACACATAAGGCCAGTCATCAGCCGGATACTGACTGAGGGTTTGCTTCGCGAGGCCAGCCCCTTGAGGCAAATGCCTGGTCGGTCAGTACGTGCCTCGCCCAAGGCAAAAGTGCCCGTTGCCTCGTCTGAGGCTGCCTCGGCCCGATCCATCGGTTGTCGGTTTTTGTGAATGCTCAAAGGCGCCTCGGGTCGTTTCCTGCGTTCACTCAGGATGGTTCTGCGGCAAACGCCCGAGGCAGCCTCGCGAGGCTGCTGGCTCAGTCAGTATCCGGCTATCGAACTGATCTTCTTAGATATTAATAGAATGACAAATATCTGTTTGAGCTCTGAGGAAGTCAACAAAGTTGACGAAACGTTGGCAAAAAATAAAAATTATTTGCATAAGCTATTGTCCTTATTTCCCTACAACTTATTAATTAACTATTTTTGAAATATAATTTTTTTTTTTTATAAAATTTCCTGGGTAATTAATTATATGTGAAATAATTTAAAAACTATTTCTTGATCCATTTCGAGGGATTGAATTTATATAAAGAAAATTTTTAGGAAAAACATAGACGAGTGGGAAAGAGAATTTAGGGGTGAATTTTTGAATATAATAAGAGGAAACGGTATCATTGTATTTGTAACTCACGTAATAATAAAGGTGCCTGGGAAAAGTATGAATACAATGACAGGCAGCCAGTGGAGTTTATCGAAGGCCATGGGGTTGTTTCAGGGATCTGGCTACGGGGTTGTGCACCCGCGACGGTTCTTTCGCTCACTGCAAGTACGGGAATCGCTCGCTCGCATGCAGGTTTCAGGTTACGTTCGAATCGAAAAGCATGATCAAGTGTGTAGAGCGCGATTAGATACCGGGCGTAGCGTGACAAGTGACAGTGCAGTGGATGGATGACGGTGACGGCGATGGCAACCACCAACCAGCAGGAAAGTCAGGGAATTCGCGGGGCCACGTGACGGCAACCTGGAACAATTCAATCCCGCCGGATTCGAACAGGAATTCAGCCATAGAAATAATTGAAGATTATATTATTGAAGAAACAAATAGAACAATTTCGAAAGATTAGTCGGCGAACAAGTTTTGATATATAAGCAACATCAATATTTATTTATTTATAAAAAACAAAACGTATGTTGTTATTATATAAATAAATACATCCAATTCTTTATTTACGCAAATTTTATTATGGGCAAAGTTGTAGGGGATGTGATTTCTGACAACTTTTGTTTAAAAAAATTCCACCAAAAAGGGGGGAGGGTCAAAATATGAAAATTCTTGCTCTTGGACCAAACTCAACCAAATTTTGTATACATAATCTGTGGGTGACTAGAAGGCTAGAAATGCAAAAACTAACCACCCAAAATGGGAGGGGGGTCAAAAAATGAATATTCTTACCCTTAGAGCCAACTTAACCAAATTTTGTATACATAAACTGTGGGTCACTACAAAGCTAGAAATGCAAAAACTGGGTGCGGGGGTGCAGGGTGGAGTGGAGGGTTCAGATGAGGATCCAGAGGCTTAGTGAGGTGGGGATGGGGTAGGGGTGCAGGATGGGGTCCGGGGGCGGCACGCTGGCTAGCAAGAGGGCCGCCGAAGGCGGGCCTTGCAGCTAGTCTTATCTCTATATATAAAATTAGGGTTTTGTCTGTACATTGGTCCAAATCATGCCAAATTTTGGTTGCACACGTTTCAAGCAAAGTTATGAACGAAAACACCCTCAACAAAATTCCTGTCTGTTTCTGTGGTTTCCGCGAAAAGTTGCTCACGATTCACGTAAAAACGGCTGAAGGGATTATATGAAATTTGATATTTGCATCAGATGTCTTCTAACTTACGTTTATAGCTATATAAGGTTTTGGTATTTTGACCCCAAAAGGGGGTTTAGGGGGCGCACCAATGAAAATTTTCAAATAACTTTATATGTTATTATAAGCAAAGTTGTAGGGGATGTGATTTCTGACTTTTGTTTAAAAAAAACACCCAAAAAGGGTGGTAGGGGAAAAAAATGTAAATTCTTTCCTTGGAGCAAACTCAACCAAATTTTGTATACATAATCTCTGGGCCACTAGAAGGCTAGAAATGCAAAAACTAACTACCCAAAATGGGGGGGGGTCAAAAAATGAAAATTCTTTCTCTTGGACCAAACTCAATCAAATTTCAAGTGGTGTGAAAGGGTGACGCAGCCCCCTGGCTATGTCAAGAGGGCCGCCGAAGGCGAGCCTTGCAGCTACTCTTATATAAAATTAGCAATTTATATATATATATATATGCAGTAAAAACCCGTTTTTTAGTAATAACGGGTTCTTACTATAGTTAAAACGCGTTTCACTGAATATGCCTTTGTGGCAACTAGAATTTACTGATGTTGGTTGAGTTTGGTCCAAAAGTCTAGAATCTTTATTTTTTGAGCATCTGCCTCATTTTAAGTGTTTATTTTCAAAAAATTTTAAACGAAAATGTCAAAAATTAACTTTGCTTCTTAACTAGTAAGAATCCGTTCTTACTAAAAAAACGGGTTTTTAATGCAACATATATATATATATATACATATATATATATATATATATATATATATATATATTGTATGAATTATATATAAAATTCTATACAAAACGGCTTTAACAATTTCGATGAAAATCACGGGTTAGGGGGTGTTAGGTTAACGATTCGATTAGTCAGGGTCTCATCTTCGGGTAACTTTAATTGTTTTTTCCTTAATTAAATTAATTATTCACAGGTGACTGGTTCAATAAAAATGTATAATTAAACTGGCGGCAACGCCCCTCTCTGACTGGCATCTTGCTAGCTAGGAGCTTTCGTCTCCTGGACCTCCTCCCCCCACCTTTGATCATCCACCCCACCAACCCTCTCCTCGCACCCTGGGTCATCTTCCCTCCCCCTACCTCCGATCACCAATATAGAAAGTAACTTAATATATTCTTTTTTTTTTAATTTATTTATTTAACCAGTTATCATACTTTAATCTTGAACAGTTTGTAAATCACTCGATGTCCATACATTTTTAATTAGGAAATTAAAAATTACTTAAAAACTATTTGCCAAAAAAGATTTGTGGTAAAGAGTTTTTATTTATGTCAAACAGAAATTATTGACTATTAATTATTTATTATAGTATTGCTAAACCTATATGACTTCGACATGTATATTTATTTATTTATTAAAAGCAGATATTTGATGGAGATTTGTAATTTTTATAAATTCACAAAATTATTGGCATTTTTTTCTCGATTACATCAGCGTCATTATATATTCTCTATAACCCTGAAATGAAATAAGCATCAAATATTGAGAACGGAACGGCGGTCGTCCGGATTGCATCAATCCTCTTGTCAATTTCGGACATGAAATCGAGAAAATGCCGGCGGGCTAGTCTTTCAGTGACGGCCATGCCGTGGACACAGTTGTTTCTTGCACCGCTCATTGCCGGTCTTCTTGTACCCATCACTATTTTTCTAACTTATATTATCGGGGCCCTAAATGGCCATCACCAAGAGGACCGTCTTCCATACATTTCCGATTCTGGCAACTGGCCTCCTGAGTCATGCTTATTTTCCCAATCGTGCAATGTGATATCTTTTCTTCTCATAGTGGTGGTTTTGACCAGAGCTGGCGAAGTTTCAAAATGGTCCACGGATCACCCAGAACGTGCTATCAACCGGAAAGCTAATAATATTTCAATCATGTTTGGGATTCTATCTTCAGTAGGTCTCAACTTGGTAGCAAATTTTCAGCAAGTTAATGCATTCTGGCCGCATATGTTTGGTGCTCTTCTGCTTTTCGTATTTGGGAGCATCTACCTGACCATTCAAGCCATCTTCACGCTGAGAATGATGCCGGAATATGTGTCAATAACCGTAGCTCTGGTTCGATGTCTAATAGCTGCTCTATGTTGTATATTTACAGTGAATGTATATGTCTTTGGCTGGTTCTCGTGGACGACTAAGGAACCTATATTTGCCACAATCAGCTCTGCAAGTGAATGGACAGTTGCACTTGGATTTAGTGCTTATCTCATCAGTTTTGTTTCTGAATTTCGAAAAATAACTTTTTATTCACCCCAGCGAACATTCAAAGAATGTAATAAATCAAAAATTTCTCAAATCGTAATTAACAATCAATCATAGAAATGCTGCCTCAAATTTTATTAAATTTATATTTGTTATGACTTTAGTAGTGAGGTCAATGTGATCCGGATAGGGTTGGACTACCCGGGGCGAAAGAAAATTTGGTAACATTTTCTAGTTCATTTTTTTTTTTAATGAAAATGATGAGAGAAGGAGTTACACCAAAAAGGTGCATCCCCTAAAGGCCTGGGTTGGCCCCTCCATCGTGAAAAGAAGAAGAAGAAGGGTTTTTATGGGCTGGGTAGGGGTTGAAGGTATCTGTGGATCCGGGTCTTAAACAGTTGAAGGTTATAAGTCGCGGGGAAGACGGTGGCTGGGAGCGAGTTCCAGTCTCTGGAGGTCATAGGAATAAAAGAGTTGGCGAAAGCGCTTGTTCGATTTTTATCCAATTTGAGACTTCTTTGGCTTTTAATTCTGCAGCCATTTTCATCAAAAGCTAAAGGCCAAAAAAATCAACTCAAGTAATTATTATTTCAATAATCAAAAGATAAATAGCGTTTTTAAAGTCTTACAAACATTCAACTAAATTCGGCCAAATTAAAATATAATTTTTGATTAATTGAAAGATTTAAATCTATTGTACAATTCTGAGCTCTAATTGAGTTTAGCCCAAGAAGAATTATAAGTAGTAAATAATATTAACTAAATTCTTAAGTTAATAAATTGTTTGAAATATATATATATATATATATATATATTTAGCACTGTACTTTTAGCCATCAGCCAATTTACGATAGCATTATTAAATTTTGCCTTCTATTTAGGGATCAGATTTTTACCCGGTTGCCTCGAGTCGGATTCAAACCCGGGTCTTGAAAAATAATTAATAATTAAATTTAAAAAAAACTTTCATTTATGTATTATATAATATATATTATTGTTATCGAACGGGCAATTTAAATTGCACGAGCCATTATTAAATAATTTCCGTTTGATTTTATTTAAAACTTAGTACAAATCTAATAAATTCGTGTAAAATAACTAAATATATAAATATTCTGAGTGTAGGTATAATATATAGGTACATGCTGAGGGTGAACCGCGACCTAATATCGTGTACAACCATACTTCCACTTCCACTTTCATTTCCAAGTAGAAGACAATATAGATGAAGGACTATTATCTAATGAATTCCAAAATAATTCCACATAATTCCAAAGGCGGTACACCATATTCCAATCGTGGTTCACCCCTCGGATACATACATAACATATTTAAAACCCCTTTTATACTCTGCATGATTTTAATAAATATAACGCTTTTTCTATTATTTTCTTCTATAATATAAATAATATTAAGATAATATTCATTAACGATTTAATGTATAATAGTTAATTGAATAATTGTAATAAAATGTTTATTTTTTTGTCTATTATAATTTTGTTTTGTTTTTGCAATTAGGTTTAAAACGGATAGCTAAAAATCATAGCTAGTAAACACATAGCTAAAATCATCTGCAAGCAATTACAAGCATATCAGAGCACATGGCATCTATTAGACAATAGTTCATAGTACAAAAATGCTCCAAATACATTAAGACCCACAGAAAATGGATACAATATTTTATTTCTTTATATAAAACAGCACCAGAGAGAAAGATAATATAGAGAAAGAAAATATTGTATGCATTTTCTTAAATTGAAAGTTTTTTTGCCGAGTGTAGCAGAATTTTTATATATTTAAGAAGACAATAAAAGAGTGTGACTCTGCTGAATATTTATTTATTTATAACGAGACTATAGTTTCGAGGGCTTTGCCTTCTTCATCAGTCTATTACACGGATTCACATGAATTAATTTAAAGCCTCGAAACTATAGTCTCAGTTAGTAAATAAATAAAATTTATAATTCCAGCAGAAGATCTCTACACTTTGATTGTTCCTTCAATATGCATTTTCTGTGAGTTCTTAATAGTATTTGGAACGCTTTTTGTAGTATAAGCTATTGTCTAGATGCCATGCTGCTCTGATATGATTTAATTACTGCAGATGATTCTAGGTACGTGGTTTCATTCCTTTTATGGCGTTTACTACGCTATGATTTTTATCATGTAATTCTGGTATACTTGCTTCTTAATATGTGAAATCCACTTTGTCGTTACAGACTTGATGATAACAGATAGTTGATGCCGAAACTTGTCTCTATATCATAAGTACCTAATAAAGAAAAACAATTTTTCCAAGAAAGAAAAAATATTGTATTATTTACTCCAGGGACGTACAACTGCTCATTGGGCCTCCAGTACCTCCCCTAGTACAATGTTTCAAACTATATAACTCACTATAGTGCCTATATAGTTTTCGAGAATCTGTATAGCCCCTATATAAATACTATTTAGTTTGAAACATTGTGCTACTAGGGTCATTACACATATCTCAACTCAAAAATAATTTATAATTATTTACGAAAGAACCCCTTAATTTTTGGGTCCATTATTAATTAATAATATCTCCGTTTAATTATGAGACTATTTTAATAGAAATATCAGTTTTCTTCGAAATTTCGTACAAAATCGATTAAAGGGTTTACAACTTATATTGATAGTTCTATTTATTATACTTCCCGAAAGTGAATGCAATAATCCAATTAAAAGTAAAAATGTCAAATGAAAACCCCTCATATTTTCCGCGTGAGCTGAGCTTTGATTGGGTTCAATTTCAACCTTGACTGCCCTCGCCGGAAAAACGCCGCATATGTTTAGTAGAGTACGAGATCACACTAGTAAAAAGAATTTGAGTCCATTCAAGTTCTTGGGACCATGAGAAAGAGTAGATAAGATATTTTTAATTAGAAAGACTGATGATAAAAGCGAAAAGGATTCGAAATCATAGTCTCTAATCTCTAACAAATAAAGTTATGTTGGCCGAGTGGTTAAAGAGCATGATGCCTTCGGATCAAGCTAGCGCGGGATCAGGCCCGACTCGCTGCAAATATTTGACCGACTATAATCTGATTTCTTCAGGAGAAGGCAATGGGAAACCATCCTCTGAAAATTTTCACCGGGAAAATTAAAATTAGAGGATGCTTATAGCATTAATTGCTATAATAGCCAAAGATCAATTAAATCAAGATGGGACATAAATTTTTGACATTAGACTTATTTTTTTTTCTTAGCCCAATTCTATTTAAAATCTTATTATATTAAAAGAGCAATTCTTCTATATAAGTATATATATACATATATATATACAATCGGTTTCTTAAAAACGGTTCTAACGATTTCGATGAAATTTACGGGTAAAGGGGTTTGTGGGTTGACAATTCGATCTGAATTGATTCCAAATTGAGCAGGCACGGCGGAACGCTCTTAGGCCAGGGGGGTCAAAACTTGGAAAGTGATGTAGGCCTACTGGAGGGTATGGAATATTATATTATATAATTGAAGCTAAATTGGTACAATTTAACCCATTTTTAAGCAGTTTGTAGCTGTGGTTTTATTGAGAACTTAAAGAAAAAAAGAGTTCAAATTTTTGATTGAAGTTATAATACTTGAGTTTAGGTTCTAAAGGTAATAAAATAAAAGGAAATTAATTAGACAGCCTGTTCTTGACCTAGTCCTATCTATTTAAGTAAAATGAGTAATTATTAGGCTAACGTTACGGCGCAAGGTTTTTACGTTTTGTTATCGCAAACAGATAATAGTATAACATTAATTTTACAACCAACAATTTGGCAACAAAGTTGTTTTTGGGTAAAGTAACAGTAAAATTTCTTTCTTTAGTAGGTCCGCTGACCCCTTGAACCCGTAGACGAATTCCCAGGGAGGTCAGCGGACCCCACACGGTTCCGCCGTCCCTGAAATTGACCATGAATTTTTTAATGTCGACATTCTTGACGACGTCGTCACCGTTAAATCTGTCATTTTTAATTTCATCTAAAATCTTCAAAATCGATGAATAATTATCGTTTACAACTTTTGTATTACCGCCAAGTCTCCTGACTGTTCGAATAGCCGGCCAATCCTTTTTCCACCATATAAGGCAGCTGTTTTGACATGGTATTTTTTAAGGTAGTTGTTTCACCATATGGGTTTTCTTAGGGTTTTTTTTTGAAATTTAGATAGATTATTATTTAAATACTTCTGCATCGATTGGTGGCAAAACGAAATTTATTAACAATATTGTTCCGGGGATATTAAATTCCAAAGATAGAATTTTTCAGACTCACTTATACTTTTCACTATACGGGATATCGGAAAGTTTACATACATATTTAATTATAATAAAGAAACTCGTCTTACCATATTGTTATAAAAAACTAAACCAACATTTTTAAGAAAATTTTAATTCATAGTTACAACACAGTTTCTGAGATAATAATGAATAAATAATCAAAAATGTATAATGAACAATTTACACTAAAAACAAGCTGGCAACAACGCATGTATTTAACCTAAAAATGTGTTAACTTTAGTACTTTTTTGACTTTTTTGTCTTCAGCCATTGTCGCAACAACTTTCAACCGCTTATTAAGAACTTTTCGTTTTATAAATCGACCTTTATAATGTATTTTATCTATCATTTCTATTATAAAAATATTCAAGTACGGATATTGTTGCCAGATTTGTCAAAAGAGCACGGGTTGGCTAGTAATGGTACATAAACAGCAAAAAGTTTTGGGCTTATGAATTATGAATCATTATTGCCTGTTCTATATACTACTCTAGCATTAACTTTTTGATAGTATTGTCGCTAAACAATTACCTTAAGGTACGGTAATGGTATTTTAAGGTAGGCCATTGCCCCACAAAGCCCCCCCCCCCCCCCCAAGCTACGACCCTGAAGTAAACCCATAGGGATCTAATCTCTTATTTATATGTGGGATACTAATTTTATTTTTCACTTTTCAAGATCATTGTCCATTAGTTAAATAATTCTCTCCGAGAGAGCGCTTCAGAACCAAAACAAAATAAATTTCAGTGAGTTGTCAAATTATAAATCAAACATAATGTTCTGATTTTAGGAAGAAAATATTTAATTTATAATAACAGAACTTATTGATAAAGTATTTATTTTTGAAATGTGTTATTTATTAATCATTTATTGAAAACTTATTCTTTTAATTAAGAATTTTAATGGTAATTATTTATTTCACGTTTAATTTATTACTTGTTTTTATATTCATTGTCTATATAAAATAGGGATTCTTGGTCATTTGAACATAATGAAAAATTATTTTTTTAAATGCGAACGTTTTGATTCAATCAACCTTCATCAGGTCTTCGAATTGACAAGTCATATAGACAAAGAAACAAGCCCTAATAATAATAATAATGAATATTTATTAGCTATTTTCTATACATCATACAATCCAGGAAATAAATGGAATTTGTCTCACATAATACAGTCAAATATAAAATATACTTAACAACACAAAAGAAAAATAATACAGTCAACACATAGTAGGTAGGTATATTATTTTTCAACGAGGGGTGAACAGCGATTGGAATTAGGTGTACACCGTCTTTGGAATTATTTGGAATTACTTTGGAATTCATTAGATAATCTATTGTTTTCTACTTGGAAATGAAAGTGGAAATGGAAGTAGGTTTACACGATTTTAGGTCGCGGTTCACCCCTCGTTTTTCGATAATACAAATATAATGATCAATTACAAAAAATACTTTATTAAACTTAATCAAATCTCCCAAACTTTTTTGACCCGTAGACTGCCTAATATTAATTCTCCTAAACTTATTAACTCAAATATGGTTTTGACAGCTGACAGTACTTGTTTGTCACTTTATAAGGGTTTTTTTGTAGAGTGGACAATTGTAAAAAAAGAAAAACATGTACCAAATTCAAGTAAATATTTGGATTTGGAACGAAACAAATCAGAACCTAGAAAATTCTTATACACAAATAATTCTGTTAAGGTAGTTGTTTCGCGACAATACTAGCAAAAAGTTAATGCTAGAGTATATAAAACAGACAATAAGGATTCATAATTCATAAGCCCAAAACTTTTTGCTGTTTATGTACCGATTCTGGCCAATCCCGTGCTCGTTTGACAAATCTGGCTCCATTGTAAGAGATTGAATATTTTTATATTAAAATGACAGATAAAATATATTTTAAAAGTTAAAAAATTTCTATAAAAATCGTTTTGCTATTTTTTAATAAATGTAATCAACGCCTACGTTACACCTTATGAAAATTACAATTTTGTAAAAATCTTTCGCATGCCCGTTTTATTCATCTTTCGCTGGTTAAATAAATGCACTGTTGCCAAATTGTTTTTAGTGTAAATTTTTCATTATTTATTCATTATTATCTAAGAAACTGTTGTTTAGTTTTTTATAAAAATGGTAAGACGGGTTTCTTAATTATAATTAAATATATATGTACATTTTCCGATATCCCGTATAGTGCAATGTATTATATAAGAGTGAAAAACTCTATTTTTGAAATTTAATATCTACGGAACTATATTGTTCATAAATTTCGTTTTGCCACCAATCGATGCAAAAGTAGTTAAATAATAATCTGTCTAAATTTCAAAAAAATCCTAAGAAAACCCATTTGCCGGAACAACTACCTTAATATGAGTGATGAGCGTGATACCCCGATAAATGTTGTCTCCTTGTTCACCCAACCACCAATTGCTCTGGATTAACTAGAGCTGAGATTAGATCATTTAAGCCAAAGGAAAAACCCAAGCTTATTTTTATTTGTGTCAACCCTGCTGACTCTACGGCTTCCACAAACTCTCTGCATCAGCTAATCCAAACACTTAAAGATGAAATTCAAGACTTGAAGTCTAAAATTTCATCCATTCAAATGAATTCATCAAATGAGTCCAGTATAAACATTGAATCATATTAATTTGAAAGTTTATAATAGGAAAATAAGGATAAGTTTTTATGTGTGACTTTTTTATTTATCAGCCAACGTTTCGTCGACTTTGCCGACTTCTTCAGAGCTTCTACAATTATAAGAACATTATTAATATGAAGTTACAAAAGTACAATTCCAGAAAAAACATGTATATAAATAAACATATGTATAAATAGTTTACCCACCAAATAGTCATGCCACACATTCGTCTAAATTTTCTTGTTATCTTCGTTACCATTGAAGACCATCAGAACAGAAATTTCAAAAAATATTTGGCACATTCACAAAAACAATTTTTCTTTCTTTTCTTTTTATATTAACAATTTAATTAGATATAAAACAGAAATAACATATATAGAATGAGGCAACACTGTTTTTAAAACCAGAATAGAAAATTTTTTCTTTTGATCCTTACATAAAGAATTCTCAAATTTAAATAACACTAAAATTTTATGTAGGTATATGTAAGGATCAAAAGAAAAAATTATTCTATTCTGGTTTTAAAAACAGTGTTGCCTCATTCTATTATATATGTGCTCATAATTATGAAAGTGGACTAAGTCAAAAAATTAAAAAATTAATTTTTTCATATTTTATGTTCCATCCATTTAAAAATTACAGTAATAAGTTGTCGGTTTTGATAAATCGCATAAATTTGAACCGTTAAGTGGATTTCTAGTTGTCTCATTCTACAGAATTCGAATCTTGTTTATTTTATAAAACTTTAAATATCTCGAAACTAAAAATTAATGACTTAGACCACTTTCATAATTATGGAGGATCAAAAGAGAAAAAATATTCTATTCTGGTTTTAAAAACAGTGTTGCCTCATTCTATATATGTTATTTCTGTTTTATATTTAATTGAATTGTTCATATAAAAAGATAAGAAAGAAAAATTGTTTTTGTGAATGTGCCAAATATTTTTTGAAATTTCTGTTCTGATGGTCTTCAATGGTAACGAGGATAACAAGAAAATTTGGACGAATGTGTGGCATGACTGTTTGGTGGGTAAACTATTAATACAGTTTTTTCTGGAATTGTAATTGTACTTTTGTAACTTCATATTAATAATGTTCTTATAATTGTAGAAGCCCTGAAGAAGTCGACAAAGTCGACGAAACGTTGGCTGATAAATAAAAAAGTCACACATAAAAACTTATCCTTATTTTCCTATTATAAACTTTCAAATTAATACAAATTATTATGGATGCAAATGATAGCAAATGATAATAATAATTGAATCACATATTTTGGAATATAATGAGCGCGAAGCAAGGAAGAAGAATTTAATTATTCATGGTATCACCGAGTCACCTTCCCACTCATCTGACGAACCCCAATCACATGACAGGAATCCCACCAATACGCCTATAGTTCAATCAAATTAGTGAATTATAGTCTTAAATCTCCGCATCCATTGATTTGCAATTGATTTCTTTTTTCGTAAGAAAATTGGCAACCCCACTAAGGGCCAGTTGCATGTCTGTTGGTAAAGTCTTTGTAAAAGTTAACACAGGTAAACCTAGATTCACCTTGTGCTTGGCAGGATGGCCAATCAGATGAAAGTGCTTGTCTTCTGATTGGCCATCCGTCCTGGCACAAGGTGAATTCTAAAGTTTTACCCTTTGTTAACTTTTACAAAGACTTTATCAACCGACATACAACTGGCCCTAAATCACACGAATCATAAGAAAATATTTGATTGACCTGACTAAATGGGGTCTTCTCAAGTGGGCCCCATTTACATCTCGTAGACTGCCAATTTTTTTTGGACCCCTTGAAAGTCAAAATCGACTCCTGGGCTACATAAAGACCACTTTGGGAATCCGGGCTTTAAATAAATATAGCAGTCCTAATTATATGTAATGATCAACAATACACAAGTCAGACCATGTCACATACCTACATTACATATAGATATACACAGCCGCATAAGAACAACAAACATTTTACAATCTACAAATACTAAAAAGACAAAATGACTTGTATTATTATTTTAACAATAGCAATAGTCTCACCGCATTTAGGTTTTTAAGTTTTGTGATATATTCAGGCAATTATATGCTCTTAATCCCTTATAAAATATGTTGTTCATTGTACTTGTTTTATTTACCCTACTCAAGTTTAAAATCACTCATTTGACTTGTCTCATATGGATGTGTTGGTTTCATTTCATATGGGTGTCTAGTGATTCCTAATTTTCTATTACTTTTAAATTCTAAATTCTTAGGGATGCGAACAATGGTTTTAAAAAAGAAAGAAAGAACTGCTACATATATATATATATATATCTTGTAAATATTTATAATTATCCATTAAAATTTTTACACTATCTTACTAAATTGAAGCATTTTCCATTTTTCCTTTCTTAAAAGCTGATCTCATTGTGCAATCTAGGTTTTAGCCGAAACTTCTCTTTTGATACACATTAATCTTATTTTTACATAATGACTGATTCATTTATTATTTTAGTTTTCTATTTGACTATACACTCATTCTGTCCTGCCATGGTTGAAATGTTAAGAATTAAATAAATTATAATTAGATGCTGTTTTGAGGTATGTAAGCCCTTTGAACCAGATGTGGTGTTCAAATAAAGACAAGGAATTTTATTCTGGTTGAATAATGAGATGTATTGTCTTGTTTAGTTGTTTTATTTTCAAATCACGACGATTTCGGCGGAGACTCTCTACCATCATCAGTCAGTGTTTGAATTATTATATATATACTACGTATATAAATATACGTTCATAGTATACAATAGGAAAAGCATTTGATATGTTTCAATTACATTTTTGTAATGCTATAAAACATATCCTATACTACTAATAAATAATATAAATACAACAGTCTTCGTGAAAGATTAAAATTGGTGGAATGGGGTGGGGGTAAGTGGGCTAGGCGGGGGTGTGGTGCGCAGGGTGGGGTGCGGGGTGGTGGAGTGGGGGGTTCAGAGGCGTAGTGGAGTGGTGCGGGGTGGTTGTGTGGGGGTGGAGGTTGGGCACGGGTGCATGGTGCGGGGGTGGGGGTGATGAGTGGGTTTCTCGGGGAGAGTGGGGTGTGAGGATGGAGTCCGTGGGTTGGGGGTCCAGGGGTGTGCTCCCTGGCTAGCAAGAGGACCGCCGAAGGCGGGCCTTGCAGATAGTTTTTTATATTCATACATACCTCAAAACAGCATCTAATTATTATACAGCGCCTTCATCAATAAAATAAATTAATTTATCTTCATCTGACTACCTTGTCCCTGAACCCCACATTATTATAAATTACAGGCTAACTCTATTATTATAATATCATTGATTATTTTATTTAATGCCATTATTTAGAAATGATTCAACTTGACAATGTCTGAGCGGGATGCTTTGCTGGAACCGAGCATTTCCAGCCATAGCCATAGCCATTCACATACAAACAGTGCCTGTCACTCCAGTGATGAAGGATCAAGTTGCTCAGGATCAGATTATGAATGGGAAGAAGCTGTTTTGGAGAATGGACACATTTTTTATATTGACTCTCTACCACTAAATCAACGAAATTCAATTATCCCAAATAAATCTTCAATTTCAACTAAAGAAAGTTCTGATAACAATCAAGATGACAGAATAAATAATGTACGTATTTAATATAAAATAAAGAATACTACCTTGATCAAAAAGTTTCAGGAATTTATTCAGAAAATCAAAAATACAAATTTATTAATCAAAATCGATATTGTCTCCTTCAAAGTACTCCTCATGGACTGCAACGCACTCATGCCAGCGCTTGATCCAACATTTTTTATATTCGGTTTTCGGTTTGGCCATCAGAGTCATTTCCGATTTTTTCATTATCTTCATTTGGCTGCTAAAACGCGTACCCCGCAGCGATTTTTTGAGTCGACTGAACAGGAAGAAGCCGCAGGGAGCCAAATTAGTCGAATTCGGTAGCTGAAGAGTGGTATTCGTTCCGTTCTTGGTCAAAAAGTTGCTGATAACGATGACATTATTCGACCGCACGTTACGTGATTCCCACAAATCCGGTCTTTTTGGCGTCTCAAAGCCAAATCATTAAACAAAATGTCTTGAGCGGATTCATAAGCGATGGTTAAGTTCGCTGCCATCTCTCCAATGGTCAATTTACAGTTTTCGGCCAACATTTCTTTGATTTTATCGACGTTTTCGTCGGTTTTCGATGTCGACTGCGTTCGTCAACCACGATAGACTTACGAAAACTTGGACCACACATAAAAGTTTGTTTTCGATAGAGTAACACACTCAACATTTTCGAACCGTTTTTAAATCAAAATTTAATACAAATTCGTTGATGCAAAGACGATTTCATTTTTAGAATCGTAAAAATCGGAAAAGGCTCTGAAAGTCCATACCAAAAACCGAGTATAAAAAATGTTTAGAGGATTGGATCAAGCGCTGGCATAAGTGCACTGCAGTCGATGGGGAGTAGCTACTTTGAATGGGACAATATCGATTTTGATGAATAAATTTGTATTTTTGATTTTCTGAATAAATTCCTGAAACTTTTTGATCAAGGTAGTACTTTCATGCAAAGGTGCTGGAAAGATGTTCACCTATTTAATTCTAAATATAAAATTTTGATGGTGAAATTTGGATTCTTTAGAAACAATTGTTTGTCTTTTTTTTAGTAATTAATGTAGTAAACACCAATATAAAATGAATATTCTAAATATGTATGTTTCCATCCATTATCCTTCACATGTTTTTGTCTATATTAAGATATTTTTATAATTTATCATTTTTAATAAAATTTCGTAATTCAAATCTAAACCACTAATTTCCTCCAATTAATTTATTTTTAGCAAATTATAACACATTCAGAAATGGCTTAAAATACATTGCATCATGCCTGGAAAACCCAAATTAAAAATAACCTATTTTAATTATTAAAATAGGTCATTTTTCTTTCTAATGGAAATGATGCATCGAGAAGCTTACTGACAAGGTTATGGTAGACCCTATTATTTCCAAAAAGAGATCATTCATAAAATAGTAATTCTAGTCAAGCTTTTTTTTCTTTATCCATAACGTAGCGTAGCGAAGCTCTCTGGGATATTGTTTTCGCTCTGATTAACTTCAAACGGTCATAAAGTAAAAATATTGACTCCATTGTCTCATCCAAATTCAAAAATTGTAGTATTAATTTAAGTTTCATTTTATGAGACTGATAATTTTGTCAAAAATAACTTTGAGCCCAGCCCAGAGCCTAAAAATAGCAATTTTTTCATTTGTTCGAATGGATGAATGGTTAGATCAGATTTGGTTGACGATATTTTCCATATCGTTCAACTTATCGCAATGAAATTAAGAATTTACCATTATTTTAACAAAATGAATCGTTGTCTAGTTTTTGGTGGCACACGACATTAGTACTTTATTTACAACAGATTTAAATTTTATTTCAATATCTTGAAAAAGGCTTAATCAGTCTTGATCAAATTCAATATTCTCTTTAGGTAGCTTGAGTACACCAAAAAGATTATATAAAATTTTTTCTAAAATCACATTTTTTAAAGAATTATGCTTTACTCCTGTAAGCTACTACTTTTTTATTTAGGTTGTTTAATATAGTTCAGAAACTATTTGATATACATACGTATACATTTTATTTTATTTTTAAATATTATTAGCATCTATGGAAAAGTCTAGCAAGCACTGTTGCCAGTTTATTTTGTTATTTATTTTCTGCTTTTTCATAAAACACATTCATATCTGTTGGTTTCTTATAATTTATTATTGATTTGTTTACTAAGGAAACAATTTTTCATTCAAGTTGTTTTCTCATCAGACTAAAATACCATAATTAGTTCCTTTACACAATAAATTTTAATTAGTTGGCAAAAAGGAAGAGAAATTTTTAAGTAGACCTTCTTCTTCTTTAAGTTCCATATTAGGTCTCCTTGACGTTTCGGCTCCTCTCCGCATATACCTATGCTGAGTGTGTTTAGCTGTTTTTACACAGATATTCGGAACCTACTTTTTAACTCCGGTTCCGAACGGCTAGTTTGGAGAGGTTACTTGGCAATTATACTCTTGGTAGTTTGCCATTGCTTTCCAAGAGGAGGCGGCTGCAAATATCTTCCGAGACTCAGGGCCAGTTATCACTTGTAAAAAGCATTTACTTTGCGACATACAACCGGCCCTCAGTCTCGAAGCACCGTATTTCAGGCCAGCGACCCGACACTGACCACTGACCCACCGTTGCCTCTTAAGTAGACCATGGATAATAAATAAGCCATAAAAATGATTATATAAAAAAAAATTTTAAATTTACTTAGAACAAATGTAAAAATAAATAGTATTGCTATTTTTATCAAAAAAATTATAAAATAAAATTTTAATGTATATTCTTTTCTGTTAAAAGGTTCCATTTGCGCGTCGTGACCACCGTCGAAACAGCACTCGAACTGGAAAATTTGCAAGACTGATTGGAAGAAATAGGAAAAAAGTTTTCTCTTCCACGCCTAATTCATCTCATTCAACAAGTGAAACAAATCCAACACCTTCTTCTTCTACAACCCCATCTACAAATGAAAATGAATTTAAAGACGATGTTGTTGTTCGGCTTAGAGTTGTTTCTCAAAATAATTTAGGCAGGAGGGCAACTCTTAGTGAAACGTTACTTGGCCTTGAAGTACTATTTCAAGACAATCGAGTAATCATTAGTGGTTTTATTCCTGATTCAGAAATTCAACGTTACCGGGCCATAAAAATTGGAGATTGTCTTAGATCCATTGATGGAATCGATGTCAATCCGTCTAATTTCGATGACACATTAAATCGAGCTCGTAACGGCTCAATAACACTTCGAATACAAACTGCCATTCCTGATAATACACCCATACAGTCACCATTTGCTCAAACTATTCTAAATCCAGCTAAACTTATGACTCCAGCTACGGGTGTTATTTATATTGATCCAGATCCAGACAGACTTATCTTTAGATGGGGCTCGGCAAAAGATATTCTCTGGGAAAGTCGTGGAGTTTTTGTTACAATGCAACACCTAATGGTTGATGTAGGAGGTTCCAAACCTCCGACAGTCAGTCATATAGACACTAATTTAGGACAAATGTTTATAATCCATTATGCTGATAATCTTGGTCGTCTTTTGTTAGTGGGATTTCCTGAGACTTATACAACCAATTCCACATCTGCCAACAGTTTTGTTTCTCTCATTGTGAATTATATGATATTTATGTTTGGTTCACTACAAGCTTGTTTAGATTTTGAAGAAGGACGTGTAACAATGGAAAATCTTTTTAATCTTTGGATGACTGGTGGACCATTAGAGGAAGGTCTCGGTCTTGAAAGTGTACTTCCTTGTGCTCCTTATACGGCATTACCAAGAGGGGCTCAGACATTACTTGACGAATCCATGGCAGAAATAGAGGCCAATGATCCAGAACCCGAAGGCTTAAGAAGAACATTTATAGCTCTTGGTAAGCAATCTCTTTTTTTTTTTTTTTGAAGATCCTAAGTGAATATTTTATTTTTTAATGTATTTATATATATTTGTATGTGTGACAGAATAGTTAATTCCTCCTTTGCCCCTCTTTATAGACTAATCGATTATGGCTAGTAAGGAATTCTGGCAATGAGGGCTCCCATTCAGATGATGAGAATTCTTCATCAGGCTAGAGTGGGCAATATACAAACACTATATGTTTGGCTGAATGGGTCTGGGCATAGGATAAACCCCGAAATGGTGTGCTCCTTTTGTAATAAGCATGAAAAAGAAAATCTATTTCATATTTTAAATGTATGTCCAATATACAATGCGTTGAGGGAAGTTTATTTAGGGGACTCTATTGAGAATGTCAAAAAATTTTGGGACATTTAAAGACCTTTAAGCTTACACAAGTTGAGGAGCTTATTTAATTTTATTGGGGGGTGATCTACGTCTCCGTTCATTTACTATAAATGAATTCAGAAACGAGCCGTCAGGCTAATTGACGATTCTACCCTCACCGACTCCCTCGACTCGCTAGCTCATCGAAGAAATGTCTCTGCCCTTTCCCTTTTCTATAGATACTATCACGGCAGGTGCTCTGATGAGATAAAATCAATAATTCCCCCCCAAAGCATGCTTTGCACGTAGCACGCGTTTTGCCGACTCCCAACACTCTTTCGCGGTCAAATTAGAAAAGTGCCGGACCACTTCATTCGCCAATACATATATATATATATCCCCATGACTTCAAGGAACTGTAACTCTCTCCCAGCCTCCATCTTTCCCAGCACTTATAACCTTCAAACCTTCAAAACCGGAGTGCATAGACACCTACGTCTACACCCTCTCACTTAATCAACTTTCCCTTCTCTTCGGTAATGCAACGGTCTTTCGAGATCCGTAGGAGCTGCATCTTTACTGGTGCACCCCTTCTTGCATTCGATTGCATTAAAAAAAAAAAAAAAGAGGGATAGAGGGAGAGGGAATGCTTCTTTTTTTGTATGTATTCACAATTTAATTTTTCTCAATCCTTGTATTGAATTTTAATAATTCTATATATGCAATAAATGAAAAAAAATAAATATTTGTATGTGTGTAGATTGGTGTAAGTGTCAGATTTTAGTTTTTGCACTGAGCTAGTTTTGTACCCGGGCCTCCTGCTTCGTAGGCAAAGCCCCTGGCTAATCTGACTACCTGCCCCCAGAATTAATCTACTTATTTTACAGAAAAATAATTTCACGACCTTATTTATTAGATATATTTGATTTCATGTAGGAATGGATCTTCCCCCGCCTCGGGAATCAAACTTAAGTGCCAAACTTGCTATTCTCACTTGAACTAAAATCCTTCCGCAATATATTTGCTAAGAAATATCACCTACATTGTAAAATTTTGCTGAGGCAGATATCCATTGTGGCTAAATTTTATAATACAAACTCAAGAAACTTACTAAGGTCTTTTGATGTTACCACAAATAATAAATTTGAGATTATTTAATGTCAAAATACAAATAGCGCTTTGTGAACAATAATACATATTTTTTTCCTTGTGATTATATAATTATGAAAACATGGATTTAATATATGAATTTGGTTTCTATTTCAGGATCATGCGTATTCCATGGAAAATATCTACTTGCAACCCATGTGCCAAATGATACTATCGGAGACATATATACTTGTCTTCGATTTCTTGGAATTTTAAGACTTGTTCAAGATGAAGGTGTTCGTCTTTTAGTTTTTTGGCATCCAGTTCATCTTCGATGTCCACCTCCAGCATCTAATCATCAAGCTTTTCTATTGGTTGTGGCAGAGGGTCGGCTTATAGTTGCCACTATTCTGGAGGCTGGAGGAGCTGCATGTGCTGCTCCAATCCATTCACCGCCTGATCCTGAACAAGTGGAACGGGCTCGTGATGTTCTGGCAAGATTAAGGGAGTTAGGAGTTGCCACATTGGCTGACACTTGGCTACGAACATCCCCTCGTCCTCAAGTAAAGTATTTTCTAAAAATGATTTCTTAATAGATAGTCTTTTATGTTTTTCCCCTTTGGTTGGTTCCCCTTGATTTCAACCCCCCCCCCCTCCCCTCCCTGCTAAATAAGGGAAATGAAAAATGATCTACTTTAAAAATATGTTTCGTTTAATGTAATAGTGGTGTAACTCCATTTTTTTGCTTAATAGTATCATATTTAGTCATATCTTGCATTATAAAAGAGAAGCAACTCCAAATATTCCATTAAAAGCCCATAAAAGGCACTACTAGTTGTAGAACTAAAACTCCAGAAAAAAAAGTTTAAGTTCATTTATTTAATTAGTTTTAGCTTTATTTTGTAAGTTACAACAAATAAAATCTTTGATTTGTACTAAACAATAAAAAATAAAAAAGTCTGAACGAATACTTGTCTTTATTTCCCTATACATCAATTTGCAAAAAGGTCGTTATCTCCGAATTCACTTTCATGGAGTTACACTACTATTATAATAAACGATACATATATAGGTGTATCATTTGATTATCAGAATATATTTTTGTTCCTTTGTTATATGTTTATTGATTGATTTTTTTATTTTTAATATTATCTTGTATCTTCGTATCTATAAATAATTTTTGGCTTGTTCATACCTTCGCTCCCTTTTCAAATATTTCGCCATAGAGGTTGAAAAACACTGACTTGACTTGAATGAACAATTTAAGTTATAAATAAATAAAACTTGGGAAAATCGTCTTACTGTTATACCATTTAAATATAAAATTTTCATCTCTCAAAACAGCTTTTGTTGAAGGTTTATTAAAACTAAAGAACATAATATGAACAAGGAGTGCCTAACTGGGTCTTCTGAAAAATCTTTATTATTTAAAAAATATTATTTGCATGTTTATGTGCCCTTTGTATTCTCTCTATTATTTTCTTTTAAATACATATAGTATATTTATTATATTTATGAAGCAAGTGGATAAATATATATAAAAAAAAATTAGAAAAGACTTTTTTGCTCAAGTTTTATTCCGAATAAGCTTTTCAAGTTACATAAATAAATCCCTTCCTTCTTCGGTCGATATTAAGTTGAAGGTCTTCTCTTCTAAAACTCAATATTGCCCTTAGAACGAGAAACTATTAGGCTTTCGAATAAGTAATTGGATATTTATTATCTATTATAAACACTAAATTTATTCAAAAAATCAATCATTTTTTCGATATTAGAAATTAATCAAAATCTTTGGGTCACCTGGTGAATTAGAGTAGTCGGCCTATACAATAGGGCTGTCGGTGATTTTTTTGATTTTTTTAATAACGTTTGATTATGTTATTGCTTTATTGCCGTAGTTCTACAGATTAACCAAATTCACTTTATCCTTCTCCTATTTTTAAGATAATTATTCTAGTTTTAATTAAAGTTTTTTTATATTTTAGGTAGCTCTTCCGGGATGTCTTGAACCAACATTGCCAAGAACTCCTTCATCTCCGTCCGTTGGAGCCTCAGTTTCTCGCCACTCGAGTGATTCAGATTCGGAAGATACTTGTTCTGAATGTAGCGAAGAAGCTGCTCTTGAAGCTGCTTGTTTCGAAGGAGTGCTTCCAAGCCGTTTAGGGGCTGGGCCTCTTCAGCTCAATGCTGTCCTTCGTTATGTTCAATTGGATGAATTTAATGGTATTCTTTTATGTCCCACTGCCCCAGAACCTTCAAAACGGTTAATTGAAACTTTTGGTCTAGCATGCATACATTTAAAACGGCTCTTGCAGCATGCTATTCATTTTCGTGCCACTAATTCCACTAACACTCCTCAACGATCTCTGTTAGCAGTTAAAGAGCATGGAGTTTTATTGTCCCCAGAATCTTGGCATGGAGATCAGCCTATATGGGTGGTTGCAAGACTATTTTTTCAACCACATCCTCGTCAAGTTTTTGTTTGTTTTCGAGATTCTGCTCCACAAAATCTTGTTGAACTATCATTTCGTCTGGGATTACTTGTTGCTGGATAAAATTAAATAGTGATTCATCCACCGTCCTTTTTCTTTTTACTTTTATCACAAAGAGTATAGTGAAGTAATATAATCGTACTTGAATTCACTTAAAAATTATTATTATTATTATTATTTTGATCATTCTATTTGAAATTTGATTATTTTTGTCTGTGTGTCTGTCTCGATTTCGATACCAACGAGTTCGTTCTGGTGAAAGAATGTTTGTATTTCTAATGCCTAGAACTGATTAGATTTTAGGCTCTCTAGATTTATAACTTCCTGTTCAAAAATACAGAATTTTTTTTTGAATGATTTTATTTCGGTTTTATCTCGTTGTGAAAAATCATAAACAAATGAATATTTCATTTGATTAAATTATATTTATTTTTAAATTATATCAGCCAAAGTGGGATTAATAAAACTACCAGAATAAAACTTTTCGGCCTAAATTTTATTGGGCCATCCTCTCTTACTGAGAATTATACACATATTACAATACGCACATGTGATTGAACCTAGTTTTGTCAACAATAAGAATTTTAGCTTCATGTAGTTAATGTCGTGCTTGCGCCCAAGTTTCAGAGATGAAGATGATCTCTAAACCTTGGACGCAAGTACGACATAAACCAACGATTCTTAACAGGGGGGCCGCGGAAAGTTTGTAGGGGGGCCGCGAAAATATTAGAATTTATTAAGTTTTTATATCTTTACAAATAAAAAAAATAAATAAAAAAAAATATGTTACTAGTTTTTATAAGTGATACATATGTAAGTGACAGATGAATTGAATGACATTTGAATATTCTTAAACATGGTTAAACTAAATGAAACCGTTGAGCGCATAGGTAAATTTGACCCAAACAGACATTCAGACAAAATTACAAGTTGAATAAAACCGTGTAAATATTTTTTATAAGTCTAGATTTACAATTTTGATACTATAGAAAATATACTTTCATTTGCAAATATACCTATTTTTCAAGAAATATGTTATTACTGACAACCTGATTAAGCAACTAAATTTATCTATGCAATGAAATCAACTCAACATGTTTTCCATGCGAGATAAAATAGAGGCGATGAAAATGAAACTTCGTACATGGATTCGAGAATAGAATCGAATGTTTTCGAAATATTTCCAAATTATTCTCAAATGATTACAGATAATTGGGTATTTGATGAAGAACACACAAACTATTTAATTCAATGTCATCACAAAAAATTAATTGAAAAATTTGACAAATATATTCCAAATAATGAAATTGTTAGCAGAAATTTGTGGATTCGAGATCCCTATAATAACTGGGATAATACCAATTTATCACCAAGCTACGATGACACTCTGATTGAATTGATAAAGGATTTAAGTTTGAATTCACTTTTCAAGAAAATAAGTTTGGTACAATTTTGGATACATATTCGGAAGGAATATCCACACCTGTTCAACATCGCCATACAACATTTATTGCCTTTTGCTTCCACATATCTGTGCGAAAAGGGATTTTCCACAATGGTCACTTTTAAAATAAGCTGACGTGTTCTGATATGGCCATCCACTTGACTTTACCTTACAACCTGGCCGCTCACTTATATTTAATATTTAATAAAATTATTTATAATCATGTAGGGGAGGAGGGGGGTTAGTTTTTGCTTTTTAGACTTTTGGGATCCCACTGATTATGTATACAAAATTTGGTTGAGTTTGGTCAAATGGCCAAGATTTTTAATTTTTAACCCCCCTTAATTTTGGGTCGATATGCAGCAAAATCTAATCAGCTCTTAATCTCAATGGACCAAAACTACCTGTGAAATTTGGTTTCGATATTCACACTAGTTTTTGAGCTAGCTCGTCCACAAAATTTGGTAACGCACAGACTAACTAACAGACAGACTAACAGACATTTTGACAAAAAAATTATTATCTCGAAAAATATAATTTTTTCGATGTTCACTCTATTAGGGCTTTTTTGTAGAGCGAAATGCCATGGTTTCGCTCAATTTTTTTAATCAAAATAGTTTCAGCCGTTTTTGAGATATTTCGAAAAAAAGAAGGAAAAAAACCACTTTTTTCATGCACGATTACAATACTTGACTATACCCTGTATGGTAAAGTAAAAAACTAAGCAACGTAATCGACTCCGAATAGACTCTTGCATGCGAATAGCTTTAAGTAACGCAATTAAGTGCGAATAGACAAATTAGTGGATTGTATTCAACAACATTTATGAATTAATGTTACATTTGAGAGTTTTTTTTGTGCGATTAATTACTAGTATGTTACCTAATGGGGGGGGGGGGGTATTTTAGGATTTTAAGGGGGCCGCGACTAATAAAAGGTTAAGAACCACTGACATAAACTACATGAAGCTAAAATTCTTATTGTTGACAAAACTAGGTTCACTCATATGTGCATATTGTAATATGTGTATAATTGCCAATAAGGATGGCCCAATAAAATTTAGGCCGAAACGTTTTATTCTGGGAGTTTTATTGATCCCGGTGGATCCTCCCACTTTGGCTGATATAACTCCACAACCCACTGCAATATCATTACATCCACGATTTCTAACAACATTCAAATAATTTTTTTTACTAGAAATTACAAAATAAAATTAAAGTGCCAAATATAATGACCAATCAATTCATCCAATAAAAAGTAATGTTTATAATTATATTTAGAATTTATCTAGCTGCGATGCGATAGCTCTACTCCTCCCAGAGCCATCTGGTCTGAGCGTAGCTCGGGGGAACTCATGGACCAGTGTAATGCCGCAACTTCTGACAAACAAACTATTTTCTTAAGGCAAACTAACCGTAATTCAAATATATTTCATATGTTTAATCAAGAATTATGCTTCTTTTAATTACTTGATTATGCTTTTTGAGTCCAGTTAGAATTGCTTCTCTAAAGAGCCCTCGCGGAGAGATTTTGGGATAGTTTTGATTTCTTTATCCTATATGTTTGTTTTTTTGGTGTGCTGAATCCGAATCTGAGGGTTTCGCTTCAAAATTTCGTGACGGAACATTTGTCGAAAATGTAAAAAAATCTCATTTTTTGGCGGTTTTTTGTTTATAACTCGAAAACTATCAACTTTTAGTAAATAACCTTCCTTTTCAAAATGAAAGTTCATAAAATTTCCTACAAAGGATATGATCCGAATCCTCAAAAGTGTCATAGAAAATGCTGGATATCTATAAATCTAAGACTTTTATCAAAAAAGTGTTCCAAGTAAACGTTCAAGTCAACAAAATTTCCTAGAGAATGAGATAGAAATCAAGTTTCTAGGATAAGTGGTTTTCATTTTATGAAAAACTGCGATTTTTTGCAAAAAATTGAAGTTTTTCAAAAATTAGCCTAATCTTATTATCCAATTAAGATAAAACTTTGTTTGAATTGTTTCAAATTTAATCTAGTTTAAAAATTTATAGAGTGGTCTTTGTCCAAAACGCGCTCTTTCATGGTCAAAATAGGAAAAAATCGAAAAAAGTGCGAGTTTTTGTTGGATTTGCAGAAACAGAAAAAAATACTTTGCCAAATTCTTCAACTAGCGCTCATGCTAACCCGAACGGTTGCCGTCGGAGATCAAAAACCTAAATGATGAAATTTGCTAAATGAAATTTTATGAACTTTCATTTTCGAGATAGGATAGGTTAGTCACGAAATTTTAGTTATCACAAAAAAAAAAAAAAAAAAAAAAAAAAATAAGTGCGCTGCGTTCAGTTACGTATTGCTATTATAAGAAAGCCTTATAAAGTGAAGATCGAAAAAAAAGTAATTTCAGTTGTTCGTTTACTCTGATGATTTCAAGAGACAACATTTCCCTCATTCTTGAATCCCACATTATTCAATCCTTCATGACCTGATTCTCAAATACTTTATCTCCATCCAACTTAATGGGTTTCGATTCGTTGAACCAAGTATCAACACAGACCATGTTTTTACGTCTAAATAGGATAAATTTTATTCACAAAGAGAAACAAAGAGGTTGTCCTCTGCTTGATGCAAATAAACATACACACATATATATCGAAATTATATATCTGTATATACATTATTTATTTGTTTGAGATTATAGTTTCGAAGACTTGGTCTTCATCATCAGTCTTTTTTAATTATAAATATTATTTTTCATGGGGTCAATACCGTATTTAATTTTAACTGGCTCCCAGCTAAGTAAAGATCGAAAATTTTCAATATCCATACGGTATTGACCCCATGAAAAATAATATTTATAATTAAAAAAGACTGATGATGAACGACAAGTCTTCGAAACTATAGTCTCAAACAAATAAATAATATACATATATACAGATATATAATTTCGATATATATATGTGTGTATGTCTATTTGCATCAAGCAGAGGACAACCTCTTTGTTTCTCTTTGTGAATCAACAACTCTGCTACTCTCGGGAAAACAAAAACTTTTCAAATAAATTTTATTCGCCATTAATAGACTTTTCATCACTAGTGTGGTCACTGGAAATTGAAAATTGTACATTTACAATGACTCCGTCCATTATAAAATATTTATTAGGAATTAAAAGAGAAATAAAATTTATTTATTTTCTTGTTAAAGTATTTTATTTTTCATTTGGAAAAATACAAAAGCCAATATATTTAGCTTATATCCATATATTTTTCTTGATATTCAACTTAGAAGATCTCATCATAGTCCAGGCAAATTACGCGAAAAAGGGCATATACAGGAATTATCTCCCGGTAAAGATTTTATTGCTGGAATATCTTTAATGGTGTCCCAATATTACTACCCTAAGTTTTTCCCCAAATCTGAATTGTGGAATTCGAGCTGTGCGCCTCAAAATGAGCAAATTCTTTACCGGGAGATAATTCCTGTTAAAATCTTAATTTACCTGGACTATCGTTTAATATAGGGAATCTTTATTTTTACAATATCTACTAGTTTATATATATATATATTTTATTTAAAGCTTTTTGTCACTTATTTCTAAATAAAAGATTTTATCTAAAAGATGTACAATGATTTAAATATCCCTCTTAGCATATTTTAAGCTTTATTTAATTTATTTTTAAAGACTGGTTTGAAAACCAAATAGAAATTATATTAAGTATCATTAATAGAAAAGATATAGTTACTGGTAATGAGTTCACAATAAATAAAACAAATACATATAGTTTTCAGAAAATTATTTATGAACTCATAATTCCAAGGTAATGGATTTATTTCAAGTCTATATAAATTAAATATAAACAATATAATTATCAGAATGACATGTTTTTGGAATGAAGAAAAATAGTTTACCATTATTTGCTAAAACGTAAATCTCAATAATATTAGATTTTATGTATTGTAGAATAAATTATTTTAATAAATATGAAATTGTTTTTAATAAGTTTATGGAATATTTATAGCTCTTATTTTCAAAAAACCAGCTGCTTAATAAGAAAGTTTTTATTTATTTGAAACTAATGTTTCGAAGACCTTGACATCATCTTCAGTCTATAATATAAATATTTAGAATACACAAGACAAATTAAAAATTCTGCTACTCACTACAAAATACAATTTGTATAAATAATTGATTTGCAATATCATCACATGATTTTCATTACTAATGTCTAAAAACTAAAAATAAAAGTCTCAGTATATTTATATTAAATAATTAGATTATTTTAAATTAAATAAAAAAAAATCTATTTTTGAAACTGAATAAACAATATCACATCTTAGTTGATTTCCTTATTAATAAATAAATTAAATTCATGTTTATAAATAAATATAGGTATATCTATATATCGTCGGTTTAGAGTGTAAACCTGCTAACTCCATTTTTTATCATATATGACATTAATACCGTTCGAAAGAAAGAGATGCAGCATCGACCAAGTAAAACTGCTAGTTAAAATTACGATCGTAAGTTGTAGAAAAAAAATGTGAAAAATAGTTTTTTCCATAACAATAATATTAAATTTTGTTTGTTTTTTCTCTCCCCTGTAAAATTTCCTTGTTGTGAGTTAGCAGGTTTACACTCTAAGGCGACGTTATGTATGGATCATCGCCACGTACGAATGTGAAACGTGGACGATTGGAGAGGCTTGAAACCTTCGAAATGTGCTACTACACAAAAATGTTAAAGATTAAATGGATGGATTGAATTTTACTAACGAGAAAGTGAAGTTAAGAAACACGTGGCGAGGTTTGTCCTGAGACGGACCCTCATTAGGCACTAAGTGCTTTTGGCATTTTTACAGCCTTTCCAATCCCTGTCATGTTGGAATTGAAAGGAAAACTCTAAACCAGGAGTCGCCGAACCAAAATACTGTGGTAAAAATGAAAATTTTGAGGGCTAATTAGAGCTAAATAAACAAATAAAGTTAAATTAAAAATCTCACATAAATCCATTATCCATTGAACCCCAAATATACTATACAAATTTCTCTTACATCAAAAAGCCCTAATTTGGATATAAGTGTATGAAAAATGAAACATCATTTCTCTACTTTTCATATTTACCAATGACTGTTATTATTCTCACTATAAATTCAATAAACAATTATGAATTTAAATCGTCTTTGATTTTGAAAAACCTAAAAAAAGTTTCCCTACTCCTGGTCTAAAAAGAGATGGTGGTAGTTGCTAGAGACCCAAAAGTTATATTCCTCAAGAATATTATATAATATAGTACTTATATAGTAGCCAGTATAGGCAGAAGCAGGCTAATATACCTATATAAGTACATAAATAAATACATATAATTTTATTTATTTGATTCTAATTTTCTTCAAAAATCGTGCCTTTATCTTCTATTTGAATTGATTAGGTATAGATATATATATTTTTTATTTGAGTATTAAGATTTAATTAAGATTTTTTTACCTGTTCGGATTTGGATGACAGCACTATGTGTAAGGTATGGTGTCCTTTCAAATCTGAACAGGAATTCACTTAAGTCCTAATGCTTTTGAAAATTGTGTGATCATATACAGCGCCATTTATTACTTATAAGTAAAAGGAGTAATAAAGAGAAATCACTGAGGCTGTCCTCTGCTTAATAAACTTCAATTACTTATCTATATAAAAAGAAAAAAAAAATATTTATTGATTGTTTTAAATAATAAAAAATACAAATCTTTTAAAAAATAATCTTAAGAACGTTAATTAACCAAAACGTTTTGGGTGAAATTCTCCCTTTATCAATTTTTTTTTTAATTGAAAATAAAGTTGCTTTCTCTAATGTTTAGAAAGAAACCCTTATATATTAGTATAGGTATATAATGAATATATATATATATATAAGTATACAGGGCCGGATTTAAGCACAGGCTACCTAGGCTGCAGAGTTTTTGTTATAATAGCAATATCTTTTCAATTAAAGTAAAAGGAATGACTAAATTCGAGGTCAATTTATAGTTTTAACATTAGAGTACATAGTATAATAGTAATAATAATTATCTATTGCTGTAATTTTGTAAAAGAGCATGAATGCCCGTCAAATGGATTAAAATAAAAATAAATAAGTCATTTTAAGAAATGTGACAGGCTATTGTTTTATGAGCCATTGACATATATGTAAGTATATGTGGATAGATTTATTTAGACCAACCAATAGACACACTTTGGAAAGATATCCAATCGGGTAATTGAACCCACGAGAAATAACAGTTAAAATATTTCTAATTAAGAGAGTGATGATGAAGGTAAACCTTCGAAAACTATAGTTTCTAACAAATAAATTATATATACTCGAGGGGTGAACCGCGACTTAAAATCGTGTACACCTACTTCCACTTCCAGTTTCATTTCCAAGTAGATGACAATAGATTATCTAATGAATTCCAAAGACGGTGTACACCTAATTCCAATCGCGGTTCACCCCTCGTATATACTTATATATCAGTGGCGGGCGGTGACTTTTCAACCAGAGGATGCTGTCCAAAAAAGAATCATTAATTTTTCTTCGCTATTTTTCGTTATTTTCAAATTTAACATTAGATTTTTGTATGAATCTAAATGTTTTGAAATTTTAGGGATGCGCCGCATCCACAGCAACTATGGACCGCACGCCACAGATTTATACTTATATATTTTTTTTATTTGCATCAAGCAGAGGAGAACCTCATTGATTTCTCTTTATGGACAGTTTGATTTATTATTTTAAATTTAAAAATTCTGCTATTTAAATACTCTTTAAATTATTTAATATATATGACCAAATTTAAAAGTCATGGCCGGTACTTACAGATTTCATTTAATGATTGAATGTGTCGGCCCCAAAAAGTGAAATTTTAATATAAATGAATAACAATTACTATAAAGTGATTTTTAAAAATGGACCAGCCATTTTAGCTCCATAATGACCTCTCCAATACAGTAGATCCATTCCTCCATGAAAAAACTTTATGTATCGTAGCCCAGGGCCATAATCTGTAAGTTCTTTGTGAATTTTATTCCAAGCGTTTCCTTCCCATTGTTGAATTGTTTCTCTAGATTCATCAATCATTATCCTTTGATTATCTCTATTAATTAGTTCAAGTTTAAGCTCATAAACACAGCCGCAATCAAAACGACCAGCATACCATTCTCCATAAATGATTTTTGGTTGTAGTTCATCCAAAAATCCTGGAGCGAAGCCGCATTTCCAAAGATCAATCACTTGTTGCTTGCTACAGCTGTGATAGGAGGTAGTAAAACAAGAAGAAACTCCGGCTTCTTCAGGAAGAGGATCAGACCCGTGAGGTGGAGATTCGACAATCCAACCGTCTCCTCCAGAAGACAGAACAGTCCAACTTGATAATAACTGGGGGGGTTTTAGAAGATTCTTCCCGAGTAATCCATGCTTGGCTAAAAGATAACTCCACTGCCATTGCAGATGAACATTCGGAGTTACGCCACATAGAGCAAGATTTCTCAAGCCAATTTTCCGGCATAATACATTACGCCAAACTCGATCAGAGCTTAATGTTTCGCAAATTTTTCTACATGTTTTTCGACAATTTAATAAAGTCTTTAAATCTAAAAATCGAAAAACGTGTTCTTGAAGTTCATCTGGAAGGTCTAGAAAATTGAATTCACTCATATTGGATCCCATCGCATAATGAATCATAAGAAGATTATCTCAAATGAGGAAATGTTTTGAAATAAATAAAATAAAAAAAATATCAATTATGTAATGTGAAATCTATTCAAAGACAGCAACTTTTAATCTTAACCTATAATTTTAGAGAATTTTTAACGAAACAATTATTAAAAATAAACAACAAATATTTGATATTCTTATTTAAAGAAAAAAGATTATTTTAATATAATTAATTGATCATGATAATATATTTATACAAATAAATCTAAATGATTTAATCTATTATAATGGTAATAATGACGGCGGTTTTTTAGAAATAAAATGATAAATCAAGTTTTCGATTCCAATAAGCTTTTATTAAATAAAACCAAGTACAAGATTCTGCTTAACCTGAGATGTTATAGATAATTTTGGTTGCATGTCAGAAGACCTGCCTTCTGGGAATCAAACCCAAAAGATGCCAAAATAATTATTTAGGTATACATATTCAGGATAATTTAAAGTGGGATATGCATATTAATTATATAGTCAATAAAAGGCTTATAGGAGATTGGGAATGTTTGGTAGAATTTTGAACGGAACAGAAAGAACTTGAAAGTAAATTAACTTATGTAAGACCTTATTTAGAATAGTGTTCGGTGGTTTGGGACAAACATCCGCAATGATTAGAGAGAAAAATTGATGGTACAAAGGAGGGCGGCTAGATTTGCTTTTGGAAAATTTGATAGGTTTAGTAGTGTCACTTCAATGATTAATGAATTAAGATGGTCTAGCTCAGGGGTCTTCAACCTTTTACAAATCAAGGGCCAAATTTTTTTTTTCTGCACAGCGGGCCGGACCATAGGTATTTTTATAAGGATTTTTTTATTGGCAATGGTCAGGATGATTAAACAAGTAGATAAGTAGAAAACATTTATTTATTGAGCCAACATCAACAAAAGGGGCAAATAAAAATCAATACAATGCAATTGGTCAATGAGATGTCTGACACTGCTTATTTTTAACTAGTTTATCAATATCTGGTTTAATATTGCTGGTTGCAATCCTCAAACTGTTCTCAAGGTGAACATCGGTGATTCTGGTCCTCGTTTTGGATTTCATGTTTTTCATGCGTGAAAATAACTGCTCACATGTATATGTGGATCCAAAAGTGATATTGTTTGCATGATCTCTGATTTTGGGGAAATCTGTAATGGAGACGTATTTCGAATAGAAATCAAGCAAATCAACATCAAATTTTTTTTAAGGTTGAATTGCACTGTATCTCTATTAATTCCATCTGAAATTGAATGAATGGACGAGCAAATAAATTCAGGTACTTTTTTCGTCTCTCCGAAAATCAAGGAATCGCAAATAGAATTGTGTTTTCAAATCCTGAAGTGCAGAAATATATTTGTCCATATTCGAAATCTGGAATAATGACAGATGAGGAAAATGCGTGGTAATGTTTGCCCACTATGGCCATTTTTTTGAAGTAGGTTTTTATTTTTTTTCTAAAAATTATTTTTTTGTAGTCGTTATTGAGAGTGCTGTTGGCGGGCCCTCAGAAAATATATCGGCGGGGCAAGGCCCGCGGCCGCGGGTTGAAGACCCTTGGTCTAGCTTATTGAGAGAAGAGAATGGGGTAAATTGAAAGTGATTTTCAAAGCGTATAAGAGTTTTAGGAGTTGGGAGGAAATAACGAATAGATTTCAGGAACCAAGTTATTTAAGCAGAGCTGATCATAGAAAAGATTCGTAAGCCAAGATTCTTTAAAAATAAATGACATTCATTTGTAGGATCTGGCATTGATCTGTGTGGAACAGTCTATTTATTACTACTTGGGATTATAGTCCTCTGTCTCCTATGATTAAATCAATTATAAATTTTGTCAAGTCCTAATGTCCTAGAGTTGTGCAAAATTTTATTTAGCTCTCTACAAGCAGAGATTACCTGATGAGGTAGAGAGAGGTCATACCGTCCTTGTTAAGGTTTTGACCAGATTTCCTTAACAACTTAAGGCAAATATCTGTATGGCTAATGCGTCGTTTGCTCCTGGTATCGGGTTTTTGCGCGAAATTATTTAAATTACGTTTTGTCTATTGATGGAAATCTATGTTCATTTTATTTGTTAATGACCATACATTTCTATTTTTTTCTTTTTCTTGTTTGTTAATTGTGAATTTCTTGTTTTATTAATTTCTGTAGTTAATTTGTATTGATGTTTTGTTGACCTAGCCACCGAGGACTTGTGCCTCTAAGCAGGTCGAGTAATAAAGATTTATTTATTTATTAAAATATTTTTGTCCCTTGGGTGCCTGGGGGGCAGGGCAGACCTTTAAACAAAATTATATATATAACATCTCAAATTAAACAGAGAACAATCTCTTTAATTTTATTAAATCGTCTCTGCTATACTTGATAAAACAACTTTATAGTTTAATATAAGCTTCATCTCTTCTTCTTGGTAAATTAGCATAACGCTCTACTTTTATTGATGGGAGATGTTCCGTACTTTGCTGAATAGTTACGCCCTTTATTAATTTATCTGGCGTTACGCAAGATCATTTAGCTAATGTAAGTAATTATTCTTTATTCAAGTAAAAGATATAATAAGTATTTAGTGTGATTTTTACTTTCTCTTTTATAGAACTAGCTGAATGGCCCTGCGCTTCGGAAGAGCTATCTCCTTTTTTTTATGAAAATGATGAGAGAAGGAGTTACACCAAAAAGGTGTATCCCCTAAAGGCCTGGGTTGGCCCCTCCATCGTGAAAAGAAGAAGAAGAAAGAATTTTATGGACTGGGCAGGGTCGAAGCTATTTGTGGATACGGGTCTTGAACAGCGGAAGGTTATAAGTCGCGGGAAAGATGGTGGCTGGAAGTGAGTTCCAATCTCTGGAGGTCATAGTGATAAAAGAGTTGGCGAAAGCGCTTGTTCGATTTTTATCCAATTTGACAGCGAAGGAGTGCTGAGCGTTCGAAAATCGCGTGTTTCTCGTAAAGAGAGCTTTAGGGGGTATAAATGATTTCAGCTCGACTGAACAGACACCATGATAGTACCTATATGTTAACTTAATCTTCGTAATAGAATAATAATAAATAAACATCATAATAATTAGAGCATCTATAATTTCATTTTCCAAAATTAAATTCTCATAAATAAAAATACTCCTTGTTATAATATACAACTTTTCAATTTGGAGACTTATAAAATCATTTTAATTTTTAGAACCTTCTCTCCAACAATTCCAATAGTCACATATTCATTTAATAAAAAACATTTTACTTAACTTAAGTAAATTTCAGCTTTTTTTGTTTGGATATTTGATTATTTTATTTTTGAAACCTTCTGTGAAATATATATATTAACACACTCATAAGCCCCTACCTGATGACTTCGGTTAATTTCAAATTTAGGGCCTTGAAGATTTAATAATTTTATTTTTGTTATAAAAAATTATTTATATTATTTCATTATTCGTGTCCATGATCAATAATTAAAGGAATTCGTAGAGAGTTGGACATGACTTTAAATTAAATACAAAGTTTTCTACTTAAATAGGCCAAACGTTTCGTTGCTGGTTCGCAACTTCTTCGTATGTGGCTGAAATAAATTCTTTATATTTTTCTTAATTTAAATAAAAATTATAATATAAATTCTGGCGATTAAAAAAACTCAACTAAAACCTTTATACAAGGTTTAAATAATAATCTGTGTTAATCACATCATAGATTTTCAAACTCATGAAAGCACTCTCATTTATAGGTAATAAATAGATTATTTATTTAATGAGTCCTAAGACGAGCCCGACTCGCAAAATAGTCCGGGTTATTTGTTCGAAATTCGATTTATATCTTATAAAAGGCTATATCGTATATAAGGTGAAAGTAAATTTTATAACTAGATTTAAAAGATTTCAAAGAGTGAAGACCTAAAGAGAGGAATGCAATACCTGAACTGAACTTAAATTAAATTTATATATAAGTTAAAGAGGAAGATAAAAGAATTGCTTTATATATTGAAAAATATTGATGAATTTGTGAATTTTAAAATGGATTCAGAAAACATATCAGAATCCTATACAGTCTTATAGTGTCATTGCTGTGAATGTGGTTGTTTTATTTAATTGTATTGTTTGGGCAGGTATTAATGATTTATATATAAGAAAAATGATGTAATGAAGGTGTATATATTTTGATATGTATTTTATAAAAATAAATTGACTCTTCAATGAATTTCTAGAATAGATTTGTTTGTAAGGATAGTTTCATTTAATTGAGAATTGATTGACTGGGTAATATGATAATTAAGAAAAATGAAAATAATATTTCAATTGGTCATCAGTTCAAAATTGATTCTAGTCAATGATAAAAGTTTTTTATGAATTATTGCTATATATGAATGATATAAATGTGTGAAAAAGCTATGTTAATACTCGTAAGTTAAGGATGATTTATGTATACAATAAGTGACAATTTCCAGATCTTGAACGAAATTGTATGTAAGAATTGAAACTTCTGTAATTGTTTAAAGAAAAAATTGACGAAATGTTTCATTTATCAAATTTAAGTACTACTGAAGATGGTCAACCAGTGCGTGATCGAAACTGTTTAGTGAATTAATAAAATAAATAATAATAATTAAATAAAATTATTGTCTTTTATTAGTTTGTGGCTAAAAAAACCTTTCAATTTAAAAATAATATAAGTTAAAGTAATAACTTCTCCTTTTTTGAAGTCACTTAAAAATACAAAGTTCATTCTGTAATAAACTAATAAGTAGAGACCGGATTCCTATGAAATTGCATATTTTGTTTGTCACCACATACGACCCAGGGGATCAATTATCTATCCGAATCATGCATCTAGGATACTGTGGGTTAAATTTTATACTGCATATTTTTGCATATTTGAGTAATATTGCATAAAATTGCATATTTAAGAATATTGCATAAATTGATATTTGAAGGATTTTTTGTCAAATATTGCCTACTTCGCACCAAATACAAATTTTTTAAAAGTAAATTTTCGGAGAAAGAATGAAAAAAAATGAAGAAATATATATATACTAAAGTTCCTTTAAATTTGCCCCTATTAGATCTGAGGATGTGGAGTGCTCCTTTTCATCGTATAAATCAATTTTAAGTGACCGTAGACATAATAACCTGAAGATAATTTAGAAAAATACTTGTAAAAATAAATTATTCACAATTACAATCAAATTTTAATAATTTTTGAGATCATTTGTTAATTATTTCTTTATTATTATTATTTTTAATAGCCTTCCGTAACTATAGATAGTCTTTTTGTCTTCAATTTTAATTTTTTAGTGTATAAAAAAATTTATTTTGCCATCTTTTACTGCATATTTCAGCATTTTTAACTACATATTTTATGGCAAATTTTGGCACTTTTTACTGCATAAAAATCCGGTCTCTAATAATATATAATGATGAAGATCTTGGAGGACTAAAAACACAATTTTTTGTTTAAAACTAGCTAGAAAAGGTTTCGTGGTTGCAGTTGTAGCTAGTCCCTTGTTTGGAACTAACTTTTAATTTTTCAGTTTATTTAAAAAAAAAATAAATAAATAATAAACAGATTCATCATAGAAGTTTTTTAATTGTCTAAAATTGTAGCTAAGATTTATATATATATACATTAAAGAAATATTAAAAATTATTTTGGAGTAAATTAAATAAGAATAATCATTTAAGGGTAAGATATAAAAATTGAGCAGCCATTTTAGGACCATAATGTCCATCGGTGAGCCTATTATCTCTTCCTCCATGCCTAAATTTTATGTATCGTAATCCAGTTCCATAATTTGTAAATTGGAACCAAATTCGTCGCCACTCCTGTCCTCCTAGTTCATTAAAAAAATGTTTGTTATTAAAAGCAGGGTACCCCATCTTTGCACCATCACTATCATATAATTGAATTTTAATTTCATAATAAGAAGGACTATTATAATAATTAGTATACCATTCTCCAACATGTATAATCGGTTGTAAATTCAAGAATTCTTGATCGAATCGGTATTTATAAAGATCAATCCATAGTGTCTTCATACAAACATCATAGGATGTTGAAAAACAAGAAGAAACACCGAGTTCTAAAGGAATTGGAAAGGAACCCATTGGATAGTATTCGGTGCTCCAGCCGTTGCCTTCATTAAAGACAATATTCCATTTTGATAATACTAACTCTGGTGATTCCAGAAGATTAATCCCAAGCGTGAGCTTTTCGCACATAGCATAAGACCAGTGCCATTTAAAGTCCGGAGTTATGCCCAATTCTTCAAGTTTTTCAGGGCCCAATTTCTTTTTTAATCTTTTAAACCAAAATGCATCATCGGTTATAATCCTATACCATGTTGTACATGTTGATCGACAAATTAAAGAGTTTTTGCATTCATGTATTGTAAGATCATGAGTTGCAATTCGTCTGAAAGATATTCAACATAGCCTATTGACGACATAATAAAGTATTTACAAAAGATAGTCTTAATAAATAAAATAATTGAAATTTTTAAATTGTCATTTAGTCTTAACAAAGATCAACCTTTAAAATCAGTTCTACTGTGCTTTAATTTAACATTTCAGAGAATTTTTAAATAGGCAATCTGAAAAAAAAAATATTTTTGATATGCTAAACGTATACTAAAAAAGAAAATAATAATAATAATAATTCACTTTAATATCTATATATTCAAGGAATACTAATTAAAAGAATAGGTATATTTATTCTATTATTATTTCTATTATAGGAATAAATTTAAGTGATTAAATCTATTATAATGGTAGTAGTGAAGGCGGTTTTTTTTAGAATTATTTGCAGAATATTTTTTAATATAAATTAACAAAATAATCCATAATAGACTGCACAGCACAGTATCGGACAGTGGCGCATCCAAGGGGTGGTTTTTGGCGTATCAGAAATGTCTTGAATAATATACTAAAACTTTAAAAAGTAAGACATTACAGACATTATTTACTAGCTTCAAAATTTAAAATAATAACGGATCATAGACCTTTAGTTTGGTTATTTAATGTAAAGGACTCGGGAGTAGATTGTTAAAATGGAGACTAAAACTCGAAGAATATGATTATGAGATTGAATAATATACTAAAAACTTTAATAAGTAAGACATTACAGACATCGGCATTTGTATTTTCTTTACCGGGTTTGTAGTGAATCTCATAATCATATTCTTCGAGTTTTAGTCTCCATTTTAACAATCTACTCCCGGGTCCTTTACACTAAAGTAATAATAATTAGAAAATTAGTTCAGTTGCGAAAATGTTCTTATTTCCAATGCGGACAAGTTAGTGATTAGATTTTAGTTTCTTTAGCTTTTAAGAACAATTGAGTTTATTAAATTGCGTTAGCTGGTTATAATAAACGAATATTGACAAGCCCTCAAAGAGCAGGCGATCGCAATACTTCCCCATTATATTCTATAGAATATAAATGTGAAAGTAGAAAAAGATGCGTGAGTCTACTGTCTAACAAACCACATTCACTTTTAACATCATCTTCTTTGAAATCATCCATGCAATTTTCTCTTTCAAATTAGTCCACGGAAAACCCCAAATAACAAAAGTAAAGGGATACTTCAACTGCATCAATTTGAACTAAATCCTTGTTGTACTCCTTCTAGTCAATTCTAGCTTACATTTTTAATTTTTTTTAATGATATTGCTGTGAGAAGGAGATACACCAAAAAGGAGCTCTCCTAAAGGCCTGGGCTGGCCCCTCCATCGTGAAAAGAAGAAGAGGGGATTTTATGGGGTGGGTAGGAGTTGAAGGTATCTGTGGATGTGGTCTTAAACAGCTGAAGGTTATAAGTTGCGGGGAAGTCGATAGCTGGAAGTGGGTTCCAGGTCATAGGGATAAAAGAGTTGGCGAAAGCGCTTGTTCGATTTTTATCCAATTTGACAGCGAAGGGGTGCCGAGCTGAGCTTTCGAAAACCGCGTGCTTCTAGCAAAGGCTCTAGGGGGGATAATTGATTTCAACTCTACTGAACAGACACCATGATAATATCTGTAGTACATGGAAAGGGCAGAAACGGTTCTTCGATGAGCCAGGGAGTCGAATGGGTTTGTTAGGGCCGGGTCTCCTATTATTGCTCGTTTCTGAATTGCATCCAGTGTGGCAAGAGAATGCTTGGAGGCCTCTCTCCACAGATGAGAGCCATATTCGAGACAGGGACGAATTTGAGCCTATACAGTGTAAGAATTTGAATTTCGTTGCTCTGCGACTTACCAATGCTAACCACGGGAGGAGGGTAAACACAGACCAATGTCACTTTTTGAGCTTATGAGACTTCATAACACATTTTTTTTGTTCAAAATCCGATTACTGCCTTTTAAGGGCTATCATATCGCTTACTTTAACCCAGAAGTAATAAAGTGAAAAAGTGAAAGTAACTTTTATAACCTGAGAAAAATAAGCCCTCAAAGTGTGATTACTTCTGAGAAGAATGCAATACTTCTAACATACTCATTTATCAATTATCAAATAAATGAATTGATTTATATGAAAATAAAAATTAAAATGTTTCACAAAACATCATTTATTGGGACATCATAAATTCTTCCAGAATGTTCAGCATTGACCTAAAGAACGGGGGTCTCGTACCTTTTTTTTTAATTTTTTGTTTGCGTCGCTGTGGAGTAGCATCCCAAATATAATTATTACAGGTCACTTGAAACTTTAAAAATGAATCCTGAGTGCGGCCTAGGTACCAGAGACAACGTTTTAACTAAGGTAGACCTATGACAAAGGTTTACAGACAAGTAAACTATCTGTGTAGTCTTGGATATTTCAAAGGCTTTCGATTAAGTTTGAATAACGGGGTATCTAATCCCTTTTTCTTATCAATGATTCCAAGGTTCAAACTTCTCAAATTAACGAAACCATTTCAATTTCATCCGTCCCTTTCCGATTTTATTGATTATTACTACTTCTACCTTTTCCTCCGCATGAATTAAGTTGGTTCTTATAGCATAAAAATCTTCAAGGGAAATTGTCCGTCTATGCCTTCAACGAAAATCCCTTGAGAATTTTTTTCTAAAAGTGTATTATTAAAGTAGTGCTTGTAAGAATATCCTCTTCCTTTTCTACTAATGCAGGAAGCCAAGGATCAGTAATTTTCCTTATACTATATATCGTCACCCCATTGCAAGAACTAGGTAACTCGATTTTTCAAGTTCTTGAAAAATGTGCTGAAAATATTTATCTATTCCATACCACGCATGTTTAAAGTGCTTATCTGAATAAACTGTTTAATATGACTACAGATTATTATTACAGTTATGAATAACAATTCATATGTATTTTTAGCTATGAAATAGCCAGGTATCTCGAAAAAGAATTTTTTGGACTTACCTAGTTTTTGCAATGGGGTGACGATATGACCTGATCACTTAGCCTTTTTTATTTATTTATTCAAATTTATTTCAGTAATACTGACGATAACACCTTTCAATATGCTCCCTCATGATTATCTTGAATATTTATAAACATCATGTATTTATTTGTTATTGATGCAATCTTAGACCATGAAATATATAGACACGCCCTGGTGTCGATTTGGTGAGGCCAACATCAACTAGAGAATGTGACGTCATCTGTAGGTAGGAACACCCAGAAATAGCATGCCCACTATAGGAATTATTATACATTGAGATAAATTTATCGTAGTTTAGATTATTTATTTTGGATTCCAATAATCGCAAATTAATATTATATTAATATTACCAAAATATTTATCCGAGAACGTGAGGACATCTGTAGGCGATGTTGGCCTCACTTCACTCTGTGTGGAGGTGTGGGAGAGGGAGTGTCTATATATTTCATGGTCTAAGGATGCAATAGTGTTCTCTATAATCTAAAAATTAAAACAAATTTAATGAAGTAATTTTTGTAGTCTTGTGGCCCATGAAAAATTTTCTGTGCACACCCATGAAATAAACCTCATTTTAGTGATTTTAGCAGTATTTCTTCAGCGTTTAGATTAATGATTAAAATTAGTATAAAAACGATTATATCAATTAAGAGATTAATTTTTAATAGTCAATAAAAATTCCTTATAATTATAAAACATAATTTTTTATTGATTATAAATTAAAAAAAAAAACAATAAATATACCTAAGATACAATTTTTCACTTAAAACTTCACACAATTTTTAAAATAAAAATTATTTCAATTTTAAATTGCTTTATGAAAATATAAATTAATAAGGGTTTTCCCAGTAAATGACGTTTCTGTTCCATCACAATATTTAATCGATGTGTACTTTAATGTATATTGCTTGGAAAAAGGATTAACAATTAGTACGTCCTCTGTTGGAGGAGTGCTGTTTTCATTTCCATTTTAAGAGGTGTATTAGAATTATGGAGGAGAAGTTAGTCATAAAGGGACTGAAAAAAAAATGTATTCCTTCTTGATATCTGAACTTGCGCTAGCGCTTTAAAGCAAACATTTTTATAAGCCAGTTAGGAAGTGTAATAAAGTGGGCTCTAGGTGAAATAAATTAATATGCTAGGATATTAGGTGGTTTCACATAATTAAAAAAAGATTAAGAAATATACGTTTCACGATTTATATCCATACTAGGGATTACATCCAACTGGTAAAGAAATTTTTTTTAGAAACTTTTTAAAATTTAAAATATAAAATACTAGGTAGGTTTCACATAAATAAAAGATCAGATACTTGTTTAGCACGACTCCATATATATTTCGGACTTTGTGAACTCCTGAAGATGGGCTTATACCCCGAAATATATATAGAGTCGTGCTAAACAAGTATATGATCTTTATTTATGTGAAACCTACCTAGTATTTTATATTTTAAATTTTAAAAAGTTTGTAAAAAATTTTCTTTACTTTATTTACTATGTTTCACCAAGAACTTACACCATTCTCCCTTAACAACCGGGTTGAACTTTTAACCTTGTTTTTATTCTGTGAAACAATCCAGTATTTCATTATACTCATTTTTTAAGAGTTCTGTATCAAAAAAGCTAAAATATAGTAGGAGTATAGTAGTATATAGTATACTTCATTGTCTATTTGTTTACCCCTTCTGTAGGCCTGTAGCATCTAAGCTGATAAAGCTCTAAAAGTGAGATTTGGCATTTATAATTGGATAATCCGTTGTTTTAAGGAAAATAAAATTGAGACACCTTTTAAAATCCTATTAAAATTATTTTCTTTTTATTTGATTCCCCAGTCACACACAATGAGCCTACAAAGTAGGTTCCACATCTAACTTTGCAAGTCTCCGATTTAAAAATTTAAGAAACTAGCTTAGTGGGAGTGAAATTTTGCTATAAAACAAACAAACAAATGAATATATATATATACATATGTTAACGTTAGATGTTAACGTTAGATGAACGCGAAAGTTAAAACTTTTTATCTTTTTTCAACACTTGGTTCAGTATCAAAACGAATCAGGTCCCAATTGCACCAAAATAGGGCAGTGACCTGATAAAAAGTTTTAACTTTCCCGTTCATCCAACGTTAACATTAAACATTCCAAATAAAATTTATTATTGAATATCTGAACAAAATTCATCTGTTTCGATTCGCCAAAGAATCAGACAGATGGCTTTATAGTAAATTTATAATATATAATATATATATATATATAAATTTACTATAAAGCCCATCTGTCTGATTCTTTGATATATATATATATATATGGAGTATAAAAAAAACTGGGAGAACAAAGAATAGGTCTTTTCCTATTAAACATGTCATCTTATGAATTTTATATTTATGGGCGTTAAGAGCCTACAAAGTTTCCCCGCAGTATTTCTCCCCTCGCCTAGCCCCACACAGAATACTAATTACATGAGGTATACAGGGTGATTAACAAAAAAACTTTACGAAATTATTGGGGAAGTCATTTAGAGAAAAAAAAAATATATGAATATAAGGCCTATTTCAATCTCTTACCTAATAACAGGATCATGCTTATATATCATTTTTTAAAATTACCTGCCCCAACAATTTCTCAAAGTATTTTACACTCGTTGTAAAGGCCAGATAATGTGAAGTTGTAGAATGGTGAAACGTTCAAATATTGGATAATAAATCATTTTAAGAAAAATCAATTTTTCTTAATCCCTTATGCTCCTGAATGAAAACACACCTCCACAGTATGACAAAGAATAAAATAAGTTAATAATCAATAAAAATTTACATAAAATATATATTTAAATTCATTTAGACGTAGTTCATGATAACGAAAATTAGAACATCGTTTTTGTTTTTTTAATTTAACTAGTAATAAATGACTAGAATATTAAAGATATACTTATAAAGTGACAATCACATAAGCTCCTACCATTTTAATTCCAAAATATCGTCTAGAAAATTTAGTATCCATTCCACCATGATAAAAGTTAATATACCGTACACCTTTACCATAATCTTTGAATGCAAAACATATTTTTTTCCATGTGGTTCCTGACATTTCATTAGTTAATTCTCGACATCCCAATTCGGACAACTTGTTTTTCTCAGCATCCAATAATTGGGCTTTCAATTCGTATATACATCCTACTGCAAATCGACCTGCATACCATTCTCCAAATTCAATTGTTGGTTGTAATTGATCCAAAAGACCAGGTGCGAGTCCAGACATCCAAAGATCTACAAGTTGCTCTTTACTGCAATTAAGATATGAAGTAGCAAAACATGACGATGCCCCTGTTTCTTCAGGAATTGGATCTGTGCCACATGGCGGGGTTTCTAGTCGCCATCCATCAAGACCGGAACTAACGATTCTCCAACTTGAAAGAAGTTCAGGTTGTCGTAAAAGATTACGGCCAAGAGGTTTATGTTTAGCCAAAAGACAAGCCCATTGCCATTCAAGTCGTATATTCGGCGTGAGACCATATTTGATTACATTTTTCGTTCCTGAATTTCGTTGTAATACTAATCTCCAAACTCTATCTGTGCTGAGAATATGATGAAGTGATTTACATGTTTGCCTTAAAGCAAGGAGTGATTCCACATCAAGCCAGCTTAAGATTAATTCTTGTAATTCCTCCGGAAGATTGAGCAATCGCCAATTATTATTTGGAAGAGATAAAATCGTACCCATATGTCATTGTGTTACTAAAAGAAAAAAAAAACAGAATATTATTTAAAATTGGTCATTAAAGAAAAAAAATTAGATGTGATTTAAGGGCCAGTTGTATGTCGGTTGGTAAACTCTTTTTAAACGTTGGCAAAGGGTAAAACCTTAGAATTCAACATGTGCCTGGTGGGATGGCCAATCAGATGACAGGCCATCCCACCCGGCACAAGATGAATTTTAAGGTTTTACCCTTTGTCAACGTTTAAAAGAGTTTACCAACCGACATACAACTGGCCCTAAGTACACCATGTAAATTAACTATTACATATACTCCTATCAAATTTTTATAAAATTTTATTTCCATTAAATAACAAAAAGATATAATAAGTAATTTTACCATAATCGAGCAGTAAAAAAATGAAGTTTGTTCTTAGTTTTTATGAATTTTCGAAATATCTTAAAAATAATTTTGATGATGGGAATAAATTATGAAGAATGGATGGATACTAATTTTACAGTGAAGTGATAAAAATCAAAAAAATTGAAATTTCATGAGCCTAATTAATTATTTATCTATAAGAATGAAATTAGGTGAGAATATTTCTACACGCCTTAAACAACCATCTTCTTCAATCTTGATATAATACATTTTAGTTTAATCAAAATAGAATAATTCTATTAGTTTTCACTTATATCTATATTATGATATAGGTATATGTGGAAGTATTAATTATATAAAATTTCAAAAATACCATGATTTAGAGCCAGTTGTATATCGGTTGTGTAAAGTCTTTGTTAAAGTTAACAGAAGTAGAACTTTAGATTGGCCAGCCCGCCGAGTACAATGATGACTCGCCTTTCAACTTTAACAAAGACTTTACAAACGGACATACAACTGGCTCTTAAATTCCAGACAACGACGGGCCAAATGATAGTATTTAGTAAAGAATAAATTGAAATTTGTATCTTCAGCTGCTTAATTATAAATATTCCTATTTATTAAAGGCTACAGTTTTGAATGTGCTGCCTATATCTTCAATCCCCATTTGAAAAAAAGAATTAGAAAATTTGAGATTTGGAAGAAAGAAGCTTCAACATAAAGTAATTGTTTTCATTATCAGTAAATGGTTGGTATCAAGTTTCAATAAATTAATTTGAAAGTTTATACACTGTGGTGCAAAAAAAGTGGAACACTTAGATTGATTCAGTGTCAAAAGAGGGCCTGTCACTGGTCTCCTTGAGATCAATCCTAATTCCCGGAGACGTCTTCAGGTAGTCCAAACACTTGGGTTGACTTGTTGAGTTTGTAGAAGGGGCTGTTGAATTTGAGCTGCTGTACAATGCCGATCCCTCAATACCTCCAATAGTATGACTCGGTCATCTCTCTCATTTGAAGCTCTAATTCGACCAGATCCCGGTCTCCTGGCATAAGAGTTTGTTTCTCTATATCGTTTTATAGTTCTGTGGATACTTCCAACCGATGCTTTAAGTCGTTGAGCGACATACCGATACGATCTTCCATTATCTATTAATAGAGCTACAGCTTGAGCTACTTCTTCGGTCTTTAGAGGCATTATGCTTGGACAATATTTCAAATGAAATTAAATTAAAAGATAAGATATTCAAATCGAACTGATAAACATTAAAATATTCAATTTAATTCGATATTAGACGATAATCATTTATACAATTCAATAAAGGGATCAGATTTCAAACCTGTAAATTTATGCTAATTTAAATTTAAAGGGTTTAAATTAAAGTAATACATTGTTTTCACTGTAAAAATGTTTAAAAATATTTGTACAATCACAGAATGTATTAAAAGTTGAAATAAAAATATGTTTTTTCTGAAAATTATTTGAAAAAACTAAATTTTTTTAAGTGTTCCACTTGTCTTGCACCACAGTCTAATAGAAAAAATAAGGACAAGTTTTTATGTGTGATGGAAGGATTCTATTCTATTGTTTTAAAAAACAGTGTTGACTCATTCTATGTATTTCTGTTTTGTCTAGTGTCTAGTGTAATTATTAATATAAAGAATAGAAGAAAAATTATTTATGTGAATGTGCCAAATATTTTTGGAAATTTGTGTTTCTGATGGTCTTCAATGATAACGAAGATACAAGAAAATTTAGACGAATGTGTGGCATGACTATTTGAAACCCTGAAGAAGTCGGCAAACGTTGGCTGAAAAATAAAAAAGTTGTCATAAAAACTTGTCCTTATTTTTCCTATTATAAACTTTCAAATTAATACAAATTATTGACGGAAATGATAATAATTTAAATATATTTTTTTCATATTTTGACCACCCTATGTGCATATTTTCAACGAATTTAATAATTAATTGAAAGTAATGGAAGGCAGCCTAGGTGTAATGAGGAAAGAAAAATTTAACACATATCCAAATAAGGTGTAATTTATTGGAATCCTTCCTCTTTCCTTTCAAACAGAGTACTTCGGAGGATTCTTCCTCCTTCAGGGTTTTAAGGGGTCCTTAAAGAAGGAGGGAAGAATCCTCCGAAACGTCGATTTGAAAGGAAAAAGGAAGGATTCCAATAAATTACACCTTATTTGGATTTGTGTTAACTTTTTCTTTCCTCAGTGGGCTGCCTTCCATTAGTTTCAATTAAAAGTTCTACCAGTCCAGAGAAAATTTCGTTGCAAATAATTTAATAATATTTATAACGAACAAACGACACAGGAGGGTAAAGAAATATAAAAATAGATTATAAATGGGTAAATAGAATTACAAAAGTAGAAGTTTGTGAAAAAATAAGAGAAAAAAACACTATACCAGAATCTGGAGAAGACAAGAGCTCAAATGATAGGCCAGACCTCAAGACAATGAGGATTGTTAAGATTTTAGAGAACTAAGTGGTAAAGAAAAAGGAAAGGGGAAGACCTAGATTGGAGTATTTTCTAGAGGTAATTAAAGATAAGGGAAGTGGGACTTTTAGAGAAGTAAAAGAATTGGCATGGAGTTGAGTGGAGGCGTCAAACTAGTCTTATTTTACTTAGGGAAAGTGGTGTAGGTTTTAGGTGAAACATGATATTAATTAATCAAGTAAAGGGAGTGTAGTTTCACAATAAATGAAATAAAACTCAAAGAGGTTTATACAGACACAATATATTTCGGATCATTAGTCCATCATCAGGAGTTTACAGATTAAAAACTGTACTGATGGGTCAGGAGACATGATGCGGGAGTCCGATGTCTGGCGGACGAATTGATTAAAAAGGAAATGCATGTCGAGTTGGAGTACTTGTACTTAACCTCGGCAGGTAACCGGAAGCCAGACATCGTGGCGGAGGATGCGTCGGGGGTGGTTTGGGAGGTAGACGTACAGATCGTCTCCGCGCTATCTGGACTGGGTGTTGCCCACCGAAACAAAATTGAGAAATATAGGGGCAACTCCAGTCTGGTGAGCAAAATTGCGGAGCGATTTGGCGTCGAGGCGGGCTCCGTAAGAGTCGAGGACATCACACTCTCATGGAAAAGGAGTGTGGTGGCATCCCTCATCGACTATAAATGACATCACTTATAGGGCGATGAGGGGTTCTCTATTAAATTTTTATTCTTTTAATAGAAGGACATATAGGGGGGGGGGTCAACAATTAATCAAAGTGAAAAAAAGTGATAAGGGTATTTTACCCAAGTCAGTTAATGACCCGCCCTATGAAATTTTAACTTTACTTTAAAATGCCATTGTACTATACTAAATTTGTAACTTATTATCTGTAAGAGGAGGCCCCCTCTTGCGCGGCCCAATAAAGAAAATACAGTACTTACTGTTTTTAATCTGTAAACTCCTTACTTAACTTACAGTACAGTACTTACAGTTTTTAATCTATACCTGATGATGGACTAATAATCCGAAATATATTCTCACACCTCTTTGAGTTTTATTCATTGTGAAACTACACTCCCTTTACTTTATTAATTAAACTAGTCTTAGGAATGTATACTCGATGATAATGAAAATATAATAAAGATCACTTGACTCTTGAGAGATTTTCAGATTATTGACTCTTCGGGCCATCCTAGGCAATAAACATCGATTTATTCTTAGCAGGATTTGGAATGAAAAATAACTTTTCTCATTTAATGGATATTAAAAAAGTTTTACCCAATCTAGGGAAATCCTGTATATATATTTATTTATTTACATCAAGCAGAAGACGCACTCATTGATTTATTCCTTATATTTTCATAAGGATAATTTAATAATTTTACAATAATTTATTCATAAATAGAATGGAACATTTGTAAATTAATAATAAAAAATAAGTAATTTAAATAAATTAGTTAAAAGACATTACCAATAATTAAGATATAATTGAACATCTTATAAAGTGAAAATTTCGATAGGATAATAATTATTTGATTGAGCTGACAGTTGACATGTCAGTTGACAATTTGGAACTAAATTTGGAACAGTATTGAGCATTGTGGCTATGTTCACGTCTGTTTGTTATTGGTGGGAAATTTGAAATAAAATATAATATAATTAAACTAAAATCAATATTTTATAAATTAATTTTTAATTATAAGAGAAGAATACTGAGGTATTTAGAGCACACTACATGACTTTCACTTGATCTGATTTAATAACAAAGTAGTATAATTTTTTTAAGTTAATTAAATTCTTCTTCTTCTTCTTACTTTTAAACCAGGGCCGGCGCTACCGGGGGTGCAAGCCCGTGCGGCTGCACAGGGCGGCAGAAAGGCAAGGTGGGCGGGGGTCCGAGACGACCAATACCAAAGAAACAGTTTGACGAACCAGATGAAGTACAAGTAGTTTTACTTGACCCAAAGAGTGAATTTAAAGTTAATTTTTATTTCTTTACTCTTGACCAAACAATAATATCACTCGAAGAACGTTTTGAGCTGATCAAACAACACAGTAATTATTTTGAATTTTTATACAATATCCCATCGATAAAGAACTGGTCAAAAAGTGATTTAGAAAATAAGTGTAAACAGCTTCAAGATGTTCTAACTTACGGAGAATCACGGGATATTGACGCTAATGAACTTTTGTGATGAACTGAAAGTGATTTGTTACATTGTTGAAGAAAATTCTACGCCGATGGACGTATTGAAATACACACTAGCAAATGATTTTGCACCAAATGTTGCAATAGCATTAAGAATTTTACTAACTCTACCAATTACAGTAGCCAATGGTGAACGGAGTTTCTCCAAATTAAAACTGATAAAGACTTACCTTCGATCGACCATGTCTGAAACTAGGTTAGATGACCTAGCAACAATATCAATCGAACATGAATTGGGAGAAAAATTGAACTATACTGATTTAGTGAACGACTTTGCTGCTGTTAAAGCAAGAAAAATGGTTTTTTAATTCCAAATAACTTTTGTGATGAGGAAATGTTTTAGAATCTTAACCTACTGTAAATTTAAAATTACAATAGTGTACAAGAACTGTTGACACAATTTGTTTGTAAAATATTTTTTATTTGTAAATAACACCAGTAAACTAATAACTGTTATGTTTGATGTTTCTAATTGTTATTTTATCCGGAGCAAGGTATCGGATTGGGGGGGGGGGCAAACAAATGCTTTGCACGGGGCGGCAAAGTGAGTTGCGCCGGCACTGTTTTAAACCTATAGGTTTGTTTCTTCCAGAACGTCATACCATCTCTTCTTAGGACGACCTCTACTTCTTATTCCAACCGGCTTGTTTGTCATCACTTTCTTTACCAGTCGGTCTTCTGGCATTCTTCTCACATGCGCATACCATTCCGCTCTTCTTCTTTTAACCCATTCGCCCACCTTGTATTCCACATTTTTCTCTAATATCTTCACTCTTCATCCTATCGAGCCTGGTCACGTTCATTATCCTTCGTAATGTCTTCTAATGTTAATTAAATTAAAAGGAAAATATCTCTGGTGGACCGAGCGTTGCTGGGTATTTTTTCCCTGAAGCTTCAATATCAAGGCATCTCGTTGAGCAAAAAGTAGTGAACTTAATCAGTGGCGCAGCGAACATAACTGGCGCACGGGACACGACACTTTATTATCCCCTCCCCCTGCAGAACACATATAGTAATATAATATATAGAATTTAATAATAATAAGAATTTAATACAAATAATAATATAATGTAGTGCCTACCTTAAAATATCTATAATACCTACATCACGAATAGTCACTACCTTATTAGGGTGAACGTACCAGTAGTTGATCAAATAAGCCGAGTCGCTCCTGATTTTATTTTATATCTCACGCACTATGAATGCTGGGACTAAAATTCTATATCCTTCTGAATCCTACATAATTGCTTTCTTAAAATATCTATAATATATCACGAATAGTCACTACCTTATTACCTACGCTTCTACAAAATACTGTACAGTATTTCGGGATAAATATGGACAGTGGTTCAGGCTTCTTCTTCGAGTGCCATACCCGAAACGGGAGTCGGCGCCTCTCCACATATACCTGTGCTGAGTGTGTTTAGTTGTTTTACACAGATATATGGGACCTACTTTTTAACGCCGGTTCCGAACGGCTAATTTGGAGAGGTGACTAGGCAATTATACTCTTCGTAGGTTGCCATTACTTTCCAAGAGGAGGCGACTGCAAATATATATCTGCCGAGACTCGGCCTCCGAACCAGCGATCTTCGAATCAGCGACCCGACACTCTAGCCACTGACCCACAGTCACCTCTTGCTAGGCTTTAAATTTGAGACAAAAAATCTAAACTGCGCACAAATTGAAGTGGACTACTTAAATAAATTCAGATTTTTTAATGGTAATTAATTGTTCGACTTTAAAACCTTAATTATTCAATTGTAATCGGGTTTGTGTTAAAAATAAAGACACCTGAACGTGTTTTAAAAGCAACAATTTATTTTTTAGTAGCGTAGCGAGGAGGGTGGGCAAGGGGTTCTATCATGCCCCAGACGGCACTCGCAGTCGGGCGCGCCAAATGGACAAACAAGATATATATTAAATTACTATATGTGTTTCTGGATGGGGGAGTAGGCGAAAATAATGTGTTATGTAGCCACGCTTATGTTATGTTCGCTACGCCAGTGACAAGTCGAACAATTAATTACCATTAAAAAATCTGAATTTTCGTAAGTGGTCCACTTCAATTTGTGAGCAGTTAGTTAAAAATGTCTTGGAGACCATTTGGTGATAGACCCCTTGCCCCCCGCTACGCTACTGAACTTAATTGCAATTAAAAATAATATTAATATATACCAAGGTTCTTTCGTTGACTTTTTTAAACCCCTAGGAAGGAGGGACGATCCTCCGAAACATCGGCTTTCTTAAGATGATGAAAATGACGTTTTAGTAAATTATTTTATTGGAAATTTTACCAAGATTTTAAAGTTGGAATAATAATAACCTGAAATCTAAAAAATATATTTGAAAATTTTTAAAATTTTTTAATTTGACTTTTGTGACTTCACAATTTTTAAGATCCCCAGGCCCCCTTGTCACATTTTTGTTACAAATCTGAGATGCCCGCTCCCTCCCCCTGTGTGACGTAATTTATGGACGGCCCCTAAGCGGGGCAAGTGAAAGTCATTCGGAGTACATTGAAGAACATGATTTTTTCTCAAGATAATTAAAATAAAAATCAATTTCTAAAATCTTATTATATTTCTTTATTTTTAGGACTGATCTAACTCACAAGCGTACAGAGTCTTGGAAAAACTTTAACTTTTTTCCTCCACTTTTATTTAAACTTAATAGAAATACATTATACACATGTTTGACATTTTTGTAAGTGGACTACTAGTCCGTAAAATTATCTAAATAAATAAATAAATAAATGATCCACCGCCGCCTGGTAGTAGAAGGCTATGCATTCAAATAAAACGTTATGTAGTGCTGGTTGCATTGACAGGCTCTCAATATTAAATCTATTTTTGGAAAATTCACTAAACTTTATTTGATATGCTAGCATGATAACTAAAGAATAAAAGTTCAGAAAACATTCGTTATAATGCCTAAATTTCCATTTTAAAATAAAACAAAACAAAAACTGGTAAATGATTTGACTTTGCCCTTTCTAGTTAAAAGAAGAGACCATTGGAAAAAATTTCAATGAGTAAACTAATGTTAAATAAATATTTTTAATCCTAGCTAATGTTTTTTTGTAATTTTTGTTTTTACAATTATGAGTCTATGAAGTCTTTAGTAGAATGTTTTCCTTTATTATTTACAGCCTTTCTATTTAACATACTTATTTGTAAAAACTAAAAAAAAAGCAAATTTTGATTCTTTTTTTTTTGTATAAATATAAGATATATAATTAATTCGAATCAAAGATATAAAAAAGTACAAAGTATCTTTTTTAATTTTGCAACTATTTGATTTGAGAAATCTATATAAATCCATGGAAATAATTTATTGTGAACACTCTACCTTCGATGAACATGATTATAGTTGCTATTTTCTTATCTTATCAACAGCTAAAAACCTTAAGATTAATTTGGCCAATGCCACGAGTTATTTTTTTTAATTATAATTTTATTAATTATATTAATTATATTATTAAATATAAAATCAAGAGGCAATTCAAAATCTTAAAATTAAATTTCTGTTTTCGGTATCATGACAGCTCATATTAACCTACTAAAAGATTTAAGCTTTAAAGGAAAAAGAGTTAATTAGATCATGTTGAATTTTAAAAGATCCAATGCCTTTTGGTTAATGTGTCAACCTAGGAACACCTGGTTGACATCTCTATGAATTTGTTGTCTCAATTGCAGAAAGGATTTTCTATAAAATTAAAACTAAGTAATTTTTCTAAGATGGCACATTAGGAAGTCTATTAGTACTGGCGAAAATGAAAGGGGCTAGTTAACGTGGAATTAAATATATTGTTCATATGGGAGAATAGAAATTGTTTCTCCTGATAAATTCCTGCCACAAGATGCCAGGAAGGGTGAATTTGTTTATATTTTTTTAATGCAATCGAATGCAAGAAGGGGTGCACCAGTAAAGATGCAGCCCCTATGGATCTACGAAAGACCCTTGCACGTGACCGAGAGAAGGGAAGTTGATTAAGTGAGAGGAGTGTGGGCAGCAGGTGTCTACTTGCACCCTGGTTTTGAAAAGGAGTTGAGAGATCACTTCAGGCGCTGGGAAGAATGAGGCTGGGAGAGAGTTCCAGTTCCCATGAAGTCGTGGGGATACATGTATTCATGAGATGATAGTGGTCTGGCACTTTTCAATTTGACCAGCTGAAAGAGTGTTGGGGAGTCAATGCAAAACGTGTTAGCGTGCATTAAGCATGCTTTAGGGGGAGTATTGATTTTATCTCGTCATGAGCACCTGCCGTGATAGCAGCTCCTCTAGAGAAAGGGAAAGGGCAGAGACATCCTCTTCGATGAGCCAGCGAGTCGAGGAGTCGGTGAGGGTAGAATCGTCAATTAGCCTGACGGCTCGTTGTCACCTGATTAATGATAATTATAAATAACTATTATGATTTAACTGATTAGATGAAGGAGGAGGTATCAGTCAAAGATGGAATCACTGGGCTCAATAAAACACCTTTAATAAAACGTTTCGGCCTGAATTTATTTGCCCATCTTCAGTTAATTAGGAGCTATACACAAAATGCGGTATACAAATGTGATCGAACCAAGCCTTGTCAAAAATAAAATTAAAATTTTTTAGCTTCATGCAAATTTATAACGTGCCTGGACCCAAAAGTTTCAGAATGAAAGTAAACCGCATTTTGTGTATAACTCCTAATTAACTGAAGATGGCCAAATAAATTCAGGCCGAAACGTTTTATTAAAGGTGTTTTATTGAACCCAGTGATTCCATCTTTGGCTGATACCTCCTCCTTCATCTAGTACAGTTTCATCACAGCCTACGAACTCTAACAATATTATGATTTAGGCCAATAATAAGATTTTTGATAAGTGAGCTTTCATAAAACCAGAGTTGTGTAATCTACGGCTTGCTGGAATGCAGAGGAACCCTGAGGAATCAGAAGAGTTCAAAAAATACTACCACATTTTAATTTATATAAAATTAAAATTATTTGTTTAGATGAAAAAAATACACTTTTGATCTTATTCTCTAATTTTACACTTCTTGGATTTTAAATATGTAAAAATCTCATATCAATCAAGATAATAAAAGACGAAATAATTATAATTTCAATAAGGTAAGTGTCTTTTGAATCACCGTATGGATAGAAATCGACGACAAAGCATGTAGAGAATAAGAAAACTTCATGGAAAATGGTAAGTAAACTTTTTCTATTAATCCTTTTTCCGACTAGAGTGAGTAAAGCATAATAAGATAGATGAGCTAACGGCATTTCATTGAAAAAAAAATAATTGCATTTTATTCTAAATGGCGAGGCAAGGACAAGGTGTGCATCGGGAATCACGAGCTCTCTCAGTACAGAATTCCAGCGACTGCTTAGTTATATAAATTTATTTATTTTTAATTTTTCAACGACTCAAATAGTGAATTTATTTAAAAGTATTATTATTTTTTGTTTAGTAATATCTGTAGAGAAAAATAATTTTCCCCATGATAATTGTGTGTGCCTTTTGAATTGCTGCACTCTAGATAACTTAAAACGACACCTGTCTCATGGGTCTCTGTTTCATTATCATCATCATTTATTTTTATATATGACAAACCTATACGTTGTGTCTTTTTTTATCATAAACTCAGAAAATAAATTTATTAACATTTTTGTAAATTTTTTGTATAGATTATTAAAATAATTTTTTGCAACGAAATTTTCTCTGGAGAGAGACGGGACTGGTAGAAATTTTAATTGAATGTAATGGAAGGCAGCCCAGGGGTAGTGAGGAAAGAAAAAATTAACACATATCAAATAAGGTGTAATTTATTGGAATCCTTCCTCCTTTCCTTTCAAATCGACGTTTCGGAGGATTTCCCCTCCTTCTTCAAGGGTTTCAAAGGGTCAATGAATGAAACAAATAAAATGTTTCCTTCTTCTCTCCACAGTAGTGTTCAAAAACTTTCTTCATTTTTAACAAAGGCATAGAAAAACAATTTTTTTTTTATTCACCTTTTCTTAATTAGATTGGGCTGCCTTCCATTACATTCAATTATTAAAATATTTTTATTATTTTAATTTTTTCAAAATAATTAGAAACAAAGGGCGCATCTTGATGGAGAGTAAGAGGGACACCCAAGGTGGACACCGTAGCTAGTAATTACAAATATTACATGAATTTGAATATATTTACACATATATAAATACCTACGCGATGCATTCAAGTGAGTTTGCAGTTCATTTGGATCGGAGATGATCTCAATCATTTATTACAATCAGGACCGGATTAAGTTCTTTATAGGCTCTAAGTACCTAAAAGTTCTTGATGCTGAGGATATAGTAAATCTAATTCAAATTAAATAGGGAAAAACAAAATTATTTTTTGACTTGAAACATAATAAGATGAAAAATAAGATTCATTTTTGTATAGTCCTAGTTATTTTATATTTGTAAATTTTTCTTTAATTTTTCTAAATTCAAAATTTTTGATCAGATCCTTAAAATTAATTTTACGTAACACATCTGATTGTACGAGATATCTAGACAAAATATTCAGATTATTTAGTTGCATAGTTCCATAGTTATATTGTTGATTTTATTAATATACTTACGAACGCTCGCTTGGACACTTTTTGTGACTTTTAATGTTAAAAATTAACAAATTGAAAATGCTATGGACTCAATATTGTAACCTACAAATTTTTTTCTAAGTTTTATATGAGAGAATTTCTACTGAAAAATTAGTTTTCGAACTACTCTGGGTAATTTTAATTAATCATCAATAAAATTTTGACTACCTACAGTGAAAATACCTTTTTCATTTAATTAGATTTTAAAAGGATATTAAATAAAACTTCCATAGTAGCCTAATGATATGACATGCATATTTTTTCTAATTGTTAATCTGCCCTGATTACCTATATATAATATAGAAAAATGTCTATTATTACATAATCAATTATTTACATTTATTATAAATTGAAAAAAGTTTTTGAGATATTTTTTGGATTTTTATTTCAGTTCTTTTTCGGTGTAGGTAATAGAGGTACTTATGAATTTTTGAAAAATGTTTTCGAAACTTCGGCAATACTTTATAAGAATTCCATGTCCAATTGGCGAAAGTTTTATTACTTTTCAATTTCTCATTTAGTTAACTTATTTATTTTAATTATTAGTAAGAAGTTTTGAAAGAAACTTTCTAGCTATTTTTCAGAATTTTTTTAAACCTTTTCATGATATTTCAATTTTCGAATTTTTAACCTTTCTGAAAAATAATGATTTCAAAAATCAAGAATATTAGGAAAGTTCCTTCTATTATTTATACTTCTATATAAAATTAAAATTTAATTTAAATCTTTTTTTCGAACTTATTGATGTTTAATAATAAACGTAAAGAAAAATCATTATGGAAAATACAAATTTCCGTAACTGCGTATGCTCGATTTTCAGTTAGTTACAAAAATATCAAGTAAATCAAATCTGAAATTTACACACCACTAACTAACTAAATAATGACCTGCAATTTTGGACAGACAATTGTATTATTCAACCACAATACTAGTATATACAATAAAAAATAGGCTATAAATAGGATTTTTATGATAACTTTTAAGGAGTTCGGTGTTGGTTCTAGGTGAAACATTTTAATATAATAATAAAACTTGAGTAAGATACGAGGTAGGTTTCACAAAAAAAAGGATTTTTATGGATTATTAAATAAAACAACTAGTTTAATTTAATTTTTTTCTAAAAAATAAAAAAATAAATTATAAATTAAAGAACTAAATTAATGTATAAAAATATTTTTTTAATTTAAATTTTTTTTATTTTTTATTTATTTTTTTTATTAATACTTTGAGTAAATATATATATAACTTTTTATTTCCAGATAAAAAATATGTCATTTGATTAATCAATCATCCACTTCAGTAAAATATTTAATAATAAATCTATATGATCTTAAAATATAATAAATTCATTGACACACAATGTCAATAATTTATCAGTTATCACTTTAAAATATTTCAAATTCTAATCTTTTTAATTTTTTTTTTTATTAAAATTAATTAATTTGTTATCATCTATTATATAATATCCGTTTAGTTACTGCTCCGAATTCTCTTGTTCCTTCAAAGAAATTATTGATTCCGTAAGCAACATCACTAACTCCATGTAATAGTCCTGTAATTCCTCCGATGATCCCCGTGACTCCTCTGTGAAGGCTCTTCAACCCCCGAGGAGCAAGATGTAGGAACCCGTAAAGACCTTGTACAAGAAGCTCAGAGCCTCTTATAACTCCACGTATCGCTTGTATAAATGTCCACACTCCAGTTCCAAGTTGCAGTCCGCCTGAAGCTACCTCATTAGCTCCTAGCTGGAGAGCTGAAATTAGAAAAAAATTTTAAATAATTTTATTTTTATAATTTTTACTTTACCATACAGGTATGGTCAAGCACTCATACATGAAAAAATTAGTTTTTGCTTCGTTTTTTTCTAAAAAAACTAGTGATGTAATAAGTAAGTGAAACATCTTAATTTTAATATATAATCAATTACTATTAGTAAGTTTTAAAGTAAATATATTAATTAATTTAATAATATGAAATGTTCATTTCAGTGGCGGTTGGTGACTTTTCAACCATGCTGTTCAAAAAAGTACCCTTCATTTTTTGAAATTTTATTTTAATCTTCGCTTTTTTTCTTCAAATTTCATCGAATATGGCATCATTTCAAATTTAACATTATAATTTAAATAAACTACAACGGATCGTTGCTAAACTTAAGCTTGAGTTGTTTACCAAAAAATAATTTATTCTTTTTGATTTTAATTCGATTCTTCCACGTTTTCAGTAGAGGTTGCCATTAATAGTCAAAACATCAAAAATGGAATGCAATAAGGTTATTCCTCTAGTATTAGATAAGAATCGATCGTTATTTTTGATTTTAAGCCGATTCCTCCATGTCCTCAGCAATGGTTACCAATAAAAACCGAAACGTCAAAAGTCCAATATAGAATGGTTATTCCTCAAGTACTAGATGAGAATCAATCGCTATTTTTGATTTTAAGTCGATTCCTCCATGTCTTCAGCAATGGTAACGGATAAGAAAACAACGCGGTTGCTATGGTTACTTATAAAATTTCCTCCCAAATTTTTACCATTTCACAGCGAGAAGCCTAACCATTCTTACTTAAGTTAGGTTAAATGAGCTATCTTAAAACGATCAAATGAATAAATTTTAAAGAATTTTAAAATAAAAAATTTAAAAAAAGTACTATTTTACTCTAGAGTAAAGTACTTTAAAATATGATTTTACTAAAAACTTTATTTAACCTTTTTTGTGGTCCCCAAGGTACTTAATTAGGATATTAAATTTCATCAAAATTGGTTAAGTCATTTTCAAGATATTTAGAAAAAACTAAAAAAGTACTGAAATAAAGTACTAATGTTTGTGGACCGATATGTACCAAAAACTAATGAGCGCTTCATTTTCTTAAACTAATAGTAGGTTTTCAATTTCAATTCAATCAGTCTTTGAGATGGAAATCGACCATTTTCCACAATGAATCAGCCTGTTCTATAAGAAAATCTTAAATTTCTCCTAATTCTATTGCTATAAGCAAGCTATAACTTGTACGCGTTTAGTTATTTCCGATCTTATATATTGTGAATTCTTAGAAATGGATTACACCAAAGATTCACGAATCATCATTTACTTATTTATTTTTTGTATCATTACTATTTTAATAGTTCATCAGCGAGAACAATTTTTATTTATTCCACTAAAACTCGTCTGGACTTGTCTTTGACATGCTTGAACTGGAAGATATACCAAGCAGGGACTTCAAGAAACCTTCTATTCGCGCACTTTATTCGGAAAAATCATTCATTTTAATTGCCCCTTGAAATTATGCAACAATTATATTTCATTTCGAGAACCAATTTACTTTTCGTTTTTTATAGAAATATTTGAAATAACGGATAATAATTTGAAAATTTAAAGATCCTCCTGAAATTTTGAAGTCGACATTAGGTATATATTTATGAAAAATGTTTGAAATTTTAGGGATACGCCTCATCCATAGCATCCATGGACCGTAAGCCACTGGTTCATTCGTTTATTACTTTATTATAGAAACATCTCAAAATCATTCAAAATAAATAAATATTTTGTTAATTTTTGAACAGGTAGTTCTGAAGTTAGAGACTCAAACATGTAATCAATTCTTTGCATTGGAAATAAAAAACATTTCGGTACTACTAGAACATACTTTCTACGATTTTTACTTTATCCAATGCGAAGCATGGGAGAAAGTATTGCAATCGGTCGCGCGGAAAGCCCGACTTCAACGGGTCCTCAGGTAAAGACTACGGAACCCATGAACTCAATTAAGGTCACAAATTGAAGTATTCAATGAGATTGAATTTTAGCACGTGGCGGTTTTGCCAAAAGTTACCTGGAATCTCGTCGAGAGGCCAAAAAGTGCCATTTTTTTGGAAGTGCGTGGGGATGGATGGATGGATGTATGTATGTTATCGTTTTTTTCGTCCACGATTTTTTCCACACCTTTGCACCGATTGAAATGAAATTGAAAACCTACCATCATTTTAACAAAATGAAGCGCTGATTAGTTTTTGGTACATATCGGCCCACAAACATTAGTATTATACAACATTATTTATTTCAGTACTTTTTTAGTTTTTTCTAAATATCTTTTAAAATGACTTAACCAATTTTGATGAAATTTAATATCCTAATTAAGTACCTTGGGGCCGACAAAAAAGGTTAAATAAAGTTTTTAGTAAAATTATATTTTAAAGTACTTTACTCTAAAGTAAGATTTTTGAATTCTTTAAAATTTATTCATTTGATCTGTTTATGGTAATATAGGACTCATTTAACCTAACTAAGTAAGAGTAGATAGGCTTTTCTCTGTGAAATGCTAAAAATTTGGGAGGAAAGTTTATAAGTAACCATAGCAACTGCGTTCTTTTCTTATCCGTTACCTTTATAGAGGAATCGACTTAAAACCAAAAATAGCGATTGATTCTCATCTAGTACTTGAGGAATAACCATTCTATATTGGATTTTTGACTTTTCGGGTTTTATTGGTAACCATTGCTGAAGACATAGAGGAATCGACTTAAAATCAAAAATAGCAATTGATTCTCATCTAGTACTTGAGGAATAACCATTTTATATTGGATTTTGGACGTTTCGGTTTTTATTGGTAACCATTGCTGAAGACATAGAGGAATCGACTTTAAATCAAAAATAGTGATTGATTCTCATCTAGTACTTGAGGAATAACCATTCTATATTGGAATTTTGACGTTTCGGTTTTTATTGGTAACCATTGCTGAAGACATAGAGGAATCGACATAAAATCAAAAATAGCGATTGATTCTCATCTAGTACTTGAGGAATAACCATTCTATATTGGATTTTTGACATTTCGGTTATTATTAGTAACCATTGCTGTAGACATGGAGGAATCGACTTAAAATCAAAAATAGCAATCGATTCTCATATAATACTCGAGGAATAACAATTTTACATTGGATTTTTGACGCTTTGATTATTATTGGTAACCATTGCTGAAGACATGGAGGAATCGGCTTAAAATCAAAAATAACGATCGATTCTTATCTAATACTAAAGGAATAACCTTATTGCATTCCATTTTTGATGTTTTGACTATTAATGGCAACCTCTACTGAAAACGTGGAAGAATCGACTTAAAATCAAAAAGACTAAATTCTTTTATGGTAAACAACTCAAGTTTGAGTCGTTGTTTACAAAAAAGGATTTAGTCTTTCACGTTTTCAAGTCGAGTTCTGCCACTTAGTAGTCAAAACATCATAAAATGGAATGCAATAAGGTTATTCCTCTAGTATTAGATAAGAATTGATCGTTATTTTTATTTTAAGCCGTTTCCTCCATGTCTTCAGCAATGGTTACCAATAATAATTGAAGCGTCAAAAATCTAATGTAGAATTGTTATTCCTCGAGTATTAGATGAGAATCGATGGACATTTTTGATTTTAAGTCGATTCCTCCATGTCTTCAGCAATGGTTACTAATAATAACCTAAACGTCAAAAATCCAATGTAGAATGGTTATTCCTCGACTATTAAATGAGAATCGATCATTATTTTTGAATTAAAGTCAACATGAACTGCAAATTGCAAGTGATATCTGATTAATAATAAAGGAATAAACATATTATTTTTATTGTTAAAGGATAAATAATTAATATATCCAGTACACACCAAGCCAGCAAAACATATTAATATTTCAAATGAATTTGGATAAAGTTTAGCAACGATCCGTTGCAGTTTATTTTTAAGTATCTTGAGTAACGGAATCCAGATAGGTACCTACTATACACTTATAAAGACAAAAAAAATACGATTGAAAATGAATTTTCAACACGTTTAAGCCATTTTTATACACAATGAGTAAAAACAAATTTTGAATGAATTCAATACTAGGCAGGCTGAGAGTAATGAGAAATTATTGGAAAACTGCCCTATTAATTGCCGCCATTAAGGCCGGCACTAGAACTTATACTTCCCTGGAGAAATATATATATATATATGTAAGTCAGTGATTAAAAGGACTACTTTAATTGATTGCTAAAACATATAGATTTTATTTACATTAAATATACAATTGAATAATTAAGTTATTATATACAGGTTATAATCAATTCTTACCTAAAACATATAGAATTGATTAAATGTAGTTTCTTCGGGATGGATGATAAAATATAAAATAAATGTATAAATTACACTTTAACAATATATCTTCAATTAATATTATTTAATTACTATTATTAATTATATTAATGTTTTGATTCCCTTAAACGTGAATTAGGTGCATGGGCGGATCCAGGGGGGGAGGGGGCGACCGCCCCCCCATAGAGGCCCGTGCCTGGCAAAAAAAAATTATAAAAAAAAAACATTTATTTTTTCAAAAATTTTAAAATTGAAAATAAAGTTCTATATGTGTGTGTGTGTGGGGGGGCGCCTCTGACCCCCCCCCCCCCCCCCCGCTTGGACAATTCGATCGCGACACACTTCCGAGATAAAAAGTAGATCTTACATCGGGCACCTTATATACATTCGCCCCCCCCCCCCATAAAAAATTCCTGGATCCGCCCTTGATTAGGTGTTAGGTGACAGTTAAGCTTAGAACAGTGTCGGCAACTTAACTTATTAGCTGTCCCTAGTTAGTGGCGCTTAAATATAAAATAGGGTATTTTATATTTATATATATATATATATATATATATATGTAATAAGGTTATATTTCCCTTTGGGTCTTGAAAGGTAAGTAAAAATTGATTCAGCTAAAAAGTAGATTTATTGTTAAAATAGGTTATTTACAAATGAATATTGAGTGTTAAAATGAACATGATTAGTTTACCTAAAAAGTAGAATCAAAATTCAAAGTCCTTTAGTTATTCTAAAATATAATTTAGAATAATATCTTCTGTTTAATATATTTTACAGTTACAATTTTTATATATATCAATTATTCTCTATATCATGCAATATTGATATTTATTTCATAATTGCTAAATGTAATTATTAGAGATAGGTTACAACTATTGGGTTGTTTCCTACATGTTTTTAGACTTCAATAAATCATTTACTTAATGTTAACTGACAGATTGTAAATTTAAGTGGAAATAAAAAAAAAAAAAAACAAAAACATATATATATATTTATCCAGGAAGTATAAGTTCTAGTGCCGGCCTTAATGGCAGCAATTAATAGGGCAACATTTAGGTTTTACCTTTTACATAAAGTCTTAGGGAGGAAGAAGGTTCTTTTTTCACACTTCTATATTCGCTAATAATATTACAGCTTGATTATTCAAAAATAAAATTTGATTATATATCTTGTCAATTGAAAAAACAAACAAATACGATTCAAATCAATAAAAGCATTAATTGAAATATTCTTCATAAATAAACATTTAATATTAAATTGCTTTAATAATTAATAAAGGCTAATGGAAAAAATTCTTATATTTGCTGGATAAATAATTTTCTTTTAAAATGATTAAATTAAAAATATAACAAAAGTTTAGTGAAAAATTTAAAGGGTTTTTATCAATTTTAAACAACATGTTGGTGTGGAGTGTGTATTTCATCTTCTGAATGAATGAATTGATCTTTCACATCTTTTATAATATAGTACCTATTTTCACATTCATTATTCAAACCTAAAGTTCAATTATTTGTTTATGAGATCATAGAACAATCACTTTTGTCATTTGAAAAACAAAAAAAAATACTTAATAATAATAGTATATACAAGTCAACATAATTATTAATTAAAATATGATTCTAAAAAATCTGGCGTTACTTAAACACAGAATATATATATATATATATATTATATATATATATATATCAACCATTCTCATTAAAAAATGCGCCCCTGAACTTGCTCCTATCTAAATTATATAATCTCTCCTAAAAATCCAATATAGAATGGTTATTCCTCAAGTATTAGATGAGTATCAATCGCTATTTTTTATTTTAACTCGATTCCTTTATGTCTTCAGCAAAGGTCCAAAGGTAACGGATAAGAAAACAACGCAGTTGCTATGGTTACTTATAAAATTTCCTCCCCAATTTTTAGCATTTCACAGAGAGAAGCCTATCCATTCTTACTTAAGCAAGTTTAAATGAGCTAATATAAACAATTCAAATGAATAAATTTTAAAGAATTTAAAAAAGTACTATCTTACTCTAGAGTAAAGTACTTTAAAATATAATTTTACTAAAAACTTTTTTTTGGTCCCCAAGATACTTAATTAGGATATTAAATTTCATCAAAATTGGTTAAGTCATTTTCAAGATATTTAGAAAAAACTAAAAAAGTACCGAAATAAAGTACTAATGTTTGTTGGCCCATATGTACCAAAAACTAATCAGAACTTCATTTTGTTAAACTAATGGTAGGTTTTCAATTTCATTTCAATCGGTGCAACGGTGTGGAAAAAATCGTGGGCCAAAAAACGATAGCATCCATCCATCCGCACGCACTAAATTAATACTAGATGAGAATCAATCGCTATTTTTGGTTTAAAGTTGATTTCTCTATGTCTTCAGGAATGGTTACTAATAAAAACCGAAACGTCAAAAATCCAATATAGAATGGATATTTCTCAAGTATTAGATGAGAATCAATCGCTATTTTTGATTTTAAGTCGATTCCTCCATGTCTTCAGCAATGGTTACTAATAAAAACCGAAACGTCAAAAATCCAATATAGAATGATTATTCCTCAAGTACTAGATGAGAATCAATCGCTATTTTTGGTTTAAAGTCGATTTCTCTATGTCTTCAGCAATGGTTACTAATAAAAACCGAAACGTCAAAAATCCAATATAGAATGATTATTCCTCAAGTACTAGATGAGAATCAATCGCTATTTTTGGTTTAAAGTCGATTCCTCTATGTCTTCAGCAATGGTTACTAATAAAAACCGAAACGTCAAAAATCCAATATAGAATGATTATTCCTCAAGTACTAGATGAGAATCAATCGCTATTTTTGGTTTAAAATCGATTTCTCTATGTCTTCAGCAATGGTTACTAATAAAAACCGAAACGTCAAAAATCCAATATAGAATGATTATTCCTCAAGTACTAGATGAGAATCAATCGCTATTTTTGATTTTAAGTCGATTCCTCTATGTCTTCAGCAATGGTTACTAATAAAAACCGAAACGTCAAAATCCAATATAGAATGATTATTCCTCAAGTACTAGATGAGAATCAATCGCTATTTTTGGTTTAAAATCGATTTCTCTATGTCTTCAGCAATGGTTACTAATAAAAACCGAAACGTCAAAAATCCAATATAGAATGATTATTCCTCAAGTACTAGATGAGAATCAATCGCTATTTTTGATTTTAAATCGATTCCTCTATGTCTTCAGCAATGGTTACTAATAAAAACCGAAACGTCAAAAAATCCAATATAGAATGATTATTCCTCAAGTACTAGATGAGAATCAATCGCTATTTTTGGTTTAAAATCGATTCCTCTATGTCTTCAGCAAAGGTAACGGATAAGAAAACAACGCAGTTGCTATGGTTACTCATAAAAATTCCTCCCAAATTTTTAGCATTTCACAGAGAGAAGCCTATCCATTCTTACGTAAGCAAGGCTAAATGAGCTATATTAAAACGATCCAATGAATAAATTTTAAAGAATTTAAAATATAAAAATTTAAAAAAGTACCATCTTACTCTAGAGTAAAGTACTTTAAAATATAATTTTACTAAAAACTTTATTTAACCTTTTTTGTGGTCCCCAAGGTACTTAATTAGGATAATAAATTTCATCAAAATTGGTTAAGTCATTTTCAAGATATTTAGAAAAAACTAAAAAAGTACTGAAATAAAGTACTCAATGTTTGTGGGCCGATATGTACCAAAAACTAATCAGCGCTTCATTTTGTTAAACTAATGGTAGGTTTTCAATTTCATTTCAATCGGTGCAACGGTGTGGAAAAAATCGTGGGCAAAAAGCGATAACTAATCCATGCATCATACATCCATCCATACATACATACATCCATACATACATCCATGCACGCACTAAATGAAAAAATCGCACTTTTTGGCCTCTCGACGAGACCCCATGTAATTTTTGGCAAAACAGTCACGTGCTAAAATTCAACCTAATTGAATACTACAATTTGTGACTTTAATTGAGTCCATGGGTTCCGTAGTCTTTACCTGAGGACCTCTTTGAAGCCACGCTTGCCCCGAGAGCGATTACAATACTTTACCCATGCTTCGCATTGGATAAAGTAAAATGGCACTTTTTGGCCTCTCGACGAGACCTCATGTAATTTTTGGCAAAACCGTCACGTGCTAAAATTCAACCTAATTGAATACAGTCCATGGGTTCCGTAGTCTTTACCTGAGGACACTTTGAAGTCGCGCTTGCCGCGAGACCGATTACAATACTTTCCCCATGCTTCCCATTGGATAAAGTAAAAAAAAAATAGGATTTTATATGACATAAACATGTAATCTCTGCTGAATTTATTTATTTATTAACAATAAATTCAGCAGAGTACTAACATTTAAATCACTATAAGTTACCATATCAACTTAATAAAAGTGGCAAGAGAGATGATACCAAAATAATAGGATAAGATTTAAATAAATAAATCAAATAAGAACAAGGGAATAAGTTATTGGGATCCATAAAAAAAGAACTGAGAGTCGCATGTGCATGAAATTCGGCTGGAAGCTCATTCCAAAGCCTTGCACTCGCCAATTTGAAGGACTGGAAGAAATGCCTTGTTTTCTGATGGACCTGTACTTAGTGTTGTCTTCCTGGTGGAGCGACGAACGACAAATACATTTTCTAAATATGGTGACAAATGGACAATTAAATTTATTAAAATTAAGTAACTTGTAATTAAGGACACAACAACTCCAAGAATAGAATTGAGAAAGACAGTTAGTTTTTTATCTTGATCAGAAAAGTGGCTGCGAGCTTTTAGTCTTTTGACTTCACGGGTACATTATTTCCAGTCTTTTGAATGATTTTCTATCAAGAGAGTTTGAATAATTATTTCACAATATTGAAAAAGACAGTCTTTTAGCAACTTACTTTGGTTTAAGCGAAGACTATAAAACGTGAGATAAGAAAGTCGCTTAAGTGAGCATTTGGCACTACTTCTATAGATATTACCATGGTGTTTGTTTTGACGAGTTAAAGACAATAAAACATCATAAATAAGCGATTGCTGAATACTATAATAATAAAATAAAATTAAGTTTAAAAATGGGACCTGAATTCAACAGCAAACCCAGGGATCAAGGCTAGTTAGTTATGGTACAAAAATTCTAATTAAAAACAAAATATTTTTTTCATATAAAACTTCCTCTTGATAAACTAAAAATAAACTCTTTTTGAATTTACATAAGTGGTAAAATAATAGACAATGAATTGCTTTAATTTTAAGCAACAAGACTTAAGTCAATTGTGTTTTTGCATTCGTCGGATGAATAAATTGATCTTTCATATTCGCTAATTGTATTTACTTACAGGCTGATTATTCAAAACTAAAGTTTATTTATGAGTCTATGAGATCAGAGATCATTTGTCATTGGAAAAAACAAAATATATTCAAGTCAAAATAAATATCAATTCCGATATGAATCATTTTAAGAAAAAATATTTGTTTTAATATATTATTCATATACCTATTTACTTAAAGTTTGTTAAAGAGTTTTCTTCTAGAATTATTATTAAGTGTAAAAATTGTTTGATTTACACTGTGAGAAAACTAGATATTTCAACTAGCGTAATATTTCGTTAAACGGATACTGGATATTAATAAAAATTATATCAAACGAAAATAATTTTAAAACTAAGGATGGGCTGAAGTTAGACCGAAACATGTTTAACCAAAATAGCTATATTTTTTTCTTTTTTAAATACAACAAGTTTTTTAATTATATAGATTGAATACTTAATATAATATGAATATCAGTACTCTCGGAAAAACAAAAACTTTTCAATTTAATATCAGTATGTTTATCAAGAATTTTGACATGATATGGAAGCATATATACAATAAATTATTTAATTTATTCTGATTTTGATATATATTAGGTACAGATTATAATACTTTATGGTAAATATATGAGGCGTTCAAAAGCAGAGTGGACAAACTTAGAAATCTCATTTCCGCAAGTAGGTTTTTGATAAAACTTAAATAGGCAGAGTGGTCCAAACTTAGTTTTTAAACGTCCTTCTAGTTTACAGCTCAGGTACAACTTTTGCCTCTATTTTGCTGGATTTCACACAAAAAACCAAAAGTAGGATGGTCCAATCTGCCTTTGAACGCCTTCTATATCCTTACACCACATGATTGTCACTTATCTTAAATTAATAACAAACTAAAATTAAAATCAAATAATAAAAAACAAAATTAAAAGTTGAATAAATTATTTATTACTTTATCATACAGGGTATGGTCAAGTATTGTAATCGTGCATGAAAAAAGTGTTTTTTTCCTTCTTTTTTCGAAATATCTCAAAAAAGGCTGACACTATTTTGATTAAAAAAATTGAGCGAAACCATGGCATTTCGCTCTACAAAAAAGCTCTAATAAGTGAACATCGAAAAAATTATATTTTTTGAGATAATAATTGTTTTGTCAAAATGTCTATTAGTTAGTCTGTTAGTCTGTGCGTTACCAAATTGTTGTGGACAAGCTAGCGCAAAAACTAGTGTGAATATCAAAACCAAATTTCACACGTAGTTTTGGTCCATTGAGATTAAGAGCTGATTAGATTTTGGTGCATATAGACCCAAAATTAAGGGGGGTGGAGAAGGGTTAAAAATTAAAAATCTAGGCTATTTGAGCAAACTCAACCAATGTTAATCAGTGGGACCCTAGAAGTCTAAAAATGCTAAAACTATCCGCCCAAAATGGGGGGGGGGGTGTATGGTCAAAAAATGAATATATAGGCTCTTGTGCCAAATTCAACCAAATGTTGTATACATAATCAGAAGTCTAATAATGAAAAAACTAACCGCCCAAAATGGGGGGAGGGGTGGGTCAAAAAGTGAAAATCTAGGCCCTTGTACCAAACTCAACCAAATTTTGTATACATAATCAGTTCAAAAACTAACCTCCCAAAATGGGGAAGGGGGTGGGTGTATGGTCAAAAATAAAAATATAGGCTCTTGTACCAAACTCAACCAAATTTTGTATACATAATCAGTGGGACCCCTGAAGTCTAAAAATGCAAAAACTAACCCTCCCTACATGATTATAAATAATTTTATTAAATATTAAATATAAGCGAGGGGCCAGGTTGTATGGTAAAGTCAAGTGGATGGCCACATCAGAACACGTCAGCTTATTTCTATTGTACAAGAAATTTACTCTTTATTATGGTTCTACAAAGTGTTGGGAAGTCCTAAAAAAATATATTTCACAATTACTTCCAAAACCATTGAGTGCTGCAAGGTGGTTAAGCAGAAGAGATGCGTTAAAAACCTTTACTTTTTCAAATGGCTGGCCACATCAGAACACGTCATCTTATTTATATATTGTTTTTGAAAGAAACAGATTTAAAAAAATGTGCCTGGGATCTAAGATCATTAGGCCTATGGTTCCTAAATAGTTCTAAACAAACTAATGTAAGTTGTCTCCCAGAGATTCAATTCGTATAAGAACAGGTTTCAAATTAAGCCTGAGAAAACCGGAACGGTTCTTAGGCTCGCAGATGGAAGAGAGAAAGGGAAGGGATCTGTAGCCCTCGGGCCTAGACTCTTAGAGCTCGGAGCCTTAAGCCAATAAATTATTTTAAACTTTATTCTTTTATTCAGTAGCGGACTGGAAAAATTGGCTGGTCCTGGAAAATTTTAATGGACTGGTCTCGATGAATATATTTTTTCGGATGGGAAATATTGCGTGGGCCTTTAGTAAATATGCACCGCAGGCTAAATTTTGAAATTTGTTTTTATTTTGTTTTTCCATTTAAAATTAAAATAAATATTTAATTGACGAATAACATAGCTCGGCTCTTGTCGGCCCACTCCGCCACTGCTTTTATACCAATTCCTAGTATTTGTAAATTTCAAATTATATGAAATATCATTGTTAAAATATAAATATTTTACTACTATATTTCTTCTAACCTGAACATCTTTTATATTATTATATGAACTACATCAAAAATAAATTTTTCTTAAAAGAAAATTGAAAATAAGACCTTAGTAAAAAAAAATGTAATAAAGCGGCCAAGAGCTCTTTAGAATTTCTATCTAAGCCCATGTTATTAAATATTTTTGATCCTCTTGACACCCTCCATATTTCTCCCTTGACTAAAATAGAAATAAATTTCAATTATAAATACCATACTTTGCTACCTCTTAGACTAAAGAGTCGATTGTGAAACCTATTGTAAGCGATACCCCGGTGTAACTAGACAAATTTACATGTAAATTTGATTAGTCACAACGGTGGAGCGGTTACATTTGCGTTTAAGAATCGATCCAATAGTGAAATTGAATTGACTGTTTTAATTTTAAGCATTTGCGGGTGTGGCTTATATCCAACCGATTCAGTCAATCGAGTTTTCCCCATATCTCTGATGAATGAATAAATTTTCTAAATTATAATATTTACTATACTTATTCACATTGTATCTATAAAGTTTAATTATCTAAGAGTTCAAAGATCAGTCGTGTCGAGAAAAAAAAACAAACAATATAAACACTAATTCAATTGATATGTATATTCATAAATAAATATTTAATATTAAATTGCTTTAAGCATAAATCATATGTCTAAAAAAATTTTTTATTTACATACATCATATATTCGCTTAGGTAAATATTCAAGATCTCTACTGTGAATAACGCGTACCTATTATAAAGAATTTTCTTTTAAATTTGAGAAAAACTTCGATATAACGAACTATTTCAGATGTGTCCGGATAACTAGAAAGTCCAAAGTAGGTTTTCCAATGTTAATTGTTAAAAAATTGACAAATTTGGGAGTTTAGCTGTTTTTTACTTATGTAGATAAGAAAATACAGTTTAATTTTATTTAACTAAATAATAAACACTTTTCTAAAAATTAAACCAATCAAAGACCGTGATTTGATCATTCGCCGAAAATTATTTACAAGCGGTTAAATTAACAACAGACGCTTAACTACGGATGGTCCAGGGTGGACAGGGTTCATATTAGAATACTTAGTCCTCATCATAGAAGCCCAAAATAATTTAAAAGAATAATATTTAAGTGAAATAAAATAGTAAATATTCATGCCCACCAAAGAAAATAATCCTAATTGCGCGAATGATAAACAGATTGTTACTTATCACATTTAGCATACGGACTGAAAATTGAATCCGTTAAATTCGAAGTCAGGTAGATCAAGTTCTGTAAAATCGAGAGTTTACTGTATTACGTATAAATATCGTACAATAGAGTGTACATATGAGTTTCTAGACTTGAGTTTTGATGATGGATTTGTGGGTTTTACCCTGTTTGTAAGAATGTTTGTGGAATTGTTATACCTACTTTAAGAAATGTCCAACAGCAACAATTTTGATCATCTGGTCTAGCGCCTTAGTTATTCGATGAATAAAAAAAAACTCTCATGAAGGAAAATTAAGATTTTGTAATATCCCAAAAGAAATCTCATCTTATTTAATTAGCTCTGATCAATCTTTTAGTAGCTAGAGAGAATTTTAATTTCAAAATTATATAATTTTTTCTAAAAAAATAAACATTATTTTACAAAAATAAAACCAGATTTAGATAAAGGGTTCCCTTAATATGAACTCGCTGGCTGACCCCCCTCCCTAGGAAACTCTCTAACTACGCCATTGTTAAAGTACTTTGAATTTCTAACAAAAAAGTTCATGTGAGTTAATGGGAATGTAAATATTTTTCAACATAAAAGTTCTAACTCAATGATTTCACGAGATTGTGATTGATTCAAAAAATTTGGAATTTGCTTGATAACACTGATTTCAATAATAATTTCCACCTTGATATTAAGGGACACCCTTTAGCTAAAACAGCTTTTATTTTTGTAAAATAATGTTTAATGTTATTGATTGTATTTACACGGCCTCGTTGTGGTCGCGCCCCGGGTGAAGAGAAAATTATTTCGACCTTTGGGGTCTGCGATCGATTGAGAGGCGCTGGGATATTTAATTGTTTAATTAATGAATCGAGGCCAACGCTGCGAAAAATGAACGAGGAAAGGATTAAAAAAGAAATTCCATAATTTGTATAGACATTAGGTATTAGTTTGGGTTCAGGGATCAGTAGCTAAGTGGATATAGGAGCAAAACATCGCAGTACACATGCGAAGATCCCAGGTTCGATCCCCGGCTGATCCTTTTATCTATAATAAAAATAATCTTTTCTTCGTTCCCTAAATTTAACATTGTTATTGATTGTATTTACACGGCCTCGTTGTGGTCGCGCCCCGGGTGAAGAGAAAATTATTTTCGACCTTTGGAGTCTGTCGATTGAGAGGCGCTGGGATATTTAATTGTTTAAATAATGTTTAATTTTCTAACAAAAAATTATTTAATTTTGAAATTTTAATCCTCTCTAGATATTTAAATAGTCATTCTTTTAGGATTTAAATGATCAAAATGTTTCTTAAATGGAGTTTTTTTATATGTTCAATATGTAGAGCGCTAAAGCAGTATATTATAATCATATTTAACTTTCCACATAAATTTCACCATTACTGCCTAACCCTTTGAGGTACACAAATTTATGTAATGACCTTTATTAAAAACATTTAATTTAAAACAGAAAAGTTAATTTGACCGAAATCTCTAAAATCAATAGTTTACGCGAGAAAAAATGTTCCAATTTGTAAAGTGAATGGACTTGAATCAATAACAAATAAGGTCTCTGATGACGAGCATTCTCTGGATATAACAGGCCAAAAGAATTATAAATTAGTAAGAAATTGATTTTATTTTATCGATTTAATCTGTTCATAGTAACTCTGTAATGTAAGAAAATAGCATTTTGATTAAGTATTTTGTAGTTTAAAAGAAATTGTATGAAAAGATTCAATTTCTTCTCTCCAGGAGCGAATCAACTAGAAATAGCAAAAAGTTTTATTTTTTCTCATTAGATATTTATTCAAATCTATTGAAATTCCATATCTGTTGGTTATTTTCATTTATCTTTTATATCAAATAATTATTATAAGGAAATTCGCATTTTAAAGGGTAGTTTATTTGAAGTCCAAATTGAAAAAACGCTAATAACTCCGTTGAAAAGTTTTTTTAAATATGAAATTATTAGATATTATAAAACAATTAATTATTAATGAATCAATTCAATTTTGAACGAAATCGATTCAGTACTTTTTGAGAAAATGGTCAAAAACCATCTGAACTGTCTATGAAAGGCCGTTTTAGAAACATTTAAAAATTCACCTCCATGTCACAAGTCAATATTTAGTTTCATATGACTTTTTTAACTTTTTTCAAAGGCATCTCGAGCTTTCAAAAAACATCCTTTTTTTGACGGTTCAGATGGTTTTTGATCATTTTCTAAAAAGTACTGAATCGATTTCGTTCAAAATTGAATTAAATTATTAAGAATTAATTCTTTTATAATATCTACTAATTTCATATTTTAAAAAAACTTTTCAACGGAGTTATTAGCGTTTTTTCAATTTGGACTTCAAATAAACTATCCCTTAAAATGCGAATTTCCTTATAATAATTATTTGATATAAAAGATAAATGGAAATAACCAACAGATATGGAATTTCAATAGATTTGAATAAATATCTAATGAGAAAAAAAATAAAATTTTTTGCCATTTCTAGTTGATTCGCTCCCGGAGAGAAGAAATTGAATCTTTTCATACAATTTCTTTTAAACTACAAAATTCATAATCAAAATCCCATTTTCTTATATAATAGACATACTGTGAACCTTCAGATAGATGGAATCGATAAAATAATATCGTTTTCTTTTTCATTTATAATTATTTTGGTCTTATGTTTCATCCAGAGTAAGTCACCCGGCATCAGCGAGTCATTTGTTACGGTTTTTACCATTTTCTTAAAAACTAATCAATCAATTTCGTTCAAAATTGAATATAATTATTAATAATCGATTGTTTTATAATATTTATTAATTTTATATTTTTAAAAATTATTTCAAAGTAGTAATTAGCGTTTTTTCATTTTAGACTTCAAATAAACCACACTTTAAAAAGCAAATATTCTAATAAAAACTATTTGATATAAAAGATGAAAGAAAACATTTCATAGATATGAAATTTCAATAGATTTAATTGAATATATAATGAGAAAAAATTAAATCCTTTTGGCACTTCTAGTTCCAGTGAAGAAACTGAATGTTTTCATAATATTTCATTTAAACTACAAAATTCTTAATGAAATGCTATTTTCTTATATTAGAATGATTACGTGAACCTTCACATAAATTAAATCGATAAAATAAGATCCATTTCTTTCTCATTTATAATTCGTTTGTTATATCGAGAGGATGTGTCACAATCAGAATTAGAGACATCACATTATTTGTTATTGATTTATCAAGTCCATTCACTTTACAATATTGGAATATCTTTTAACATATTAAAAAGTAATAATATATTTATATATACGATAATGTAACATATTGAATTAATAAAAAAATAAATAAAATAATTAAGAATACGATTAAATTAGAATTAATCCAAACAGCACTGGAGTTGGTAACCCTCCGGGTCCTCCAAATTAAATTTTTTTTAAATAATTTTTTCTGAGAAAACTAAACATTATTTTATAAAAATAAAAGCGTTTTTAGATAAAGGGGATAATTAAGGTGAAAATGTTTATTGAAATCGGAGTCATCAAGCAAATTTTATGAATTGAAAAATTATCTCACTAATTAATTCAAAGAAAGTAGATTTATTCTTATCTCCGCACACATTTGGTGTTAATTGTTTTGTATTTATTAATTGGTAAAGATTTAAGTAATGAAAAAAGTAATAAAAAATTTATTTGAGCACTCGTATTGAGCTTAGACAGGAAAACAGTGAAAAATAAATAAAAATTGAAAAATCGTGTTAAGATTTTAATCGAATGATTATTTTGTAAACGGTCAAATCCTCTGCGGGGTCAAAAATAAAACAAATATTTTTTTTTTATCTTGTGGTGTTAGGTAACACTCAAAAAGAAAAATTAGAACATTTTTCTTCAATTTAATTAATTTTAAAATGGCGGTGTTAGAGTCCCAAAGTGGTCATTTTTAGAAGGAAGATTTTTGTACCTGTCGGTATTCAAAAGTCGTTTAACTTAAAGTTATGAAAAATCTACAAATTCACTAATTTTCTTATTAACAACGACAAATAAGAAAGAATTTGATTTTCAAGTAATTTGGAAGATATATTAGGTACGGAGCCTTCGCTAAGGGGTCCGCCTTGCACTTGGCCGGTTTATTATTATTTTCTGAAATGCAATTTTGGTAGCAAACCTAAACATCAGAATCTTTAGTTTTGAATTCCCATTCCTGCAATTATTTTAACCTTGATAGTTTATAAATATGAGGAAATTGTTTTTTTTTAATTTAATGGAAAATAAATGCAATATATTGAGACACCATTCATCGCCTATAGTAGCTATACTTCACTTATTTAGATTTCTAAGAGAAAAATAGTTTATATTTTTTTATAAATATAGGTACTTAAGTTATACTGAAGGTTATTAAAGATTATTATCATTTCCGTCCATAATTTAATTTATAATTTGAAAGTTTATATTGGGAAAATAAGGACAAGTTTTTATGTGTGACTTTTTTTATTTATCCACCAACGTTTCGTCGACTTTGCCGACTTCTTCAGGGCTTCAAATAGTCATAAGAGAATAAGAAAATTTAGACGAATGTGTGACATGACTATTTGAAGCCCTGAAGAAGTCGGCAAAGTCGACGAAACGTTGGTGGATAAATAAAAAAAGTCACACATAAAAACTTGTCCTTATTTTCCCAATATAAACTTTCAAGTTATTAAAGGTTTCATTACTTTTTTTTCATTTATCTAATCGAATTTTCGTAATTTTAATTCGTTATCGTATAAAAATTACATAAATTGTCTTTTGAATATTCCTCAAGTAATGATTTTTCAATAATTATATTGTGAATTAATTAATTTTTGTTATGAATCACTGGGAAGGCCATATATTTTTACAGAAAGTAATAGTTTTATGTTTATTTATTAATTTATTCCCTTCAGGTAAATGACTATGGCATGTCCCAATCCACACAGACAAATCTAACGAGCAGAGAAATGACTGCTCCTTTGTGGCACTTGAGAATTTTTGTGAGGGGGTTGAGTTTGACTCCAAGAACATTCCAAAGAGACCAAATTTGCTGATCTAGTTTCCGGAAACTGTGGAAATAACCATAGTAGAAAATTAAAATCAGGTTTTAGAATCCTTATCTGAAAACTAATAAATGGTGGCGGACCTCGAAACAGGGCCGGATTTAGACTTGATAAGACCCTAAGCTATTTGAGATATGGGGCCCATTATAAGTGCAGATATTATATGTCAGTGCCAAATATGATTTTCGGATACCTAGAGGGTTAAACTGAACAATTAAGAAGTATGTGTAGATGGTGAAATAATTATAATGCTACAGTATATTTAGAGGCGAATGTGGGTCAGTGGTCAGAGTGTCGGGCCGCTGTCCTGAAATATGCTGGTTCGGGACTGGGTCTCGGGAGATATTTGCAGTCGCCTCCTCTTGGAAAGCAATAGCAAACTTTCAAGAGTATAATTGCCTAGTCAACCTCTCCAAGCTAGCCGTTCGGAACCGGCGTTAAAAAGTAGGTCCCATATATCTGTGTAAAACAGCTAAACACACTCATCACAGGTATATGTGGAGAGGTGCCGAAACATCAGGGAGACCTGATATGGCACTTAAAGTAGAAGTATATGTTATTTAAGTATATATGACAATTGCTCACTCGGACAATTTTTTGGGGGAGTCCCCAAGAAAGTGGTGGCGCTAAGCTTATACGTAAATCCTGCACTGTCTCGAAACATATGAAAACCTGATTAGAAACGAATATATTTTATCCTTTAAAGATCAAAATACTTATCTGCTATTGCAAACCACTGTGACTTGAAACTCCATTCTTGGAAACAATAGACTTAAGGACGAATACAAAGACATTGTATTTTCTTATTGAAGATATGGGACTTATGGACCGCCGATGCTAAACAATATTAGGGCAAGCACAATAAGCCACTAGCCTATTTGTTTCCGGAGCTTCTGCAGACTGGTTCAATGGAAGAAGAAAGTGGGATTTAGTCGGTAAAAGTCTACCTGTAGAAACTAACATCTCTTCAGACCGAGTGTTGATTTCCCCTATTTTTTTGGCAAAAAAAATCCGGACAAGCTAACAGAAAACATTATGCTTGAAAATGAATTTTATTCATATTTCTAAACACGATAATAAAAAATAAATCAAGTGAATTCAATACTAAGACAAACTGGCTACGCCTGACTCTCTAGTACACCGAGCTATTTAAGTATACAAGTGAATAAAACAATATTATATTTCCATATAAATAGACAGTTAACTAACCGATTGAAGATTATAATTTAGGTAGACTGAATTATATATTTTAATAATAGCAATTAATAAATAATGCCTACTGCAAGGCTCTAGGACGTAACGTCCTGCCGGCTATGGTATACCGCATTCTCTGGGTAAAGTCATGTAAATATGAAAACATTAAAAAAAAATATATATATAGAAATTATCTGTCACGTGAGTAATATTTTATAATTAATCGCTAGCCACATTAATGAATCATCACGCAACGTGTATGTCGGTCATGACCTAGACATCTAGAGGCTGTTTCATGGCGTAATCTTTTTATTTCATTGTTTTTAAATACAGAACTTCTAATAACAAATATGTTTAAACAAGTATTGACCACATGAAATATTTCTTAAATAAAATTGTATTATATTTTATTATAATTACTATATATATGGTAATTTTGATTCAAATGAATTAATATAATTTGATTTTTAAAACTATCTTTCTCGAAGTTAAAAAGGTGACAAGTGTCGAATTCTATTATAATCTGCATTCTATCATCTTATTTTTTTTAATAAAATTTATTATATATTTTATATAATTAAAATATATATTGAAAATTAAATTAATTTTACGAATAGCATACTATTTTAGTTTTTTCAAAATTTCTCAAAAACAACTTTTGAAAAAAAAATTTAGACAATATAAAACAAGGTCGCAATAAACTTATTATAATAAATATCCATTAGGAAATTTTTCCACAAGATATTAATATTATTAATTACTTATTCTAAAACTTATATCTAAGTAATTAATAAAAAATCAATTTTTCCCCTAATTGTTATAAAAACCTTTTTGAGCCCTTGAAACTTTGGTGTTTGAATATTTGAATTGTCTATTAAAGGCACTATTAAATATTAACCAATAAATAATGCTTGAAAACTTATTTTTTCTTTCAAAGCCTTAGGGTTCCGGGGAATCCCGGTTGAGTAATGCTTCTATACCCAGTAGTTATGATTGAAATGATTAGATTGTGGTTATTCTATTAATTCATTAATTATAAAAAATATAAAAACACAAATTGTAAACAAAACAGCTTTCTGATCACATTTTTTTTCTCAAAATCATTAGAGCCGTTTTTTCTTAATTTTGAATAACTTTAAACTTACTGGAATAAAAAAATAGTCATATGATTTAAAAATCTCTCACAATTTTCTAATTTTTAATAAAAATCCGTCTAAATTCAAGATTTGGTTCGGTTTATAATAGTTTAGTTAATAATAGGCAATAAAAACCACTATATATAATACGTATATAGATAGATTTGTTAAAATCTCAACTTAAAGTTTTTAAACAAAATCTATTACATCATATAGGAAATTCCATTTCTATTTGTTGTAAGTAATGAAAATAAGTAATGAAAATCCTCTGACTCTTATTTTAATTTAGTTAAAATAATATTAATTAATTCAAATATAAGACTTCAATTCTATTCGCATTGTTTGTGTCCATGACCATGATAATGTAAAATTCCATTCACTGTTTAGAGAGGGATGAGATAAGAGTGAAGCCAGCTAGTGAAGAGGGCCACTTCAAACCTTAAGGGCTCTTCAACATTGAAATCCAAATGGATTATTATATAAGAATCCAACAATCATACACTATTCTATTCAAATGGTAATTATTATATGACCATATTTGAGTTCACTCTTTTGAATATATTATATTAAAACAAACAATTTTTGTGAATATTATATCTAATTTTCTTATTCATTAAATCATAAAAAATTTTGATTGCTTTTGTATATTTAAAATTTTTTCACTATTACAAAGATCCAGAATTTCTCAAGCTAAAATGAGGCCCGGCCTCCGTCTTTTCCGACACTTTTAACCCCGGTCAACTTACATCTACGCCTACACCCTCATCTCGTGATCAATTTTTCTTTCTCTTTCGAGATCCAAATAGTCTGTATCTTCCTGGTGACCCCTTCTTGAATTCGATATTAAAAAAATAATAATAAAATAAATATAATGAAAGATATGGAATGTTGGACTTTGAGAGAAGTGGAAGAGTTGGGATGCGATAGAGTTGAGAGGAGACGGCTGGTTGCTTTTAACCAGCCTTAAGCCTAGTACACACTAGTAGACCATGTTGCGCGATTTATCTTTAGACGGTCTCGAGTCACGGTCTAGAGACCGTCTAGAGACACCGTTGTTTGTCTGGTCTAGTGTCCACACTACGATGTGAATTTCTCAGTCTCATCTTCCCAGTCCACCAAGGAGGACATTGTTTTGCGCGGAGTACTTTTTTCCGCTCCCGGTTGAATGAAGTTTTTAAATTATGGATTTTCTTTTCTATTTCCGCCAGTGTCACATTGTGCTTTGCAGTCAGAGATTCCAGAGCCATTTTTCTTTTTACCCGGTTTTTGTAGTCGAAACTCGTAACATCCCACAAACAATAAACGGCATGGTAATCTTCATTTAGTTTTAAAACAAAAGAACTGTAAAACTTTGGAAAATAACTGTAAACAATCGAACCACACCACTCGGTAGCTGGGCAGACGTCCACACTGTCAAAATGTTGCGCAACATGTCTAACGTTCTATGCAGTCTCCCATTCGGATCGGGAGACTTTAGACCTGCGATTTTTGGTCTCGCAACAAGCCCGTAGACGGGATTTGTCTATAGACATGTCTACGTAGACAACCTGAGACACGTCCCAGAGACCAAAATCGCGCAACATGTCTATCATTGTGTACTAGGCTTTAGGATTGAACACTCAACTTTCATTTCTGAAGATAAGAAAATCTCGTGTGCAGTACCTACTTATTGAAAATATAATTGTAATGAATTACTACTTAGTGTTTGTATAAGAGGAGACTAAAAATGAATAAAACAACATCTATATTTGATTATTTCCAAGTAGTAATATGATAAGTAGAGACCGGATTTTTATGAAGTAAAAACTGCCAAAATATGCAGTTAAAAAGACTGAAATATGCAATTAATATGCAGAATACGTTGAAATATGCAAATATATGCAGTAAAAAATGGGCAAAATAAATTTTTTTATGCACTAAAAAATTAAAATTGAAGACAAAAACACTATATATTTGAAGGAGTGCTATGAAAGAAATAAAATGATAAAGTAAGCTATAGACACCAAGTGTCAAATATGTACTTTTAATTAGTAAAAAATTTCACAAAATTCTCATTATATTTAATATATTAAAAAATATTTATACTCGAAGAAATAATAGGTGCACTTGAATAAAATCAACATAAAAAATATAATAATGTTTCAAAAAATGTGATTGAAAAAATACTGGGGGGGGGGGGGTAGTTTTATTTAATAGACACGATTCTATTGTATTACTTTTATTTTTTTATATTAACAAGCTTTTCTTATTGATGTAAAAATAATAAACTAATAAAATAATTCAAATATTTGACCGGCTATAATCTGATCCCTACAATAATTTACACACACTTCCACACACACACACATACACGAACGAATGGCCAAAATAGGCTATAGTTCCCGAAGGCCATTAAAAAAATAAAGAATTAATTAACAAAAGATCTCAAAAATAATTAAAATTTTATTGTAATTGTGAATAATTTATGTTTACAAGTATTTTTCTAAATTATCTTCAGGTTATTATCCACTTCCTCAAATGTAATGGGGGCAAATTTTAAGGAGCTTTATTTCTTCATTTTTTTCGTTCTTTTTCCTAAAATTTACTTTAAAAAAATCTGTATTTGGCGCGAAATAGACAATATTTGACAAAAAAAATGCTTCAAATATGCAATTTTATGCAATATTACTCAAATATGCAAAAATATGCAGTATAAAATTTAACCCACAGGATCCTAGATGCATGATTCGGATAAATAATTCCCTGTGTCGTATGTGGCGTCAAACAAAATATGCCCTTGCATAAGAATCCGGTCTCTAATGATAAGTATACTTTAATGGATTATATATGTCTCTAGCTTCCTGCAAAATACAATAAGAAAATACTCTTAGTAAAGGTAGAATTATTTTTTTTATACGATTTGTTATTCTGAAGGGACTTTTAGAGGAATTGCTTGAAAATTTTCCATTTACCTACTCATTGTATTCAACTTAATTATTTTTTTGGGATTTCAGCAAAACATAAAAAGATTTAAATTGATGTGTTCTTACCATCTTTATTAAATTTTGAAGATGTTAAGAAAGTTTAAAGTTCACTTGAGATTTTGACTAAAAACTGAAGAAATTGTGGAGGCACAATTTTTAATTTATTTTTATAAAATACTTTTTTAGTTTTTTCAACAAAAACGCTTTTATAATTATAAACTAAAAATGATTTAATTATTTATTAAGAAGTTTATCATATTGGTCAAAAGCAAGATAGGTGTGATTTCTCTTTGAGTCATTTAGTAGAATTAATAATAACACGTAATGTACAGTACTGTGCAAATTAATTGGGATTAATTTTAACAAGCAGCGTGTGTACAGTGTACACGGATAATATTTTAACTCAACCTATTGTCAAGATTCTGGTTGATGGGAAGGGCTTGCTTTAAGAGGAACGCATTTAGTCTGGAGGGTTTTCTTTTGACTTGCCTCTTCAAAAATGTTATTGTCATTTCATAAAGTTCTTATGCAACAGCCACTCAGAGAAAAGAATATCCCCTGAAGTTCGCCCTCTGCTATTTTTACCCAATTCCAGACTTTTGATTGGTCAGTCACTTCATACTAACGAATTTGAAAAAACAAATATGTCAACACAGAAATACAAGATATATAAAAAAGTTTCATATTAAAAATGTTGTAAAAATGATTTTTCGTGAGATATTAATTATTTCTAATCATAAATATAGTTTGCCTAAGATAAGGAAATAGTCAGAATTACATTCCATAATGGTAATTCGTTCCATGTTGGATGCAAAATTAGAGGGGAACGACACCCCGCAAAGAATTTGTAGGTTCGTTGCGCGAGACTGGGATATCAAAATAAAAATGATGAAAAAACATGTTTGATATAATTTTAAATGATCTATTAAATGGTGCTCGATGGAGTTTGACAAATTTTTTCTTATCATATTATCATATAATCTTATCATATAAACTGTGTTCGGAGTCAGGCCACAAAAAATTATTCGATACACTCTATACATGATATTGAGAATATTAAAAGCATAAGATTAAAAAATAATAATTACATAGATGGTATATATGTTGCAGTAAAAACCCGTTTTTCAGTTAGTTCTTACTAGTTTTTTATTAAGTTCTTACAAGTTAAAACGCGTTTCGCTGAATAACTTAATGGTAACTAGAGTTTACTAGAGATGTTGGTTGAGCTTGGTTCAAGGTCTAGATTCTTCATTTTTGACCTTGCGCCTCATTTCGTGTGTTTATTTTCAAAATTTTTAAACGAAAATGTCAAAAATTAGCATCCTCGTATACCTTTTCGTCAATTTTTGACATTTTCGTTTAAAAAATTTTGAAAATAAAGACACGAAATGAGGCGGAAGATCAAAAACTGAAGATTCTAGACCTTTGAACCAAACTCAACCAACATCAGTAAACTCTAGTTGCCATAAAGGTATTCAGCGAAACGCGTTTACTAATAAGAACGCGTTTTTATTGCAACATTTATAAGAGCTACGAGGGGTGAGATTCAAAAAATTAAAATGATTAAATTTCAAGCCCAGGAAACAAAAATCGCTTAAATTTTTTAGGAGGATTATCTTATTTAAAAAAAATGTATAGATATTTCATCGGCCTGTGTTGTAAAATTTACCAAGTTTTTAATAAATTTACTTGGGGTCTATATTTAAAAGATCGAGTGTGGACGTGGTTGTTTAAAAAATTAAAATGATTACATCTCTAATTTAAACATCAAAAAAGTTACATTCCCTTGTGAAAATAATTTACGCTCCAATGCTTATTTATACGAGTAAAGTATGTATCTAATTAAAAATTTATTGGCTCGGATTGTTTTTTGGGCTTAATTTCCAAGGGAGTAAATACAACCCTTCTGAAATGTAATAAAAATTCAATAGAAGAGACATCCTTGTGAATTTTCCAAATTTTTTTTTTCAAGAATACTAGTATATTTTTGAATATATCTATTGAAAATTCTTAAACTACACTGTTCTTTTTGTCACACAATTGAAATAAATTTAATAATCTCTTTGTCTTTATTTGAAAAAAAATAATGGAATTTTTTTAAAAATCAACTCGCGCTATATAACTTATATTAAAAAAATAATTTAAAGTCAAATCTAAGATTTTGGTAGATAAATTATTTTAATTTGTTGGATACTTTTGCTAATTTTTCTAAAACTAAAAAAAAATTTCATCTTTTCATTTAATATGATTTAGGCAGTCACCAAGAATTTTTTAGGGGGTGCCGCACAAATTATCTTTTTGGGAAAAAATCAACATTTTATGAAAATAATCTTTGTAGGTACAGTCGGCTCTCGTTAATTCGAATTTTTCCTAGCAATGTTTACTCCTCATTTTCCGCGTAATGTTTATCTTCTTTCTATTGCAATATTAATACATATCGTCGCCTTCGAGTCGCTATTGAGTAAACCTGCTAACCCACAACAAGGAAATTTTACAGGGCAGAGAAAAAACAAACAAAATTTAATATTGTTGTTATGGAAAAAACTATTTTTCACATTTTTACTTTACCATAGAGGGTATGGTCATTGTCAATTATTGTAATCGTGCATGAAAAAAGTGTTTTTTGCTTCATATTTTAGAAATATCTAAAAAACGGCTGAAACTATTTAGATTAAAAAAATGGGCAAAACCATGGCATTTCGGTCTACAAAAAAGCCCTAATAAGTAAACATCGAAAAAATTATATTTTTCGAAATAATAATTGTTTTGTCAAAACGTCTGTTAGTCTGATATACTCTAAGTTAGTCTGTGCGTTACCAAATTTCTGTGGACGAGCTAGCTCAAAAACTAATGAGAATATCAAAACCAAATTTCACACATAGTTTTGGTGTATTGAGATTAAGAGCTGATTAGATTTTGGTGCATATCGACCCAAAATTAAGGGGGATGGAGGGGGTTAAAAATTAAAAATCTAGGCCATTTGAGCAAACTCAACCAAATTTTCTATACATAATCAGTGGGCCCCCGTAAGTCTAAAAATGCAAAAACTAACCTCCTACATGATTATAAATAATTTTATTAAATATAACAGAGGGGCCAGGGTGTATGGTAAAGTCAAGTGGATGGCCATATCAGAATGTGTCAGTTTATTTTTCTACAACTTACGACCGTAATTTTAAGTAGCAGTTTTACTTGAAAGATCTCTCTTTTTCTTTCGAACTGTATTAATATGTCATAAATGATAAAAAGTGGAGTTAGCAGACTTACACTCTAAACCGATGATATGTAATTTTTTTGTTCTTTTTGTCGTTCTCATTATTTTTACTTTTTTACTTGAAGCTATATATAAAATTCAAGTAAGTTCATACATATTTTTAAAAATATAATAAAAACTCTTAATAATTCGAATTTTTTTTCTTTCCTCTTGATAATTCGAAGTCTCGATAATTCGAATTTTTCTCGTAGTCCATTAGATTTTGAATTATAGAGAGTCGACTGTACTTACATATTAATATAAAAAGTGCCTGGAGCACCCAGCGATGCTGGGTAACTTTTTGTCTCTAAATAGCTTAAGTTTCAAATTTCAAGGCTCTGCGATTTACCGAAAACGATATATGAATTATTAAAATATTTATTTTACGACACTCCTAATTTACACCACTTTCCTTTATTTCTATTTTAGCCAAAATCTTGTGGTACTTCTTGTAGCCTCTAGATAGCTTAAGTTTAAAATTTCAAGACTCTCCGACTTACCGAAGACAAGATATGAACGATTAAAATATTAATTTTACGACATGACTAATTTACACCCCCTTTTTTTATTTCAATCGGATTAAAATTTATACACGACTAATAACTCATGAGACTTGATAAGTATACAAATTTTTAGCGAAATCGTTCGAGCCGTTTTCAAGAAACCGATTCTATATATGTATGGTAATATAAATTCATCTGTTTCGATTCCCCAAAGAATCAGACAGATGGAAATTGTAGTAAATTTATAAGAACCATACTATTAGGAAAATAGAAGAAAACGCGATTGAACTAGAGAGTTGAATACATATAAAATTTGATTATAGGATCTAATCAGGGGATCCATAAATATAAATCGAGAAGGCTTAACGCAGAAGATGTCGGATCATACCCGGCTGGGTCCTGTATCTTTTTTCAACTCTTGGTTCAGTATCAAAAACGAGCCTGGTCCCAATTTCACCAAAATAGGGCAGTGACCGGATAAAAGTTTTAACTTTCGCGTTCATCTAACGTTTATATCTAACGTTTACATATATTTATCTCGTATATACAAGAATTGCTCGTTTAATATATTTTTAGCGAAATCGGTAGAGCCGTTTTCGAGAAACCGATTCTATATATATAAGAATTGCAGATATAATAAGATAAGATATTAGAATTAAAGTTTTTTTTTTTTTTTTTTTTATATTTCCTCGAGAACTAATGCCCATTTAGCCATAGAATAAAAGTTATGTTAATTAAAATTTTAAACGAAATTTTATATTATATTTTCGAGAATTTACATTTATTCTAAAGCAGCGGTCGGCAACCAGTGGTTCAAATCCGTGGTGTAATTTTAATCCAGATATTATTTAAATTCACTGACCTAAATACACTAATATATATTATTTTTATTTATTACTCTTTTTGTGTTATCTTCAAATAAATGCAATTAAAATGATTAATATATAAATAAATAATATTTGTATATTAAACTCAATGCTCCTAAATAAATCGTACATTTACAACTTATGTTAACGCTCCGCGAAATTTTAAATTGGGAATTTAGTGGTCCGCAATATCTAAAAGATTGCCGATCGCTGAACTAGAGGATTTCAAGTGGAGACCATGGGCCCGCCTCCTTCTGAGTTCGTCCCTGGATTGGCTAGTTTTTGTCTTCACTAATGATATGCCTTTAAGGCTTTCTTCATGTGCATTTCTGGTGGAAAGACAAGGTCGCCGTCTTTAGTATTTTGCTTTAGGCACTCTCAATCAATTTATAATAATAATTTGTCAATTAAAGTTTTTCAACACAAACTTGAAATTTTACATTAATTGTGTATAAAAACACTTTTTGTTAAATAATTATTTCATGGGCATCGAGTGAATAATCAAGTCCATATTTACATTTACTGACCTAGTATCATTTTTTAATTTGCGAGATAAACTTAATAACTCACACCATGAACAAATGTTCAATTTCAGCGAACTTAGGCTTTCAAATGCCAAGGCTATTGACATCAATATACATAAAAAATATATTATTTATAAAAATAAGGAAAGAAAATTATTTTCTTTTATATTAAATAGTTTAGATTAAATTCTTATAAAAAATCTATGATTCATATGTACACTTTGCAAATGTTAAATAAGAGTTCTTGGGAACTCAGACTTCGGGAAAAATCGATAACAACAAATAATTTCGTCTCTAAATTGAAACTTTCTCAAGCTCTTAAATTTATTGTTTCACGTAAGATTTAATAGATACATTTTCTGCTCAATTATTACATTTAAATAGTTTTAAATAAGGTTGATAGAAAATAATTTAGTGATCTGACGTTCCCTTTGAAATCTTTAAAATTAACTATTATTTTTGTAATGATAGTTCTCCAAGGCCTTAATAGCTAATTGTGCAAAATTTGGATTAAGAAGGGGTCACATTTTTGAACTCGGTCCCCTAATTTTTGTTCCGATTTCAACCAAAATCTAATCAGTTCTTAATCTCAATATATTTATAATATATCTAAATATAAAATTCGTTCCGATATCTTTATTCGTTTTTGAGTTAGGGGAAAAACGAACGTAATTTGTGTTTCGATTACAAACCAAAATTTAATCAGCTCTTAATCTCAGTATAATACATCTAAATATAAAAATTCGTCTTTGATACCTTCATTCATTTTTGAGCTAGAGCTTAGCTGAAATTTGGTAACACATTTTGTTGACTTGAACGTTTGCTTGGACCATTTTTTTGATAAAACTCTTAGATTTATAGATATTCAGAATTTTCTGGGCAGGACCCATTCCGAATCCTCAAAGTTGTCATGCAAAATGTTGTATATCTTTAAATCTAAGAATTTTATCAAAAAAGTAATCCAAGTAAACGTACAAGTCAACAAAATCTTCTAGAGAATGAGACAGAAATCAAGTTTCTAGGATGAGTGGTTTTCATTTTATGAAGGAAAAACTGAGATTTTTTGAAAAAATGGATCATTTCCTGTTCGGAAAATTCCGTAAGAGTTTTATCAAAAAAGTGGTCCAAGTAAACGTTCAAGTCAATAAAATTTCCTAGAGAATGAGATAAAAATCAAATTTCTAAGATTAGTGCTTTTAATTTTAGCAAGGAAAAACGGGAATTGTTTGTAAAAAATTGCAGTTTTTCAAAACCTCAACCTAATTGCGGCACGGGTTACCATTATCCAATTAAGATCAAACTTTGTTTAAATTGTAGAAAATTTAATCTAGTTCAAAAATGTATAGAATGATATTTGTCGAAAACACGCTCCATCATGGTCGAAATGGGAAGAAATCGAAAAAAGTGTGAGTTTTGGGGTTAAAGTCCGAAAATTTCGAGGTTTTTCGGCCACCAAAAATTGTCCCCCACACTTTCGAGGTCGCAAACTTAGATTTGCCATACCTACAACATACCAAACGATCCTAGAAAAAATCTTTTCCCGCAATTAATGTAAGAAACCCCACTACATACCTACTGAGCTATTGCGGGGTTTTCTAACAAAATGTATAATTTAAATCGACCTGAAATTTTTAAATTGCTATAACTCCAGACGATTTGAAGATTAAATCATAAATGTATATATCATTTTAAAGGAAATAGAATGCTCTACAACTTCTTTTCTGAGGACTTTTACTGTAAAACGAAAGACTGAGGTGATAGAGACAAAAGTTTGACAAAAAATATAGGAAATTTTATTTTTTTCATACATAAACGATATTCACGGGCGAATATCTCAAAAACCATAAGAAATAGAGAAAAATTAAATAGAAGCAATCTTGTAGTAAATATTATAAGCTTTTATTTTAATAAGAGTAACTTTTTCCCTACGACCCACCGTTTTTGAGATGTAAGCAAAAACCGGGACATTTCCACCCCCTTCCACCCCTAAGCCCGGTAGCTAGGACTGGGATTTTTAGTATTTTTACCTCCTAACTATCCCAAACACATTCCATAAGAAAAACATTCTCTCCTCTAAAATCTTTTCTATACCCCCTTTTTGAGCTTTCGTTGACTGGACTATTGATATCTATTAAAATATACTTGCTATTGCTCTATATTTATCGGCCATTCGTGGTGCCCTTTGGCTGGTTGCGGAGGGTTCGGTTTGGGATGCTCTGCTTGCACTACTGTGCCCCCGAGCGGCCCGCCTTAGGGATCAGTATTTGAGGGCTGGCGAATTTATGGAAATATGTACGAATACGAACTGCTGGGTAAATGGGCATCTATGTCCCCGAGGCCAATAAAAGAAAAGGAAAAAAAAATTATACTTTTTTCAATGTTCACTATACAAGGTTTTATTCTAGACCGAAACGAAACGCCGTGAATTTGCTCAATTGTTTTTATCAAAACAGTTTTACCTGTTTCTGAGATATTTCGAAAATATGAACCAGAAAAAAACAAGACTTTTTCATATACTATTATACTATTTTTCCAAACCCCGTATGATAAAGTAAAAATTCGTTTAAAACCTCAATACATAAGTACACCCGAGAGCCACACCGAGAAATAGGCATTCGTAAACAACAACCAACAAAATAGGGTAAAATAGGTCTTTTAAAATTTAAATTGTTGTATAGTAGAGACTTAAAATTTTTAAAGAAATTACCATGTCATGTACTAAATCTGATCTGTCATAGCAATTTTAATTACATCTCAGAAGGCTTGAATTCACCGTCTAATGAACCCGAGTGTCAAAAAGGTGTCAGATGGGCTCTGCTAAAAGACCGGTTTGCCTTTATTGGTATTCGGGCTCAATTCCCGGGGAGGTGAATTCAATCCTTAACACATGCAATAAAAATTATCAATGACAGCTTTAATTTACTAGATGAAAATCTCTCGTGAATTCTTTATTATATTATTATACTCTTACTAACATGAATTCATAAATACCTATTACATTTACGTATGTTTTACCAAGTAGTGTCATGGTGCTGGAACGCGCCGGAACACCCTTCTGGCACTGGTTTTGGGAACATATATTCCCAAAATTTTCAGGAGGAGGATCCCCGGATCCTCCAGGCCCACCGGAGGCACTAAATTTGCGATGACACCACTGGTTTTACTTACCATTAAGGAAAAAATAAGCAAATAGGTAAAATCCGATACCTATTTATCACATATCCGATCGACATATTATTGAAAGAAAATTTGCTAGTTTCGATTTGTACTAGCAAAGTCTTGTTAACTTTAAGGGCATTTTTGCCTTAGAGTTGACAGAGAGTCATAACTCCAATATTTGCCCTTATGTACTTCAAATTAAATACAATCGGATGAAAGCAACACGAATAAAATTAAGCCGGCTGTCAATATGTCACAACAAACTGATCTAATAACTAATCACGCTATATGTTGTTTAATTTCATGTAATATATAGAAACAGGTGCTTTTAAATATCAAGGCCAATGGCATGATTAAAAATATATTACCTACTTATTTATGAAAAAATAAAATAAAATAATTACCTTTAATATTAAATATTGTCCTCTGGATTCTTCGTATAAGCCATAGAATATTAAAAATAAAATTGATCACATGTATTCTTAGTGTTATTAAATTTTCTTTAAGAATAACTAAAAAATGTTTTGTTACTCTAACTTGATTCCACAAAGCACGGATATAAAACAACAATAAACTCAATCCAACAATCGCCATAAGACCACTATAGAACACATTGACGATGATCTTGTCTTTCAAACGTCGGGCACGTTCAATTAAAGTCGGCGCTATTAAAATCAGTCTCACAATTAAAATCAAACTAAAAACGATTTGAAATAGGGGAGCTAGCGTGAGATAAATGTTTACCTTAAATGCCATTTTTGTTTTCATAAAAAATAAAATTCATTCAAGTGTTTTTCATGTCTGGCATGCAGGCAAGCATGCCGGACTGTCAGAGGTGGACTGGAGGTGTTGTCAAGTTTTCCAACTACCTCCTTCAGTGGTCGAAGGAGGACTGACTTGGACTGACCTCGGTTCCTACTACTCCATAGGGGAATTCATTTTCGCACGCTCATTCTTACGCGACGAACGTATTCATTGTATACAAATCGATCTCATAGCAGATAATCTCCAAGTATTTATTATTAAATATCGAATAGAGACTAGATTAATATCGACTAAGAATAACAATAATATTTTTTTATCTATCACGAAAAAATGATTGATAAAAATTAAATTATACATAATATTATGTGAAACAAAAATATAATGAGCTCCACTTACAAATGATAACAAATGTGGTAAGTGTACTTCAATTTTCAAGGTTACAGACAATTCATAGAGATAAAAAATATCTACATATGCATATGTATATATTATGATAACTTATTTTCATTTATTCTTTCAATTTATACACACAAATAACAAAAAAATGTTCATTTAAAATATGATTCATTTTAAAACAATTTTAAGATTGAAAAGAATTTATTTCCGAGAGTATCGGGCTTGTTAATTTTTAAGAAAAAATTAATGGGGGTCTCGTCTGCTTGATATTAAAAATAAATACGTATATAAATTAAGACCCCACGAAAAAATGGCTAAGATCACATTTCGTAAATTTTTAGGAGAGCAAATTTAAACGTTCAATATTAAAAAAAACTACTTAAAACACCCCATTTGATTGTAAGCAATATAATTATGATGATTATTATTTCTTATAACAGAAGTACATTTAAAAAAATAACAACTAAAGTTAAAGTATGAAAAAAGGCAAGGACTTGAACGTTCTTTCTGTTTCCTCTAAAAATAAAAACCTCTGTTTCTCGGTGACTTACTTATTTAGAAGTAATTTTAGGTGACCTGTAATGACAATGGCTTTCCACCAGAATGTCTAATAAACTCAATTCCGAAAAAATGGACTTAACCCAGTTCATTCGGTGGTTTCTAAAAGATTTTGAAATAGAGAAATAAATTCAGATATCTTATTATCAAATTTGTATTTATTTTTTTAACCCCGACCTAAAAAGAGGGGTGTTATGTCTTTGACCCTCATGTTTGTGTGTTTGCATGTATGTATGTGTGTGGCCTTGTAACTTTTAAAAAGAGGAAGGTCCGTTTTCGATGCATTTTTTTTTAATTTCTTTTTTTTTTTTTTTGTAAATGATAATTATCTATCCGAATCATCCATCGATCGAGGATATTATAGTTTAAATTTTATAATGCATATTTTTGCATATTTGAAAAATATTACATATAAGATTGGAGTAATTTTTGGAGACGGACTGATAAGTGAATTAAGTGGATATTGATGAGGCAGTCCAAAAAAGAAGAAGATAATTTACACTATCTTTTTATTCATAAAACCGACGTTTCGGAGGCTATTCCCTCCTTCTTCAGGGTCTGTAATTAATTAAAATGGGATTTGGCCATCATTACAATCAAGATCATTACAAATTATTTTTTTATATAAATACAATTAATATATAATTATATGGAATACAATTTTTTAATCAATAATATTCTACTCACTTTGAAAAGTCAGTGAAGGAAATCCAATGCGGCATTCCCCTCTGTCTCCTCTTTCAGTGGCAGTAACAATAATATCTTGTATTTCATTCTCAGCAGAATTATAATGTAATAATGATTTGGAAATATTTTTTTTTTTAATATAAGTGCATATCATTAGCCACAATCCCCTCTCAGATAAACCCTGCGCAAAGCAGTTGTGCGCATAATTATTTATTACAACATGTATTTTACTTTAAATTATACTTTACATATATTTATACAAACTTTTTATAAATCATTCATTTATTTATTTTATTTCATTATTTTTTTTTCCCCCTCATAAATCTTAAAAAGGTTTGTCAAGTGTTTAAAATAAAATTCAACAAATTCGTTGGCATCTTTGTTTAACCACAAAGATAGACTAGATGCGAAAACGCGGACTGGCACTGTCTACATGATTGAGTGCTTGGGGGACGGTGTACTTGCATGCAATGGAATATATATCAGCCAAACAAAACGCCACACTGGTGAGAGATTACGTGAACATGAGCTTTCGGTTTCAAAAACTATTAAAAACAACACGGCTTTAGCAATTCATGCCCAGGAAAAAAAGCATAATTTTAACTTTAACAATTGTAACATTATATTCCAAGAGAATAATTATTTTAAAAGAAAAATCCTGGAAATGATAGCTATAAAAAATCTCTTGCCACGTGCCGTAAATTACAGAACGGACATAATAGACCTGAGTATTTGTTGGGACGGCATAATTGCTGATCTAAAACTTGTATAATTAAAATATAACAATGTAAATAGATAATATGTAAATAATTGTAAATAGTAAATTCGTAATTTTATTTTAAACACTTGACAAACCTTTTTAAGATTTATGAGGGGAAAAAAAAAAAATAATGAAATAAAATAAATAAATGAATGATTTATAAAAAGTTTGTATAAAAATATATGTAAAGTATAATTTAAAGTAAAATACATGTTGTGGTACTATATAAATAAATAATTATGCGCACAACTGCTTTGCGCAGGGTTTATCTGAGAGGGGATTGTGGCTAATGATATGCACTTATATTAATAAAAAAAAAAAAAATATTTCCAAATCATTATTACATTATAATTCTGCTGAGAATGAAATACAAGATATTATTGTTACTGCCACTGAAGGAGGAGACAGAGGGGAATGCCGCATTGGATTTCCTTCACTGACTTTTCAAAGTGAGTAGAATATTATTGATTGAAAAATTGTATTCCATATAATTGTATATTAATTGTATTTATATAAAAAAATAATTTGTAATGATCTTGATTGTAATGATGGCCGAATCCCATTTTAATTGATTACAGACCCTGAAGAAGGAGGGAATAGCCTCCGAAACGTCGGTTTTATGAATAAAAAGATAGTGTAAATTATCTTCTTCTTTTTTTTGGACTGCCTCATCAATATCCACTTAATATTACATATAATTACATTGAAGAATATTGCACAAAATCGCATAATTAAAGGATTCTTACAAACATTACATATTTCGATGGAAATACATATGTGCAAGTTTGTGCGGTGCACGGTGGCGCCTTTTTTTGCAGGATACCCTTAACTGATCTGCTAATTCAGTTGTCTAAGTAGCAGGTGCTCCCATTAAACGAGATATAGTTATTAAATAACTTGACTGATGCTTCTACTGGAAAACAGCGAGCGTGCCGCAACAGGTTTGAACATGATTGTGTCTAGTGATGCTTCCCCACCATCTGCTCGCTAGAGAAGCCTGCTCGTCGCTCAGTTTGTCTGTAGCAATCGTCCGAATTAGTCTCTGCGACATATTTGACACTTGGTGTCTATAGCTTACTTTATCAATTTATTCCTTTCATAGCACTCCTTCAAATATATAATCTTTTTGTCACCAATTTTAATTTTTCACTCCAAAAAAATTTATTTTGCCATCTTTTACTTCATATCTTTGCATATTTCAATGTATTTTACTGCATTTTACTTACATATTTCAGCGTTTTTAACTGCATATTTTGGCAGTTTTTACTCCATAAAAATTCAGTCTCTAATTATAAGTTAAATTAAATTAATATATTATTTTTTCGAAATAATACCTACTCATTATTTGCTTTAGGATATGCTTCGACTTGACATTATTGAGACTTCTTCAGGTCTTAAAATATATTCAAACATAGAACACTACATAAAATTAATGCAGAAATTAGAATATCAAAAGTTAGGAGAATCTCCTATTTATTGATTCATTTATTTATTATTTTTATTATTTTCGAATTTCTCTGGATAAATTTAACCAATTTATCTATAAGTTACTTATAATTTTTCACCTAGAACCGACACCTAAATCCTTAAAAATTATTAATTTATCTATCTTTAGCATTTATTGTTTCTGCCTACAAAGGCCCGTTTTAAGCCCGGCGGCGACTTACTGCAAAAATTTTGCACGGCTTTAATTTCACCCCAAAACCAATTTTTATATACACACATACATAAAAAAATAATAATCACCTAGGAGCTGACTAAATTGGCTTTGTTCTCAAGGCCGACAAAGGTAGCCTAAAGCAAATAACGGATTTGATTAAATTAATCCTTTCATTTATTTAATAATTATGAACTCTACCTATTTAATAAATCTTTTGAAACAATATTTTTTAAAACACTTTTTTGGATTTGCTTAATTAGTTTTTACTATTTTTAAAAAATAGTGAGATCAAAATAAAATTAAGAATTTAATAATCTTTTTAATTAAAAATTTAATCCTTATTTTTACTCATAGACTGAAATAAAGTTTTTGAAAATAGTCATCCCCATTTTCTTATTTTTTAGTTAATTAAAGATTTCCTAATCTCAGTTCTAAAAGGTCTAGGGTCTAGGCGGAAAGTTGTTGTCACTGTAGTTTTATCTTTTTCTATTTCTAAAGCAATTTATTATGGAGATAAAACAAGATAATAATACCTCGGTCAAGATCCTACCAATACACGGACATTTCCTAAAAACCAAAGGTCATTAAAAATTTCAACTTGGAATTTTTTCATAAAAACAATATTTATTTTTATTTTACTCATCATAAAATTCCTAAAAGAGCATTTGATATAAGTAATTACCCACCGTTTCAATTACTTCATGTAGAAAACATTTCTATTCAACAAAGAGAATAAGTGTATCTACTTACCACTTACAAAATATTGAAATTGGATAATGAAAAATAAAATTCTGTTATCATATCAAATTTTTATTTAATTCATTATTAACCCCCTGACCCAAAAAGAGGTGTAATGTTTTTGACCCATAAGGTTATTAGAGTACTCTACTAACCTTATTTCATTCGTGTTGTCTAGATGAATGTATGACTGAGACCTTGTAACTTTTGAACTGAGAGTCCGATTTAAATGCAGTTTATTATCAATTATGGAGTATTTTGTTGATAATAATATTTATTTAATTAATTATTTATTAAACGATACTCTGAGACATATGTCTAGAAGAACAGATACAACAAATAAGTCATTTGATTAAATAAACTGAATTAACACTTCCCAACCCCAAGAGCAGACCAGAGTCAGTACGTTATAGTTATATATAGAGAATTCTTAAGATTAACATTTTTGAAAGTAATTGGTATATTAAAGCAACACTGGAAACAGTAGTTAATAATATTATTAAGGGAATGTTGGCGAATCACCCTGGCCTCTAAATCACACACTGTTGATTTAGAAAGAAAAAAGATACGGTATATTTGCTGACTGACGACTACTTTTAAAGCTAAGTAGTATTTAATAAGTTAATCAAAAACTCACTAAAAAAGCTAAGAATGAGTGTGGGAGAAATGAAAGAGCCCTGAAGAACTCCAGCATTAGTAAGGAAGGAAGAGGATGATATTCCGCCAATCACAACCTTAATATTACAGTTTAAGAGAAAACTTTCAAACCACTTGCAGCAGCTCAAAGAGAGGTCTAATACAGGCATACCTACATAGATACTTACTATAGTTCTTAATTTATCTTAAAAAATTATGTAAACTGAGTGTAATTAAACTGTTCGACAAAAATTTCTCCCCGTAAACCTAACAATGGATTCCAGTAGAGTTTTATACGCTGATTATCATACAATTTCCCGATTTTTTACAACACGTCAGAGTTTTGAGATATTATTGGTCAAAACGACGAAAAATGGCCTATTTTCGAATTCCATTACATATTAAACAGCAATATTTGAAATCAAAATATTTTGTTGATTTAATAGAAACCAGCTTCCTCTTTGATTTTCAAATTACCACCTGTCTTTAGCTTAATTAGAACTCGAGTTATAACTAAAAAACTAAAACTACGTGATTATAAAGAATAACAAACATAGATAAAAACATAAGGTCTTGGTTTTTTAGTTATAACTCGAGTTCTAATTGATCTACAAACAAGTGGTAATTTGGAAATCAAAGAGGAAGCTGTTTCCTATTACGTCAACAAAACATTTTGATTTCAAATATTGCTGTTTAATATATAATGGGATTCGAAAATAAGGTCAAAATAGGCCTTTTTCGTAATTTTGACCGATAATATCTCAAAACTCTGACGTATTGTATAAAATCGGGGAATTGCGTATAAAACTCTACTGGAATCCATTGTTAGGTTTACGGGGACAAATTGTTGTTTAATTTTTGTCGAGCAGTGTTATTGAATACTGAATGCAAATAATAAATAACAGTAATATCATTTTTTTATTTTTAATGCGATCGAATGCGCGCGCACCAAGAAATTGCACTCTCTTTAGAACTTGAAGGACACTCGAATTACTGAAGGGGGAAGAAAAAGCGGTCACTAATAAATGAATAATAATAACAGCCCCTACATATTTGGGGAAAATAAAAAGGTATGGTATGTGCAAACTTTATCATTTAAATAAAGTTTTCCTAGATTTTTTTTTTTTATCGATTTGATTCCGGTTTTGTTTAATATACTATTTAGAAAATAAATCTTACTCCTTAATATTTCATACTTTTAATTTAGTTTTTCTATATTATCCTTGTCCTTATATATCCATTGGAAAAACACTAACCGAATAACAAGTTTTACCTACCGACCCTGGCAAATTGCTACCGACCTTGTATTTTCCAATCTCGCTCACATGAGCTGAAATTGTTTAAGACGAAAAGTTGAATAAAAATAATGATAATAAAGTATAAAAATTATAAATAAGGCGCCACTAATTTAATGATTAGATCGTTCGACTACCGAGCTCCTTAGGGGGCGTTCCTAAATTAGGTGAGCCGTTTAGGGGGGGGGTGAGGAGGGGGTCGAGCCGATACTCACCCAATCTCACTTGGGGGTTAGGGGAGGGGGGGTCGCGAAAATATCACGTATTTTTTTCCTCAAAAAACTGTGTAAATTCCGAGAAAACTGGGTTAAATTAAGTAATAAAAATAATTGAATTATAAAATTTATTTATTTATTTAATCGTTATAAATAAATAAAATTTATAATTCCAGCAGAAGACACACTCTTTTATTGTCTCCTTCAATATATAAAAATTCTGCTACCCTCGGCAAAAAAACTTTCAATTTAATATTAATAATAATAATACTAGTCTTAACTAGTCTTAAGGTAGTTCTTTCATAAATGCAAAAATTCAAGAAATTTCTAAACTTGGAATATAAGTCATTAAAAGCATAATAAACACTGTTAAAATTTGAAGACTATTTACCACACTAAACAAGAAATAATTGCAATTAAAAATGAAATTTTTTACATATGGTAGATTGGGTAAAGGTGAAAAATGATCATTATTTTATTTTTGTTCATTGAAAGACTTTAACCATCTTGATGAAAAACTAATTTTTGTTAGAACAATATATTCGGAGTAACTTAAAAAAAAATTGAAATTATTTACCTCGTAGTTTTGATAAAAAAAAAACATATTTGGGCGATTATTTTTAGTGGAGGGGATATAATATCAATGGCTTGGAAACGATCCATTCATAAAGAGAATATAGTAGTGTAAAAAGTACAATCACATTAAAAAACATAACCTAAAATTTTAGCACCGTTCATATTTATAAAGTGGTTACGAGGCTAAAACTTTTTGTGTGGATTGTCGTGAAAGAACCTCCTTAAATAAAAATAATTAAGAAAATTATATTTTTTAAATAAATGAACCACAGATTAACGTATTTACACTAAAAACACACATTTTGAAAAATCTCAAGTGGGATTGGGGAGGGGGGGGGGGCAAAACTCAAGACATCTCACCAAGGGAGAAGGGGGTCAAAACATCGTCAAAATCGCCTCACGTAATTTAGGGACTCCCCCTTAGCTCTGGATTAAATCCTGTTTATCAGTGAGAGTTGGAAATTAAAATTTTTGGTTCTTCCACTGAATATTATTCGGGATCATCAAAAGAGAATATATTTAAAATTCTTTCTACTGAATTTAAAATTTGAAAATCTAAAATCAGATCTTTTATTTTTATATTTTTGGCTGTTTTCATTTTAATTTCTAATATAGAGAGATTATTATGCAATCGCCTGTTGAATTGTGTAAATAATTTTAATAAAAAGGTGAAAAAATAACAAAAGGGAACTGGGCCCACGAGTTTTGGGATCCGGTTAATTGTATTGAGATTATGATATTTTATATTTCATTTATTTATTTTTTATACAGCTTCACTATCTCCGAATCGGATTAATGAATCATAGGGAAAATTTTAAACAGCTAGATAAATAACACTTGAAGTTAAACATCTTTGTATAATGATTTTGCATGTTATTTGCAAATAATTTGATAAAGGTATATAATAGGGAGTTGAATCTTTTTTCGTGTACTTAACCTTGACAGTGATGCCATTTTCGGGTCAAGATTTTTAAATCAACTTCTCCTCATTGCGTAAAACGGACATGTTCACAAGTTCAAATGAATTTTAAAATATTAAGGAAATTGTTAAATTGCTTTTAAGGCTAATTTATTCTGCATTATAGTTTCTAATGTTTTTTAATAATTCAAATAAATAAAATATATACTTATATAAGGCAGGATTTTTGTTAAATTTCAACGATGATAATTTTATGATTATATAGATTTCATTGCGGAAATTTCAAAGGTTAATTTCATTTGCTACAAATATAAGATAAATAGATATCTGCGTCCTGTCTCCGATACTTGCGCTCCATTTTTAGGATTTCGTTTAAAAAGTAAAACGGGAAGACATTAGCACCGCTTCAATGTCTGTTTGTCTGTTCATCTGTCAGAACAGGTTTTATCGTTTAAATATATTGTAAAATACGATGAATTTGCCAGCAATGAATTTTCCTTGCCATTAATTTGTCCTCGATGAATTTGCCGTGATGAATTTGGCTGACTCGACCATTACATTTTAACTAGTAAGCTAAATAGATACAAATTTGAATTTTAGATGTTATATGTATATATTTTTTCCGAAATCAAAAATCGTATTACAATTTTAATGGAATGATTATTTTGAGAAGGGTCAATTTTTTTGTTGAGTCATAAATAATTGTTTTGTTTATTTAATAATACATTGTGAGGTATCCCGGTAAAGCCCTCTTCAAGTAGAATTAGGGTTAATTACTTAAAATTTATTTTGATTTAAAATGAAGGTGTGAAAGAGGTCCAAATCGGCAATTTTAGATAATTTTTGTACCAGCCCAATTTTATTCAAGTATTGGTAATATATATGATGGTTGCCAGGTTGCCACCTCAGAACTAAGTCTCGGCCGGAGACGATGTATACCCCCCCCCCCAAACGCACACATGTTTACATATGCAATTTTTTTATTTATATAAATTAACAAACACAAAACTCACAATCCTACAATTTAAATACAATTCTAATGATCATAGAGTAGTTACTATGCATATAACTAATAAAAAATAAACTTAACAATTTACGTATAAAATAAAAACAATCTACATATAATTTTGTACATATTCAATTTTACTTACAAAACCCGGAGAAAAAATAATTAAACCAGGAGCCCGGAGATAACTCACTGAAACATGGAGAGGTGACAACACTAAGTAGGTACATATTAGGGTGCTCCTTATTTTGAATATTTTCGAATATTTTCCCAGATAGGGGCACATATGGTTCTAAATAAATAAAAAAATATCCCCTAAGTTTCAAGTCTTAATCTCAATTTTAACCCAGTGCTCCACAGCGATTAACTTATTTCCCATCTAAATATCATGGGGTTTTTGGCATTGAAAAATCAATTTTTTATTCCGGCCAAAGTAATGGTTCAAAAAATTTGAAACTCTATAGACTTTATCCTTCTAATACTAGCTATCCTTAAGAATTTTTACAGATTTTTAGCTATTATAATTTTGGAGTCTATAACTTACTAATACTAAGATATAGCAGTATTTTATCTAGATGTAACTCCAAAATTGTAATAGCTAAAAATCTGTAAAAATTCTGAAGGATAGCTATTATAAGGATAAAGTCTACAGAGTTTCAAATTTTTGCATACTGGGTCTTAATTTTTTTTTTAATTTCTTTCTCCTTCTATTATTTTTTTATTAATTTTCAGAATTAATATACACTTAATTTCAATCCGGGTTAGTTTAATTCTTCTGGGATAGGGCGAAAAAATATTTTAATAACATTTTTGAACAGCGAAATAATACAATTTTTTAATACTTTTCTTGATATCACTATTGAATTTTATATTTTTAACTTTTATTTAGTACAGGTAACTTTCCTATAGCATATGGTAGGTATCTGCGAGACGATTTCGCACTAATACGATCAGAAATTTCCAAAAACTCTCGTATAACAATGTTCTTCTACTATTTAACCTATGATGTATGTTTTTAAAAATCTAATTTACACACTATAAGCACAAAATTCATGTGTATAGATACCTACATACAAAATAAAATACTAAGAGGGAATAGGGGTCCTAGTAGTATTTACCTATAGCTAAAATCTAGAACAGGCGTCCCCAAACTTTTTAGAGATAGTAGCCTTGAAGCTAGAAATAAATAAAAATGATATATTTAAATAATTAAAAAAAAATGAATATTTCATAATTATTATTTATTTCATGTGTGGATATATAATTAAAAATAAAGTTGATTTATTTTTTATTTTCAGAAAGAGAATTCAAAGAAATAGATAATTCGGCCTCTGCGGCTTATCGGGCCTAACGGGGCAGTTGACGCTAGCAGCAAGCATTCAGTTAGCCCTCTTCTGCCTCATGGCAGTGAACGTGAAAAAGTATAGGCGTGCCGGATATAACATCATTATGAGGAAATTATATTAATAATACGCTATTATATGGCATTAATATTTAATATAGTAAATATTTGTGTATTAATTCTGTAGTTACCGCGGGTAGGATAGAAAAGTTTCAAGAGCCGGCTTTGGCCCGCGGGCCGTAGTTTGGGAACCCCTTTTCTAGAATCATGTTTTTCAATGCAGGTCCATCTGCTGAATCAAGACAAACATTCAAAAGGGATTTGCGTATCTTCATATTACGAAATCTGCAACAATCTTGTAATGCTCAAAAAAAAAAAAAATTCAAAATTTTTAAAGAGACCATAAAACGCAAATGAAAATTATTCCGAGAGTGAAGATGCTAATCATTAAAGGAAAAAACGTTTACGTTTGTTAGTACTAAGAAAGAAAATTAATAAATTAACAATTTCAAAATGTAAATACATAATTATATTTTGTTTATTTTCGTTTTGTGTTATACATACATACCTATGTTATAATTGTAATAAAAAATAAGTTGTTTGTATGGATTTAAAAATAAATATTTGTTTTCGATAAGTTTACGAAAACTAACCCCCCTTTTTCTACTGACTCTGGATCTTACATAATATGGTTTCACACAACATGTCATTTTCTAGCAACCTATCTACCGTGTTATAGAAGAGTTAATTGTATAAGAAATATAAATTTTTTCTTTAATTCTAAAAATAAAAACTTTACAAATAGCAAAACACATTTTTCTTATTATTTCAAAGTAATATATTATTTTGTTTTCAATTTTCTTATTAAACAAAATACCTAAGTTGAAATATATAATTGTTATGGTAATCAAAATAAATTAATAAAGAAAAATATTGTGATATTTTCATTATTGGAAATAAAATGTATAAAGGAAATTTATGAAGATATCTGAAAAAATCGGTTTGAAAGCAATGTATATAATCAAAAATTGTTATAACCACCCCCCTAGTTTCAAGAAAAGTATCCCCCTCTCCAGTTTTATGAAAAATACCCCCCCCCCATTTTATTCACTTCTAAAGAATTATAAGACCTTTTTATTTTTAGCATATAATTCTAAAATGCAACAATTTTCAACCCCTCCAAAAATTTCATTGAAGCACTCTGCCTCTTAAATAACCCCTCGTGGCACCTCTGTTAAAAACATTAATAATTATTTATTCACTCTAATCACTGTACTTGGCTGTACTTATTTTAGAATTAGAAGTAGGCAAGGGCGTAGCCAGAAAAAAATTTCGGGGCGAAGGGTTATCTAATTTTAGGAAGGGAGGCTCCCCACCAAGGGATTAGGGGAGTAAGGATATAATTTACTCCTAGGATTAGGAGATATGAGCTCCCTAATATCCAGATTGCATTTTTTATCAGAGTATTATTTTTATTAAATTCTTATTGAACGTTTTATTTATATCCTGTAAAATTTCGATGTTTCCGGGCGGGATGGGGTTTAATACTCTAACCACCCCTACTACGGCTATGGAAAAAGATAAAGATAGTAATGTTTATTGTATATGTAAAATAGGGTTTTGACCTCGAAGGGTGGTATGTGCATATTTCAGAGGTTCGCTCAATTTTCCTTTTCCTTGAAAATTTACTTTTGAATCCGCCTTCATCTCCTTTTTTACTATCAGGGCTCCGTAATAAATTTTATTTATTGTAATTCATTCTCTCTGAACAATCAGCTGCACCTTGATTTGACTTCTAGTGAAAATTCAAACCTCCGAAAACCCCTTACTACTAGGTAATAGTGGCTTAACTATACGGTTAAGGCTCGTGAAAAAATCATCGGAGGGGCCCTTCTTCAATGTAAAGAAGCGAAACTAACGTTGTAGTTTCTTTTTAATAAATCACTATGTAAAGTGTTTGTACAAACAAAGGCTATATAATTATTGTGTGAATTTTTCGTTGATTTTCTAGTAACTTTTAATTTAAATGAGCGTATTTGATTGAAATAACAATTTAACAGTCACAGGAATGATTACAAATAATAGCACACTTCGAGAAAGCACGAAGACATAAAATGATTGTTTATGATTAATAAATCAACAAGTTCTCTTATTGAAGATGACTTTTCTATTTCGTCTCTAAAAGTGAATCGAAAACTGAGAATTTCCTTGATAAACGAGACACGATTTTTGTAATAATAAATGTTAGGATCCTCCTGTGCTCGTGGCATTTTGCCCGACATGCCACCCTATCGTTACGCCACTGCCCTTACCTTCTGGCCAGTGGCGTAGCCAAGGGGGGGGTCGAAGGCCCCACCCCCTAACTTTAGAGCCCCCACTCTCATTATCTATATCTAACCAAAATCAAAAGGGAAAAACAAGAAACTTGGGAAAATGAATACCTTTTTAGGTTTTTTACTTTACCATACAGGACATGGGCAAGTATTGTAATCGTCCATGAAAAAAGAGTTTTTTTGGTTCTTTTTTTCAAAATATCTAAAAAACCGCCTAAACTATTTTGAATTAAATTGAATTGAAAGTTTTTGCCGAGAGTAGCAGAATTTTTATATATTGAAGGAGACAATAAAAGAGTGTGTCTTCTGCTGGAATTATAAATTTTATTTATTTATAACGAGACTATAGTTTCGAGGGCTTTGCCCTCTTCATCAGTCTATTACAATGTATTCACAGGAATTAATTCATAAATTAATATTAATTCATAAATTAATATAAGTGAGGGACCAGGCTGTATGGTAAAGTGGATGTCCACATCAGAAGGTGTCAGTTTATTTATTCATATGTTTGGTGGACCACTCATCCTTAAGCCGGTAAATCGTTTAATCAAAGAAAAAGTAACGCATTTTGTTTATTTTAATGTACACCATGCCTACCTACAATGTTAAAAAAATGTAAATCTATATATATATATAAAATAAAATTAAGGTTTTCTGTGTACATTGGTCCAAATCACGTCAAATTTTGGTTGCGTACACGTTTCAAGCAAAGTTATGAACGAAAACACCCTCAACAAAATTCCTGTCTGTATTTTTTCGTGGATTCCACTCAAATCTTGCTCATGATTCACTTAAAAACGGCAGAAGGTGTTATTATTACTTAGTTATTTAGACGGCCGTTCCTCATTGCGTCTGTTTGGTATACACGCGTTATTATGAAATTTCATATTTGGATCAGATTACAATGCTGGTATGTAATATTATTAAAAAATTTTGAGGCCAGACTTCCCATTTTTTTATATGAAAATTTTTTAAGAAATTTTTAACAGTGCAGGAAATAGAGAAAAAAATCGATTAATTCAAATAATTTTCGTTGGTGTAATAATTTTCGACAGAGCAGTTTTGCTCTATCAGCCCCAAAAGTCTGGCTACGTCACTGCTTCTGGTGAAAATGGTATATAAACCATAAGGTGTAGTTCATTGCATTAAACAAGTTCCTCCAAACATACTGGAATACCGTCATTTTCTTTTAGTTTCAACCAGTCTCTGGTTTTCTTTAATTAATTTTTATATATGTACTTGAAACAAACTGTAAAACTATTTCTTTTCATATGACTATTTTTTACAAAAAAACAAATTATCTATAGGAACATATTTAGTTTTATATCTTTACTTTAAATTTAATATCTAGGGTCGCGAAAAAATCTCGATTATAAAAAGCGATGATGAATGAAAAAAGTCTGCCTTTTCAACGACAAGGTACCTATTTATCAATTTTTATTGTAAGTTATTTATATCAATTTGAGTGTAGCGATACACTGAAACTGTTCAATCAGTGTAAAGATGGGAAAAAAACAATACTACAACCAGGGGCGGATTTAAGAGACCCAGGGCCCCTAGGCACTTGACATTTGCCCCCCCCCCCCCCACCATCTCGAAACTATTTTGGAAATTTAGCAAATTAAATGCACTAGTACAGAACATATTTTTTTTTTTTTTTATTCAAGAACATTGTATTTGTAGGGGCATCTAGCCTTTTTAATGTACAATTTAGGCCAATTTAATTACAAAGAAAATAAACAATATGATACAAACAGATCAAGTAAGAGAAAAAAATTTAAAAAGGGAAACAACAATTATATGGAACAAAAACAATAAATATACTGAATATAGAGAAAAGAATAAAACTAAAAAATGACATGATATATATATAGGATATAGACAAAAGAAGAGAGGAAAAAAGAAATTTTTAATCAACTTTAATGAGTTTAATAAACTCTATGTTACTATATAGTTACGTTATTCTATAAAATTTATACAATCTTACAGCGAACTTTCTTCTGTGCAAAAGAACGAATGACGTCTTCATAGTCAATTGACTGCATTATTTCTGACTCTAAGTACATTACAGAGAGTGAATTGAGCCTGTTCTCTCCTATGTTAGATCTTAAGTAATTCTTTACTCTCTTTAGCGCTGAAAACGACCGTTCTGCTGAGCCGTTTGACGCTGGTGTACACAACAGCATTCGGAACGCAATTCCTACGTTTGGATGAATGTGCTTATGTAAATGGAGCAGCAATCCAACGTAAAAACTCTTAGTAATTTTAATGAGAATGTTAAGCGATATTTGTTTAGCCAGAGATTGTGATTGCATACTTGTATGATATTTGTAATGCCTGTTGTAGATCCCTTGTGATCTTTTTAGGTTGAAAAAAAAGACTCTGCAACCGGGGCCCCCAGACCGGCTGGGCCCCTAGGCCCGGGCCTTGTGGGCCTAGGCGGAAATCCAGCACTGACTACAACCAGATATAAAATGAAAACACACATTGATCCAACAACAAAATATATTTGTATGGTAAAATAAACATAAAATATCAAAATTATTAGTTAAGTCCCATAAACCAAACAATATTTCAAATTTTTTTTAAAATAACATATAAATTTAAATGGCTTTATCTTTTTTTCTGTCTGATATTTACGTAAAGTTTAAGAAGCGCTGTTTTAAACAACTCCTCAGGCTCAGGATTTGATTTTTCCGCGTTTTTCTAGTGATTTTCTCTCGGCCTCATTTCCCCATTCTTAGTTGTCAATTTCGCTCTATGTTTTTATTAAATTATTTTTAATTAATTTGATTGAATTAGTGAGTTTATTGTTTTATAATAATATTGTTATCTGTTAAAACTTACTCAAGAATGAAAATCATCTGTGATTTAATTGATAAAACCCGGCTTTAATCAGGTATGACTAACCTTCATCTGTCAATTTTTAATGTCACTTTTTATTTATCTCTGTTGTTTTCATAACATGAGTGAAAATATGAAAAAAACATTTTCTATATTAACATTTAAAAACTATTTTATATGTGAATGAATATCTTATGATTCTATTCTTAACCGACTTCAAAAGAGGAGGTTAGTTAGTTATTAAGGATTTTTAAATATTTTTAAAATGATTATAAATTTTATTCAAAATTTTTGATTTAATTTATTTTAGAATAAAGATAAAAAAAATTAAACATGTCCAAAAATTGATTAGATATTTAACTCAATTCATAAGTTAAGAGTTTCAGCAGACATCACCTAAGAATAGGTATTTCTGCTTGAATATTTTCATTTGAATATAAGTACAACATTTCGACCTCTAATTCTAGAGTCATTTTCAGTACGTTCGAAGTGATTTTAATAAATTAATGAGTGATTTTATAAATTAATGAACACTGGCGTAAAAAGGTCCGCCCCGAGGGGTGAACGGCGACCTAAAATCGTGTACACCTACTTCCACTTCCACTTTCATTTCCCAATAGAAGACAATAGATGACAATAGATTATCTAATGAATTCCAAAGTAATTCCAAATAATTCCAAAGACTGTGTACACCTAATTCCATTCGCGGTTCACCCCTCGCTCCGCCCGCTCGTCCGCCAAAATCTTGAGTTCGCTCCCTCCTCCAAAATCCTATATTTTGAAATATTAAACATGCATTTAAATTACTATTTTGCATAGACATGAAAAAATATCTTTAGATTATATCTTGAAAAACATTTATTTTTCCACTCATTGTCAAGGAAAATATTTTTACTGAGGATCTCTCATTATGGACCATTTTTCGATGTGGGTAGGAAAATAAATATTTTTTTTCACGCAAATGATAATTTAAATAGATATTTTTAAAGAGATTAAATATTTAATTTAATTTAATATCTTTAAAAAAATCTCTTTTTGCACCCTCCATCAAAACAGAACATTTTACAAAAGGTCTGCTCACCAAGATCTTGGGGGCGCCTCCTTGTTTGCACTAAGCCACTGGGTGGCTGGGGCGATATTTATGCCACGAGTAATGAAAAACACTGCTTGTAAGAACATGGCATGATTCCTCCAAGGATTCTCTTACCACTCTCCAAAGTGATCATGACAACTACCACACACACATACCCTATATTACATACTAGAAGCCATGGCCGAACCAAGGGTTTCTGCCGCCCGGGTGCAAGATATAATTTTCCTCCCTTCATCATCAGAACATTATATGGTTAATTGTAATTGTGATTTCATTTTTGACACTCCTAGTAGGATGCCACCCGGGTGCTGTGCACCCCTTGCACCCCCGTTACGGACCGGCCCTGCTTGAAGCGCCCGTGTAAGTTGCTGGTCTCCCATCGGGCGTCTCCCCAGATAGTGGATGGGCCTCCCAAATATGGGTGGTATCTAGGTCTAGGAGAAACTACTCTGAAATAAACCAACGTCCTGGTGAATGGACATGGACAACGAGAAAGATAGAACGTTTACTGGACAGGGGCTCGGATCCCCAGTCCCGGTCGGTATAGCCAGTGAGCTAGTGGACTCCTCCCAAGCGTTAGCTTGCGACCACACAGTACTCATGGTAATGAACCAGGTCACGGCAACTGGAACAGAAGAAGGGGAAGACCCTTTCAGGAGAAGATCGAAAATTACCAGAACGCTCCCTAAAGGCCGCCAGATCAAAAAACAGCGTTACCCCAAGAGATTTTAGAACGTGTCATTTACAATCCCATTAAAGCCACTATTGAAAACTTGCATGCAGAAAACCAATATGACTTTAGAAAATCCAGATCAACTTTGGATACGATAAACCAGATGGTTAACAAGTCAAGAGAAGCTAAACGTTGGAAGAGAGGGGCAAACAATTATTGTCTCTAGGTCTACTACCCATATTCTGTGAGAATCATATGATTTGTGAAGGTTGTTTAGAAAATTGTAAAAATGCAGCACTCAAAGTATTTTTTATTATTTTGCTGTTGTGGAGAATTAAATCATAGAACGTTTAATAGATAGGTATTTAGATTATAATTACTTGGCTTGCAAATTCTGATTCGATCATATCTTTTACCGAACACGAATACATTAGCAAAAACTAGCTTTAGAAAATTATCTGAAGCCGTTTTCTAATTCCCTCTTATTTTTTTATATAGATTTTCAGCTGTAAACAATTCTAATGAAGTTTTATTAAGAAAAAAATAACATGACTTCCTACAAATCTATTACTATTCAATAATAATTATAGCTATCTAATCCTTTCATGGCCACTCTGGGTGTTTTCACTTAACATAGTCCAGTAACCTTGTACATATTAAGTTGCATCAAATTGGTGGTAGTGTTGGATAGTCGTTGCTCGGTGCGATTGTGAATGTTTATTTTTTATAGAGTATTTTAGTGTTTAGGAGTGAGAAATTAATATAAATTATCTTTTTATGTTTAGCTCCTTCGTATTAATAATAGAAAATTTTGAAATGGATAAATGAAATTTAATAAATGTTCATGTTGAACTATTTATTATTGTTACTAGTTTCGCCATTGTTTGGCTCATCAGACCTATTTACATTTTTTGTTTATAAAATTTTTTTGGTTGAACAATACATTTCACTGGGAAATCACAAATAACATATCACAATAGATCAGTTCTTATCCATTCCTGACGGACCAGTTCCAGAAAGAATACATTCGACGAGAGACAGTCAAAGAGTTAAAAAGTGGTTAAATATTTAAAAATAGTATCTCCATGTCAAATCACATCCCCAAGGGACGATCTACCATGATTGGCATGGAGATACTATTTTTAAATATTTAACGACTTTTTAACTCTTTGACTGTCTCTCGTCGAATGTATTCTTTCTGGAATTGGTCCGTCAGGAGTGGATAAGAACTGATCTATTGTGATATGTTATTTGTGATTTCCCAGTGAAATGTATTGTTCAACCAAAAAAATTTTATAAACAAAAAATGTAAATGGGTCTGATGAGCCAAACAATGGCAAAACTAGTAACAATAATAAATAATTCAACATGAACTTTTATTAAATTTCATTTATCCATTTCAAAATTTTCTATTGGGGGGTCGGGTAGGCTAGGCGGTAGCATGACAGCTAAAATCTGACCCCGGGAGTAGAGACAAATTTGAAAAATAAATATATAGTATCGTAAAGTGGCTTATGGCTAAAAAGGCCGAAAAGCCCCCCTCCCCCAAAAAAAAAAAAAAAAATTCTATTATTAATACGAAGGAGCTAAACATGTAAAGATAATTTATGTTTATTTTTTTGTTTGATTTGCTATTCTAATGTTATATTTTATTTAATAAAGATTATTCGTTACCCATTTGAGTTGTTAATATTTTACTATTATGATGGACGCAACAGGTAGTAAGTAGTAGGTTTGGTTTTTTTTTCTTGTATGGGATGTGACTGAGATGCAAAATCAAAATTTTTGACCTCGGCAACCCCCCGGATCATTTGAAAATCCCAAAACCTGCAAAATTTTCGCACTTTTTTTTGTTTTTTTCCAATTTTAACCATGAAGGAATACGTTTTCGACAAAGACCATTCTATACATTTTTAAACTAGATTAAATTTGCTACAATTTGAGATCAGAATGAGCTCGATAGATATAATAATTTCCGAGATACAAAGTTTTTTTCAAAGTTTGGCAAATTTTCCAAACTTGAAAATTTTAAGCTAATTTTCATGTTTCATCATATGCAATTGTCTTAATATCTTCAATGACCTTTCGAATATTAGTCAGTGACGTAATCATTTATTTATTAAATTTAACATTTTGAAAGGGGTTGGGAAGGAGGGGGGGAGGTCACTGTTCACAACCAGACGACTGAAATTGAAATAGAAAATTTAATTATATTCAAATAAAAATAAAATAAATTAGATTTTTATAATTGAAATGATTGGATTGTTCCAAACTGGACAAAAAGTCTACAAGCCTTTAAATATGATTTGTCTCTTTGAGGTGCTGGGAAAAGGAAATCATTTGAGAAACACTGTTTGAATTCAAAACTAAAAAAAAGAAAAGGATTTGTTCGCGCTTTTTGATGGCAATTGAATAAACCGATCAATAAGATAAATGTGACAATGTCTAGCTTAGAAAGAGATTTGGGTGGTTATGGCAGATGACATAAAAAGGAATTTCTATTTGATAACTCTTGTTTCGCTCCTGCAAAAATAACAAAAGTGGCCAAGTGAGATTGGGACTAGCATACCGAGGGTTCACTATTTAATAAACAAATATATTAGAAAAATTCTTACTTAAATTCAATTTGAGAAGGTCCAATGATTGAACATGAATGTTTGTTTAGTAGGTATTAATCAAAAACTGCTACCATAGGCATAGTACCTATTTTCTATTATAATAATTATTAAAATAGTTATTGGAGACTCATAGAAGGTCCACACTGTTCCTGAAGCCAGGGTTTCCTTTTTGTATATAATTGCAGTTCGTGTAAAATCTGAGGTATTTCGGAAATATGATATATATATATATATATATATATATATATATATATATATATATATATATATATTTCCGAAATACCTCAGATTTTACACAACTACAATTATAATAATTATTATTAAAATAATATGTATCCAAAATATTTAATTTATTATATTTTAAAAATATTATATCTGAAACAAAAATTGTTCTCAAATGAATTCAAAACATTGAGCTCTACACTAGCCCTTCTCTCTACCGATTACGCTACGATGACAAAATAATTGGGTCTCGTTCCATCCTAAAACTTTCCTCGGGTCGGCCCTGGTAATAGCCACATGCCAGAAGGTAGATTGTTCTAGAGTCGCATGTTTGCTATATTTTAACAAATATCTCGTTGAAAGCTTTCTAGTTCGCTTGCCATCAGTAATTTTTTTAAGAATCAGATTACTATAATTATGTACCTACTTACATGTATTGATTGACACACCGATGCATAGTCACTTAACATGTTAAATATCATTCATGCAAATTCCTGCTTCCCTAATTGGCTTAGGACAAAATAATGTGCTAGAGACAAGCCAGAATTAACAACGTCAAAGGTTAATTAGAATAAATTTTGTTTTAGCAATCAATAAAAAAAATGTATTCTTAAGATGTAAAAATTTAGATGTTATTAATTTTTAAGACAGTTAGGGAAAAATTATTTTTTAAAGGTATTTTATTTTATTGCATCATAAACAAAATTGAAACCAAGCGATTGCGGTGGTACGGTCACCTGATGAGGATGGACGATAGTCGATGGCCGAAGCGAGTGTGGCAATGGGTTCCTGTGGAGAAGAGAAAACGCAGACGACCCCCAAGGACCTGGCATCAGGACGTGCTGAGTGCGATGAATGCCCGGGGACTATACGTGGGAGATTGGAATGATAGAGAGAGGTGGAAAGCGGGATGCGATATGCGGAGTCATCCGTAAAAAAAATCGCAGATATATATATTTTATTGACGAAACACTTTCGTAAAACGAGACCCTATATTGTCGATATGTCTTTTGTCTGTCTGAGCGCCTGCCAGTCCATCACTCTACCATAGCTTAATAACTAAATAAGATACGATCTTGAAATTCACAAGTTATATGCATTTATTTTCCCGAAATCAAAAATTGTATTAAAATTTTCAGAGTTGGGTCAGGGGGAAAAGATAGGACAGCGAGGTGGGCCACTTGCTAGCCTCCTTTAACCCCCTTCCATCCACCGACCATCTAGTAAAACCACTAGCAAATGATAAAGCTGGAAGTTTTATAACTTTATCCTTTAGAAACTGCCTAGTAGTTTCTTCGTGCAGCACCAACTACTCGTGGTCTAGATGATTACTTGACTTCTAGCAAGTAGCAAAGTGTGTCTGCCCCTTGGCGGAGGTTCCGCTTTTGAACTGGTGCTGTGGAGCTCCATTTATGCTCTGTCCGATAGCCGGAGTGCGCTCGACTCAATGGGTGCCTATTGTCAACGCTGTGCTTCACTGTGTAGAGAGCAACCTGCACGGTGACTATTTCTATCTGCGGCTTTACATGTGGTTATCTCCATATCTACATGAATCCTGGTCTTTGAGGTAAGGGACGGGCATGGAACTAACCCGTTTTAGGTAAGGGCTAAGCCTACAACAGTCAGTTGCTATTTTCTGTACATTATGAACGTCTGTGTGCAAGACCATTGCACTTGCCACACATGGCCTACGTCGTCTGTGGGGTAAGGAGAATGGCTCATTCTCAAACTTATAATGGCCCCTAGAAGTGTGGCGAACTTCATAGGCGGGTAGCTAGTCAGTGTGCACTGGGAACGTCTCTGTGTAAGAGCAGTGAACATGCCATGCATGGCCTTCGTTGTCGGTATGGTAAAGAAATTGGCTCATCCTCAAACTTGAAATGGCCACTCATGGAACTTGGCTTACTCCATGAGTTAATTCAAGCTAGTTTGCGCGCACTGGGAACGTCTGTGTGTAAGACCAGCGCGTGTGCCACACATGGTCTACGTCGTCGGTGTGGTAAGGAAAATGGCTCATCCTCAAACTTAAAATGGCCCCTAGAAGTGTGGCGAACTTCATAGGCGAGTAGATAGTCACTGCGCATTGGTAAGGTATAATTCTATTTTTTTTTATTATTATTATTATTTGAAATTTTTCAATCAAAAAATATTTTATTTTATTTATTTATTTTCACCATAGTATTAGAATTAGATTATCTGATAGCTAACTCTTCTGTTAAAATAATTACCCCTATATTAATAATTGTCATTGTTTTTTGAACTTATTTATCTTTGAATTCCCAATATTGTTTAGTTCTGATTAAATCGACAATGAATTAAAATTTTCTTAGCCTATTTCCTCATGTTTGAATATAAATTAACATGACAAGTGATAGTCAGAAATTTTATTCAAATATATTTATTTCCTGACTCACTAACTAGGAAGTATATTTTATATGCGTTTAGTTTGATTAATTGGATCAATGAGTTTTATTCCTTTTTACATTAGTTGAACTATTTATGCTAATTAAATACCTAGTTTCAAAAACATAGAAATAAATTTCAACAATCTATCTTAGTTAAAGCAAAATAATTGTGCAACGTATATACTATATAGTTATAAGGATTTTATATAGCGCTGAAACAGGAGACAAGAAGGAAAAATAGTACATGATTCCTTGGACTTTTGAACCCTGAAGAGCGAAGATCCTCCATAGCATCCCATCGATTCAAAGTTGTAAAAAGAAAACCTTCCAATAAATACTACTTTAATTGAAATAATCTTTTTATTTATTCCTGGACTGCCTTCTATTAAATCCTCAGTTATAAATCTATCAGCCCGTCTCCGAAGAAAAACTTAGATATATACTATATATATAATACTGTAATGTAAGTTTGGATTCTAGTAGCTATCTAGTTCTATATAGAATATATATATCACCATCTTTGATTAATATATACAATCGAACCCGCTTACAACGAGCTCTGATTTAACAAAAGTCGGAGTTACCGATGAAATCGGAAATACTTGGTTGGTACAATGTTAAGTTAAAAACGTTAAAAACGAACCCGACTTTTACGAGAAAACATCGCTGGCCCCTTCTTGCTCGTTGTAAGCGGATTCGACTGTATATACAATTTAATCATTTAAATATAATAGCTATTTTGATTTGTTTAGCATTAAAATGATATTCGTTGATTAAACCTAGTCAGATCATTCTCATTACAAAATGAGCATTAGACAAATCACACACAATTAGAGAGAATGAAATTCAAAACGACGAAGAAATTCTTCACAATTCCTGATCCAATTTCTATACTCTCCAATAAATCAAATATCTATTTGTATATACCTATTTTAATGACTAAATACTCGTTTAGTCAAAGTCTAGATTTTTTAATTCAAATAAAATACATTCGATTTTTTTATATTAAATTCTTAGTTTTGAAAAAAAAAAAACAATTTTGTGAAATCAAATAAATAAATAACACCTTAACAGTTTTTCTAAAATTGTTTGATATTTTTTATTAGATCATAAACCATATGTATTTTATTATATAACTTATTTATATTAAGTAAGATACACAGATTTATTCTTTGTAAATCATTTTAATTTGATATATGGAACAAACATTTGGCTAATTCTAAATATTTTGTAGCACTTCTTCATCAGCGGAAGCCTGGAATTAGTAAGTAAATAATATGCCTTCGAAATATTTGGAATTAGCCTTTAAAATTCTTACAATATTTTACATTTTACATTTAACATCTTCCTTTTTTAATTAAACAGTCCGTAAGCACTAAATCATTGTTAATATTTAACATATTTGAATAGGTATAATATGTATTGTTATCTTCAATTTTATTATTTCATGATCAAAAACGGTTATATAAGAGCCATAGAGAATTAAAAAAAAAAAAAAAAAAACAATCCATTATAAATGATACTTGAATGGATCCGGCGTTAATTTATCAAACTGACGTGTCACTTTTCCTATTTCAACGTATCAATTGTCATTTCTATTTCTTCCACAGAACAAAAACTTCTCATGCAACAGGTGTCTAATAATTCCTTAATGCTATTTATCAAATGTTTACAATAAATTAAATTTTCCTATTTAATACCTCTTGATTGGAGTTTTAATCCCATCAACCCTTTTTCTCTCGAGCTGTTTGATATAGTTAATATCCTGTTTAAGGGAAGGTAATACATTAAAATCAGGGTAACTGTCTAATAATAACAATAATAATAATGGATTGTTTAAAGTGATTAGACACAAAATGTGTACTTTTACCTAGCTTACTCCAGTTTCTGAAGTTAAATATGAAAAAAAAAAATTTGTTGAATATATCTCATCTAATCTCTTTAAACTGTTATATACAAACATAGATTTTACATTAAGGTTTCTGAAAACACTCAACAATACATAATTTTTACATCCATGAGAATCGAGTGATACATTTGTTTTTATTTTAGGTTAAAAATAAAATAAAAATGAGAGATCTTCTGTTTTTTAAATAAAATAATTTTTAATTATTTCTAGAGACTATAGTTTCGAAGGCATTGCCTTCATCATCAGTCTATCACAAATATTTCAAATTAGTTACAAATTAAGATTTATACATAGAAAATTTTGAAAAATATATAATGTCTTTTTCTTCATGTTTCTTCTTGGGAGATTAGAATATAACTGGCTCAATATCTGGGTTGCTCTTTTGTTTAGGCATTTTCTAATGAGTTTTACCTGAATGAATGGAATGTTTTTAAAAAAGGGTCATTGATAATTTCTAGTTTTTCATTTAAAGATTCAATTGGGCTTTTTTCCAAGGATTTTAAAATTTCAATGGATTCTTTTAAAGAAAGAATTAAGGGGTCATTGACTTCTTTGATCAATTTAATTTTGGATTGATCTGGAAAACTATGATTGTGAGCATTTAAATGCTCTGCAAATGCATAATTTTCATATTTTAATTTGTAGGCTCTCTTGTGTTCATTGATCCTAATGGATAAATTTCTTTCCGTTTTTCCTATATAAGTTGCATTGCAATCTTGGCATGTCAATTTATATACACCGGATTTTTCATTTTTCGGAATTTTATCTTTAATTTGACTTAATTCACTTCCTAATGTATATGGTGATCTAAAGATTGTCGCGTACCCTAAAGATTTTAATTTATGTTTTATTTTTTCGGACATCTTACCATAATATGGTAATATTAGTTTTGGCAGATCGTTAATTTGGGAATTTTGTGAATAGATTAAATTTAAATTTGATTTTTGAATTTTACCTTTTAATATTTGATCTATTAAATTGCTTTCATAACCATTATTTATAGCTATTTCTTTGATTATCTCTAGTTCTGTTAAAAAATGCTCTTTCTTTAATGGGATACTATTTAAACGGTGGATCATTGAATGGAATGCTGCCAATTTATGTGACATTGGTCGACAAGCCATGTTGTGAATTACGGTATCTGTAGATGTATCTTTCCTATAAATTTCGAATGTGTGTTTATTTTTTTCAATTTTAATTTTAAGGTCTAAATAATTTAATGTTTTTTCTTTTTCTTTTTCTACGGTAAATTTGATTTTTTCATGTAATGAATTTATATGTTTTATCCATTATCTAACATCGGGGATTCTATTAGTAGGAATCGAAGTCGTGTATTTACGCTTGAAGAATAATTTTACTCTTAATAATACATTCAATCATTCTAAGATGAGTTTTCTGAAATCTAACATGGAAAAGGATCTATTAGGCTACTTAAAAAAAATACTAAGTACTAATTATTTTTTTTTTTACATGAATATGCTGACGTATATTCATAGAACTAATACTATAGGTAACATAACATATACCTAATATACAAAGCATTCTCATTAGTCAGTAATTTATGATTTTTTTCAGGTTAACCAATTTATCAGTATGTAATTTTCCTTGCAATTTTTAACTATTTTTTATCAACATAAATCAAAAATAATCTGTACACTCAAAATATGAAATAATAGCAAATGACTAAAGTAATTGAGAATTAATTATAGGAGTACAGAAACTCATTTTTATTTAACAGAGTGATTATATAGTCTCACCTAGTAGGATTCTATAATATACAATAAATATAATACAATACATTTTTTTCTACAACTTACGATCGTAATTTTAAGTAGCAGTTTTACTTGGACGATGCTGCATCTTTCTTTAGAACGGTAAGTATTAATATGTCAGTACCTGGAGCCACCGAGCGATGCTCGGTAACTTTTTGCTTCAGTTAAAAGCTATATATTAATCCCCGAACCCCCCCCCCCTATACATTTTTTGCTTAATGGTTAGAAATATCTAAAACACTGCTTGTCTGTGTGGATTCCACTAACATGGGAACAGAAGATCATAGAAGGTTCGTTCTGGTGCCACAATTTTTATATTTCGAAAAAAAAAACTGATCATATTTTATACTAGAACTTGCGGGTCAAAAATACAAAAATTCAGAAAAAAAATCGAAAAATCTATCTGTTGGGCTACAATTTAGCATAGGTACTTGTTTCTATTAAGAAACTCCTCCAAGCATATAGCTCTCTAACTCATTCAGCCATTCGGTTAAATGAGACAAATAAAAAAAATCTGCAATGGACCATACTGAGTCTTGAAAAAGTTTCTCTTTTTTCCTCCTATTTACTTACATAATAATGTTGATATAAATAAATTTTAAATGTTTTTGTTCCTATTTTAAATAATTTTAAATTTTTCTAATTAAATGAAAATAATATTTTTCAATTTCAAAAAGTCGTCTCTTTCTGTTATTTATAATAATTTAATAATATTGAAAATGACGATATTCAGGGTCAAATCTAGAATTTGCACAGCCTGTGGCAAAATACTTGTTATTTTTACTTAGTTTAATTTCTCTATGTTTTTATTGTAAGGTGAGGAATTTTTGCAAAATATTAGAATTTATATAGAAAGAATTTAAAAGGCCTTGACAAGATATATCAAGATAGTTTTATATTTTCAATTTTATGTCATAATAGTTCATCCCTAAATTATTTTCTAAAAATTATTTTGTTAACTTTCAGAAGATCTTGAAAAATCTCCATCTTTTTCGAAAATCAGAAAACTCACTTGTTTTTATTCATTACTAGCTGCAAAGCCCGCTCTGCTAGCCAAGGGGCACGCCCCCTGGACCCCAAACCCACGAACCCCACCCTCATGCCCCACTCGCAACCCCCCCCGGACCCCACCCAGCACCTCACACTATGCACCCATGCCCAACCACCGCCCCCATACCACCACCCCGCACCACCCCACTACGCCTCTGGACCCTCACCACTCACTCGACCCTGCACCACCCCACCCCACCATCCCCCGGATCCCACCCCCGCGCCCTCCACTCCGCACAACCACACCGAGCCCCACCCAGCACCACCCCACTAAGCCTCTGGATCTTCACCTAAACCCTCACTCCTCACTGCACCACCCCACCCCCGTGCCTTTGGATAAATTGGCTCTAAGGGTAAGAATTTTCATTTTTTGACCCCCCCCCCATTTTGGGTGGTTAGTTTTTGCATTTCTAGCCTTCTAGTGACCCACAGATTATCTATACAAAATTTGGTTGAGTTTGGTCAAAGAGCAAGAATTTTCATATTTTGACCCTCCCCCTTTTTTGGGTGGTTTTTTGGGGGAATTTTTTTAAACAAAAGTTGTCAGAAATCACATCCCCTACAACTTTGCTCCTAATAAAATTTGCGCTAGAGTTAATAGCTTAGGAGTTATTTGATAATTTTCATTCGTGCGCCCCTCCAAACCCCCTTCTGGGGTCAAAATATCAAATCGTTATATTGCTAAAAACGTAAGTTAGAAGACATCTGATGTAAATATGAAATTTCATAATAATCCCTTCAGCCGTTTTTACGTGAATCGTGAGCAACTTTTCGGAAACGACGAAAACATACAGACAGGAATTTTGTTGAGGGTGTTTTCGTTCATAACTTTGCTTAAAACGCGTGCAACCAAAATTTGGCGTGATTTGGAGCAATGTACAGACAAAACCTTAATTATATCTATATATATATAGATGTTACATAAAATACAACCATGTATACTGTCAGTCTATGCGCCAGGCCAATTTCGCATCTAAACTAATTTGAGTGAAGTTTTCTAGCTAAACATATACTTATATGTATAAATGATTTCATTTCTAGGGTTGCCCGCATAGCAAATTAGCATATATGTTTAGCTCGCGAGTAAATAAGCTCTTCTGACATGAAATTAAACATATCATACAACTACATTAATTATACTTACACTCGTCCCTCGATCTAGATAGAAGAGTTCCATGAGTAATCATGGAAATCAAAACCGTATAAAATGAGACATCGTTTAATAAAATACCTACTAGAATAATAAATATTATTCAAAAAAATTTCAAAATGTATAATCGCGTTTGTGAAACGAGTGTATTTAATGTCTGTAAAACAATCAAAATTAAACATAGATTTATTTATTTTATTTAAAAACAGTGTAAAAACTAATTGCCAAGTGACCTCTTCTAATTAGCCGTTCGGAACTGGCGTTAAAAAGTAGGTCCCGTATATCTGTGTAAAACAACTAAACACACTCTGCACAGGTATATGTGGAGAGGAGCCGACACCCGTTTCGGGTATGGCACTCGAAGAAGAAGAAGAAGTAAAAACTAAACCGTAAATTGACTACCGTGTTCATTAATGAATTGGGGAACCTTGTCTCGCCTTTTTAAATTACTTTCTAAAAATATTTTCTTTTACTTCTAAGAGATTTCTTCTAGTAATATTGAAATATAGAAAAAACTACATTTTCCCAAATTCATCATTTACTTCATTTGTTTTTGTTCATTATTAGAACTTAAAATTGAATTAGTATTTGTCAACGATAGTGTTAAAAATTTTATAACATCAGAAGTTCAGAACCTCCAGTCTTATTGAACAAATGCCTAAACGTAATTTGCATAAATAAATATTCATAATTAAATTATATCGGAAGCGATAGCCAACAGTCTTGACATGTTAAAAGCATCAGAATGTGTTATCTTTAAGAAGTTAAGAAACATGTAGATCGATTAGTTCTTGGATTGGTGACAAAGTAGTGTGAGCTGTTGGCATATTTAAATCCGACCCAATTACAGTCAAGTTAGCATCCTCTGTCTACTAGGAACATATCAGTTATAGCTATACCGATTAAGGATAAGTATAGAGCAGCAGTTCTTTATAATTTGTTCTGCCACTTTTTCATTTTGAAAATACAATTCATAACAAGCCCAAGAAAAGTATATTTCTTCAAATAAAGAAAAAAATGCCCCAAAACAGAACAAAAAATCCCAATAATAACAATAGATATTATATCTATTCGATCATGGCAATATTTGAGAATAACTTCGAAATTATTGTGCCTTGATCTTCATTTCATTTGATTTATTTATGTATATTCACATAGAAATTTAATTAAGTTTTTTAATAAGTACCTACCTATATTATAAGTTTTTCTTTCAGCCGTACCTACTGGTAGATTGGGTAGATCTTAATGTAGATTTGATGGAGAAGCAGGATAACAAAAAATAAAAAATTCGAATAAAATTATTTATTAAAACCCCATTTTTCTTTTAAAATGATGTAAAAAATACTACTCGTCAATATGACGCCTTTAAGAACCTAAAGTAAGCATTCATCATCTTCAGTCCTAAGCCCAGTTTGTAGCAAGAAACTAATCCAAAATAATATAATATAATATATATATATATATATATATTTTTTTTATTCCCTTAAAGACTGAACTCAATCTTTAAGGAGTATTTTTAAGGGATATATTAAAAAGCGAAAGGGGAAAGGTCTAGATCTAGATTGTTGCCTTTCTGAAAATAAAATATTGATTATTCAGGAATTTGAAGGTAAGCGAAGAATTTTGTCTTTCTAGATAATACTTCCCTCCATCTTTTCTACATTATTGAACATATTGACATAGGTGTTTCTGTTGACAAGAACCTGAAAAACGAGTATTTCTTCTATCTTCGGATTCTCAAAGATAATTTATGGAATTAATTTAATGTATCTTTAGCTATATACATACCTATATATATATATTTCGTTTTATAAGAGTTTCTTCTCTTATTCTTTCATTTTTTCCCTTTTAGAATCAGCTTTATATTTTGATTCCCTTTAAGGTAGTTGTTCCGCCAAATGCGTTTTCTTAGGATTTTTTTGAAATTTATACAGATTATTATTTAAATACTTCTGTATCGATTGGTGGCAAAACGAAATTTATGAACAATACAGTTCCGGAGATATTAAATTTCAAAAAATCGAGTTTTTCAGGCTCTTTAACATTGCACTATACGGGATATCGGAAAATTTACATACATATTTCATTATAATTAAGAAACTCTTCTTACCATTTTTATAAAAAACTAAACCAACATTAAACAATAACCAATACATATTTTAAGACAATTTTGATTCATAGTTACAACACAGTTTCTGAGATAATATGGAATAAATAATGAAAAATGTATAAAAAAATTAGACTTAAAACAATTTGGCAACAGCGCATTTATTTAACCAGCGAAAGATGTATAAAGCGCTCTTGCGCTAGATTTTTTCAAAATTATAATTTTCATAAGGTGTAACGTAGGCGTTGATTGCCTTTGTTAAAAAATAACAAAACGATTTTTATAGAAATTTAAAATGTATTTTATCTCTCATTTTAATATAAAAATATTCAATCTCTTACAATGGTGCCAAATTTGTCAAACGAGCACGGGATTGGGTAGAATTGGTACATAAACAGCAAAAAGTTTTGGGCTTATGAACTATGAATCCTTATTGTCTGTTCTATATACTCTAGCATTAACTTTTTGCTAGTATTGTCGCGAAACAACTACCTTAAAACACATACCTCGTGATAATATCACCATTTGGAAAATTGTTAATTTTAACGAATTTTCCAGAATAAAATTGCTAACTTAGATCGGATAAGTCGATAAGTCATCACCACCCCTAATTATCATCCTTTTGTAAATTAATAATGAAATTAACATATTATACCAAAAATTGAGTTTATTTGAAATTTTCTAATTTTGGTGATTGTGTTCCAAGTAGACAATTTATTAATATATAATTTAATTATATTTAAAAAACTAAGGGAAAAAAAGAATAAAATGTTATGAAAATTGAATGTATCAGGGGAGTCTTCTTAAGGGGTGGGTGGAGTAGGGTCGATTGGATTACTACTTAAAAAAGGCTCAATCATTTATAGACTGAATTATTAATTAATTCTGTCAGAAAAACATGCAAAGCATTTCAAAGAGAAGGATATAAATCGTGAACCACATTAATCAAATTTTATTATAAATGTGTCGAAAAGAAAAGCTGTGTCGAGAGATTTCATTAATTATTATTTTTTTCATTACCTAATCAAATCAAATTGGCGGCTTGTGAATATTGAATATGAAACAATCGTTATAATTCAGATACGAGATGATTTATAATCATTTATTCAATAAATTATACCTCGATGATTTGGATTTTTTTTTAAATTCTTTATAATCAGATTAGATAGGGAAAAATTATTTTTGATTCGGCTTGAACCCCATTTTAAACTTCATACTTTTTAAACATAATACAGTGTCCACGGCTGAAATTTGCCCTTGTCTTGAATATTGCATCTTTGGAGAGAGGCTTCTAAAAATGTTCTTGCCAAGATGGATGTAATTCAGTAACGAGTAATAAAACTAATAGAGGGCGATTCAGTCTTCTCTAGTTTAGTGCTCCTTAAACTATCGGTCCCGTAACTGAATTTTGGGGTCGCGAAATATCAGGCAACAATGATTTATCCTCATTCAATCAATTATTTGAACCCATGAGAAACAACAAATAGAATCTAATTAAAAAGACTGATGATGAAGGTCAAATCTTGGAAACTATTGTCTATAACCAATAAATTATTTATATCCATTTATATATAAATATGTATTTAAATTGAAAGTTTTTAGTGCCGAAGGTAGCAGAATTTTTATATATTGAAGGAGACAAGTCTGTCTTCTGCTGGAATTATAAAATATATATATAACGATTTCAGCAGAAGACACACTCTTTTATTGTCTTCTTCAAAATATGTATTTGTTTATTTGCACCAAGCAGAGAATAACCTCATTGATTTCTTAACAACTCTGCTATTTTCAGCAAACTAAATCATTTCAATTTATTTAGTAAAGGTTTAAATAAAAGACGTGCAGCTTTCATTTCTTTTTTATTTATGAACTCCGGCTAACGTTTCGGCTATTCGTTGTAGCCATCTTCAGAGCTGGAGAATGACAAACAATGATAACAATATTAAATCGGCCTTGTCCGAGCACATCAATTATAATTTTGTTTTTCTACTCACCGGAATTTGTCAATATTTATATAATTTTTTTTTTTTTGGATACACGAGTCATCAGATAAAACTACATATATACAAGAAATATACATATGATATTTACAAAACTATTTACAGAGTGTTCGCCAAAGGCCAAAAGATATAATACTTTTCAATTTAGTTTAAGAATTTGCAGATTTATCAAGGGACAGTGGTTTAAAACATGATTTTCTAAAAAGTTAACGAATGAATTTTGACTTGAGATTAGGGTAGAATTTCCAACAATTTTTGAAATGGCTTTAAGTTTTTTTGCCATTTTCTACTACATATTTATTTGTGAACCGACGTTTTCAGCATTGTCAATAATAAAATCAAAATACCGAACAAATTTGAAAAATTGTGAAGATAGAAGACTCTATATCTACAGTATCAAATATTCAAGTAAGATTTGATTTTTTTAAGTAATAAGAAACATTTTCTCATTAATATTTAGATTTACTAATTATATTTATGTAATTTTAATAAGTAGGTATGTTTACCAAAGATTTGCCTTAAAATAAGGTTTTTATGATTTATTATTATAGTAAAATTTTTGTTTATTTTTTATATCTATCTACCTATAGGTAGAGTGTAGGGACGCGAAAATTGTATCCTTCTATCTACCGGTGCCATATAGGTACGAGATTTTCATGAAAAATGACATATGGGGTTTTTGCTAGGAACGCCTCAATTCTAATCGAATAATTATTTTGGGGATGGTTGAATTTTATGTGGGATCAAAAATAAAAAAAAATATTTTAAGTATTCTTGTAAAAATCTCTTTAAGAAGAATTAGAATATTATTAGGTACTATATATATATATTTTTTTAAATTTATTTCGCTTAATGACGATATGAGAGATCGTCATAAAGTGGCCATTTTTAGGTGATTTTTGTATTTGTAGGCGTTTAGAAATGACTTGACTTGAAATTATGAATCATTCCACAAATTCACTCTTTCTGTCATAATCAATGACAAATAAGAACACATTTTATATCTCAATTATTTTGGTCCCCTTGTACACTTAAATTTTTTTAACAACAATAAGAACAGTTTTTGAAAAATTTTGAAAATACAAGTACTAATATAGAAAAGTATTCTAAAAAATGGTTCCTATCAAGAGAAGATTTGAATGCCACGTATAAGATATTTCATTTAAGGTAGATCTTTCACAACTGCAAAAATTCAAGAACTCTTCGAAACTTGGAATATAAGTCATTAAAATCATAATAAACACATTGTTAAAATTTGAAGACGATTTATCACACCAAACATGAAATAATTGCAATTAAAAATGAAATTTTTTACATATGGTAGATTGGGAAAGGGTGGGAAAATGATCATTATTTTCTTTTTTTTCTTTGAAGGACTTTCACCATCTTGATGTAAATCTAACATTTGTTAAAATAATATATTCGGAGTAACTTAAAAAAAATTGAAATTATTTACCACGTAGTTTTGATAAAAAATAAAAAAAAACATATTTGGGCGATTATTTTTAGTGGAGGGTATATAATATCAATGGCTTAGAAACGATACATTCATAAAGAGAATATAATAGTGTAAAAAGTACAGTCCAGTTAAAAAACATAACCTAAAATTTTAGCACCGTTCATATTTATAGAGTGGTTATGAGGCTAAAACGATTTGTGTGGATTGTCGCGAAAGAACCTCCTTAAATAATTACCTATATAATAAGATGATAAAATCATACAAAGTGCATTTTGGGATGTAAATTCTTCCCTTATTGTCAACCATATTTTTCTTTTATACTTATATTACTCTAACCAGAAAAATCTCGCTAGACTTAATTGAAATGAATTATTTAATAATTGGCTAGTACACCTTGAAAACCATACGAATGCAACTCTGTTATTCAATTGGGCATTCAACTCATTTAAGATTACACGTGTAAATTTCAATGAAAAAAAATATTCAAATACAGAAAAAATCTACTCCCTCTCGCTCCCCTTGAATTCCATATAAATTAATTTGAACTATATTTTGCGCACCTTGAATTTGGCCATACTCGCAAATAGAAAGGCCGAACTATTTCATTTTTTTCTGGCGTCCTTCATCTTAAAATGTCTCTTGAATATAGTATATCATTTTTAATTATATAGGGCACAAAAACTGTAAGGATTGGTTGGAAGAGAGAGATATCTCATCTATCTTTAGAATTTCTTGATAACTTTCTTTGTCTAATCCAATGTCTTAAAGACAAAGTTAATTTTCAATAAGCCGATTTGAATATGAGTCCTGTTTGGAAATTTAATTAGTTAAGGAACGTTAGTAACCATCTGGGGACTAGTCTCTGCCATTCATATTTATAGCTTATCCTCTCTGTGGCTTTTATAGAATTACAGATGATATAGCCCTAAATCCCGGTGAGTCAATTCACTAAGCACTCCAACTAAAATAAAAAATAAAAAATATACCGATATTATATAATTAGCTTTGGCATGTTCAAATCACCTGTTCTCAAAGAAAAACCGAAATTAAGCAACAAGTAATGCGATTTGTTCTAAAATGGATTACCCTTTCTTAGACACCGCATGCTTAGAGCCAGATTAACTGAATTGGGAATCCTAAGGGCAATCTGATTTCGGTGTCCCTACCAATCACCTTTACTTTCCAGAAGCAACAATTAATTTTCAGAAGATTCTTCCATGATATTTTATTAGAAATAAATAGTTTAGAAAACAAAGAGATTAATAAATTAACCAAACCATTTAGTGGTCCCGCGATGGCTAGACGCGCGTCTAGTGCGCCTATTTGCTAATCCGCCACTGCATATGCTGTCAGCATTTTTAAAGCTTTCCCAATCCCAGTCGTGTTGCGTGCACTTGTATCATGGAATTAAATGTGAAGGCATACTGGCAGTTAAAATAATTAAAAGTATATTTATTTATCTGCTTTTTGTTTTTTAAAGGACACAATTTAAAAAATGCAGTATGATTTGACGTTTAAGTTTCTGAATCATTTTAAACAAACTTATATATACTGTATTAGATGAAGGAGGAGGTATCACCCAAAGTTGGATGCGCCGAGTTCAATAAAATACCCTGAATAAAACGTTTCAGCCTGAATTTATTTGGCCATTTTCAGTTAATTGGGAGTTATACACACAATGCGGTACACATCCCAATTAACTGAAGATGGCCAAATAAATTCAGGCCAAAATGTTTTATTTATGGGTGTTTTATTGAACCCAGCGCATCCAACTTTGGCTGATACCTCCTTCATCTAATACAGTTCCATTACAGCCACGAACTCTAACAAAAAACTTATAGGTATAACTTTTCTCACAGATATTTGAATTTCATAAACATTTTAGTCATAAAGAACATGAGATTCTTGCTAATCATCATTAGATTCGTTTTTCAGAAAAAGACAAAAAACCTAAAACATCTGAAGTGAAAGAGGGATTTCGATTTGTCACTAGCTTGAGTCAATTTCTAGCATAAGTATATCCACAGAGATTTACATTTTTATGTTATTGTGTTTTTGTGTTTATAGCCAAACAGAAAGACAAGTCTTTTGGGTCCCTTTTTGGGCTCTGGGGTGTTCAATGCATTTATTTTTGGTGGTGAAAACATAATCTGTATCTAATAAAAGATTTTGTATACTTCCATTTAATATTCACAAGTTCATTTTATCTACTCTATTTTAGAATTCTTCAACAGTATTTTCCAAAATTTTATATTTTTTAAAAATTTACACAATCTGTTTTTTTTCTTTCAAGATTTCGCTTAAAAAAATTGCCAAATTACTAAAATTTGCGGACAGCTAGTCTTGAAAATTTTTTCACTTTTCTTCATATTTTTAATAAATTCCTCAAAACTACAACTTTTTCTGCTAGATTACTAATAAATTTGTGGTGGTGATATGAAAATGGCCTTAATCAAAAATCTAAAAAAATAAATTCTATTTTGTGTTACATTCATTTCAAGCACAATAATATGAAATCTTCATCTTCTTCTTGATCTTTTATAGTAGTAGTTTTTCTTCACATACCTCAAAAGACACTAAGTACCTACCATATATTTATATTAATAATAAAAACATCAATATTTTCACAAAAGAGATAGGTAGAAACATTCTAAACACCCTATGAGCTACTCCATGCTCATGGTTGCCTAAAAACAGGCGCTTTAGAGAATAAATTCCTGCTACTTAACTAAATATGATTAATAAATAAATTATATTGAGTTGCTAAATTATATGTATATTTTACTCCTTCAAAGTCTTAGAATCTTATTAATAATACCTTTTTTTAATGAAATTTGTATTTATAAAATTTAAATCCATTATTATTAACAAATTTGAGCATCAAGTGAACGCCCCTTCTCAAGGACATATATACATTTATACATATACAATAATGTCATTATGATTTTATGACTTTTCTATATTATGGAAAAAATAAAAAAATAATAATAATAATTCATTTCACTAGGTGAGTCTTATTATAGAGAGATTACCATTTAGACGAATTTCTTTTCTTCAGTTGGATTGATTGGTTAAATAAAAACAATTGTAGAATTCTCTTTTTCGTTTAACCTTAACTTTAGTTCCTTTTATCTTCTAAAGGGGATTTTTATTTATTTATTTTTTTTAATTCTTCTTTTTCGGACTAACGCTTTTTTTCATTTGATTGAATTCAAGTAGAGGAAACGAATAAAGTCTGGATTCAACACTTTTTCTAGATAACAAAAACAAAGGAAAAAGACAAAGTGAACATCTCGATTAAAGTTGAAGAAAGTCGATTTCTCTCTTTTAGAGAAATAAATTTTGGCTCTATACAATCGATTAAGTTGAATGTGGTATTCTAATTTTTACTTTATCCAATGCGAAGCAAAATCCAATGTAGAATGGTTATTCCTCGACTATTAAATGAGAATCGATCATTATTTTTGAATTAAAGTCAACATGAACTGAAAATTGCAAGTGATATCTGATTAATAATAAAGGAATAAACATATTAATATTTCAAATGAATTTGGATAAAGTTTAGCAATTTTTACTTTAAATAGATCATAGTAGATTTCTAAAAAAATTTCTATTTCAATCTTAAATTCTAATAATTGATATTTCGTTGCATTTTTTACATTCTCACATATTATTTATTTCTTTAAGAATACTATACTCTCTTGAATAAATTGATATAGATATTGCACTTGAAGGATTCTTTTTATTATATGTATTTTTTCCAAGTGGAGTTGACAATATGACAAATAAAAATAGACTTGATGATCAAATCTATGATGAGCCAACATGATTTGAAGGATTTCATTCATATTTTCTCTTTAAAAATACAACTTTCAGGCTTCTAAAATCCTAACAAAAAAATCACAATTTTTGAGATTTTTCAGAATCATAAATTTTTGTACGGAAAACATAAAATTATTAATTTTTAATTTTTATTATACAAGCTTGAGGAAAAAGTTGGAAATTTTTTCTTAAAAACGGCAAAACACTTTTAACATGAAAAATAATTATTTTTTTGGATGAATCCAATAAGCAATCGTCCAACAAGCTGCTACTAACTAGCTAAATGGCAATCAAATTCAGTCTCACATGAAACACATTATTTCTATCTCTAATTCTACGAATATTAATTTTACGTTACAAACGATCACAGAATTAGTGAATGAATCGATTATAATTAAATTAAAAACAAGTGAGTTTTTTTGGCTTTTCGGCCTTTCTAGCCATAAGTCAATTTACGATACTAATTATTTTATTTTTTAAATTTGTGTCTACCCCCCCCTGAATGAATCTTCTCACATGTAGGTATATCAAACAATTGAAAAATTGGGTTTGTCGTTGATTTACATGCTATTGAAGGGTAGGGAAAATATAAACTAAAAGTTTGATTATGATCAAATTCTAAATCGCAGTAAGTAGTTTTTTATATTTAACGAAAGTTAGAAAAAGCAAACGTTGTTAGGTTTGGTCCAAGCCCCCCCCCCCCCCGGGGGGGGGGTCAGGTCTTATTCGGATGCCTCGAGCCGGATTCGAACCCGGGTCCACTTGGTTAGCAGGCTGACATGCTAACCCCTAGCCTACCCGACCCCCCCCCCGAGTTTTTTTTTTTAATTTTATAAAATATAATATTTTTAAAGCATTTCTGAATATAATTAGCTATTAATTAATTTACTTTATAAAAAATAAATTAAATGCCACTATCAATATCGTGTTAGATTTGTTTGATTTCGATGCCAGAAGTCGCCCCCTAGTACACAAGTCCTTCAAGGATTAAAACTACTCTTTTAGTAACAAGTTGGGTACTTGGGTTCGTCTTCTAAGGAAGGATGAACTCTTCTTACATGTAGGTATATCAAACAAATCTATCAAGATCTTTGATATCGTCTTTTAATTTCTTTTTTGTATAATAAATAAAAAAATTACAAATATTTATTATCTTATAAAAATTTGAAAAGCGTCAAATTTTAATTATTTTAAGTGGATATTGATGAGGCAGTCCAAAAAAAGAAGAAGATAATTTACACTATATTTTTATTCATAAAACCGACGTTTCGGAGGCTATTCCCTCCTTCTTCAGGGTTTTGAAAAGTCAGTGAAGGAAATCAATGCGGCATTCCCTCTGTCTCCTCTTTCAGTGGCAGTAACAATAATATCTTGTATTTTATTCTCAGCAGAATTAAAATGTAATAATTATAATATATTATTGTTACTGCCACTGAAAGAGGAGACAGAGGAATGCCACATTGATTTCCTTCACTGACTTTTCAAAACCCTGAAGAAGGAGGGAATATCCTCCGAAACGTCGGTTTTATGAATAAAAAGATAGTGTAAATTATCTTCTTCTTTTTTTGGACTGCCTCATCAATATCCACTTAATTCACTTATCAGTCCGTCTCCAAAAATTACTCCAATTTAATTATTTTATTTCTCTCAAGTTTACAATCGAATTTTCATAACCTAATTCATAATTGAAAATAGAAATATTCTTATTCTTATTCCGCCTTAACAATAAATAACTATAATCGAAAGCTCTTTGAATATCGAACAAGAGTACGCTTTGCTAGTTTATTACATTTTCAACCATTAATAAACCTAATATTACATTATTAGGATTATTGCATTTGTGGTATTAATAGTTCATTAGTAACACCTCAATTAAGGGATTATTTAAAGGACTACTAGCACTGATTGGAAATATTAATTTAAATCCAAATGACTATTATTCATTACCCTAAAAGATTAAACAAAAAAATAGTAATGTAATTCTTTACTTTAATTTATATTTATTAATTATGTATTTAATTATGTATTTATCACTACTTGAGGAGATATATGTTTGGAGCTGTTTTATTTTTAAAGAAAGCAGAATTTCTTTTAAAATTATTAACAATAAAAAAAATTTATTAAATGAATTTAACTTTAAAGGACATCATAGATATTAGTTGAAATATTTTTACATTGCATATCAGAGAGGTTCGTCCCCTTAGGAATCGAACCCAAGCGCTAACTAAGCTTGCCGGGCCAGTAGCCAAACCCTTAAGACAAATCTATATAGCTATAATACTTATATATGTTGCATGTCAGAGAGAGATTTGTCTTAAGGGTTTGGCTACTGGCCCGGCAAGCTTAGTTAGCGCTTGGGTTCGATTCCTAAGGGGACGAACCTCTCTGATATGCAATGTAAAAATATTTCAACTAATATCTATGATGTCCTTTAAAGTTAAATTCATTTAATAATATTATATACTGGGTTGATTTTTGAAATAATTTCCATCTTTTTTCAAAAAAAGACACCCAAAAAGATACTTAAATCTTTGTTTTCACTGAAAAAAAATTTAATTTTCTGAAAGAAATTGCTACCTATTACATCGGTACGCTCAGGGTCGGATTATTGGATTTACTCACAATTTATATAGTTTTTTGATTGTTTAGAAATGAATTTTTTTTGTCTATATCCGTATGTATGGCTAGCTGTCTGGATTCAGATACCAATGAAAACTCATGATCGTTTGAAGGTTGTTCTCATAACCAAAGTTTTGTATTCACAAAACAAAAATTTAATTAGATTTTGAACATTCTAGCTTATGAAATTCCAAATGAAGAATGCGGAAAATGAGATAAAAATAGTTATTTTATGTGGAACTCTTAAACTGTTGTAATTATAATTAATGAAGTGAATTTTGGCACGTTTGTATCTTTATGTCAAGTTTCTGCTTTATAACTGAAAACGATTTCTGCCTTTTAAAGAAAATAAGTAGATTAGCCTTTTTTGTATAATAATTTATTAAATATCTAATTTGGTATGTTTCCTATTATTTCTAATTCTCTTAAACAAGCTGATATTTTCTTGTGCAGTCGCTGTATATTGCCTTGCCAAGGACACTATTTTCTATTTTATTTTTAATTATTAATGTAAAGATTTAAGCATCTTTTTTTTGAAAAGAGATGGAATTTTTCAAAAATACAACTCAAGTAAAAATATAAACCACAATTATATTAAAAAGAATTACTTTATTTAGGGTTTAATTTAAGATTTTAATAGAAACTATTTTCACATTGCATATCAGAGGACTTCGTCTCCTCAGGAATCGAACCCAAGCGAACCCTTGCTTTCCGGGCAGTCAGCCAAACCCTTAAGACAAATCTCTCTCCGATCTGCAACATATAAGAAAAAAGCTTACGATTTTTCACTCCATTCAACTAGATCGGAAAAGCATCTATTTTATGTTCTGATCAAAATTAAATATATCCCTGTTTGGTTTTATTTGATTTTTAAAAGTGTATTTTTTATTAAGTTTTTAATTATTTAATTTTAATCTTGGTTATAAGAAATCACGAGGGATTATATTTCACTAAATCTGAGGTGTCATGGAGTATTTTTATTACGTATATGAGTTCCAAAAATGCTATCTGGACCAATGGCTTGTCCATGAGACAAACCAATCTCACTAGTATCTACATCATGCTAAATATTTCACTCAAAGATTTAATCTTCATCTGTAAAATTTCGCAATCTAAATTTAATAATATAGTTTAAATAAAGATTGATGACTGTTTCAAACTTTGAATTTCTTCAAAACTTGAAGGGCAATAGAATGACTACTATGACTATTCTCCATTTGAATATAAATGTTCACATTGCCAATAGAAGCAGATTTAAAATTTATTAAGAAATCACAATAGTGTATTTCATTAAAACCGAGCAATCATGGATAATTTTACATGTCAGAGGGGTTATATTCACCCGCTCGGAATTGAACCCCAGTGCCAAAAACTGTCACCTGGACAAATGGTGGTAAAATGATCTGACATGCGAATATCTCACGATAAATATTTCACTGGCTCGGAAAATATTCTTGGCACTCGAGTTAAATTCTCGAAGGGGTTAATACAACTCTTCTGACATGTAATAAACACTATCCATGCCAGCTCGAATTTAAAAGAAGATAATCTCTCTTTATTTCTTTATAAATTTTGAATTTACTACCATCGACAATTAACAATTTTAAATTTAAGTATGTTTCATAATAAAACAGGTGTTTTAAACTCATCCCTAGTAGCAGAAATCGAATAATATCCATTGTTTTAGTTTTTTATTATACAAATTGGTATATTCTTACTATTTTCTACCGTATTTCTCCGCCACTATGTATAAGGAAAATAAGAGAAATATATTAATAGATTTGAAAGTTTATAATAGGAAAAGGACAAGTTTTTATGTATGACTTTTTTATTTATCAGCCAAGGTTTCCTCGACTTTACCGACTTCTTCAGAGCTTCAATTAGTCTCAAATTTAAAATTTTAAACATTTTAAATTTGATATTTCTTTATACAAGGATCAACCTCTTGGAAAGCTATGGCAACCTACCAAGAGCATAATTTCCTAGTAACCTCTCCAAACTAGCCGTTCGGAACCGGCGTTAAAAAGTAGGTCCCATATATCTGTGTAAAAATAGCTAAACACACTCAGCACAGGTATATGTGGAGAGGAGCCAAAACGTCAGGGAGACCTGATATGGCACTTAAAAGAAGAAAAAGGATCAAAAGAGAAAAAATATTCTATTCTGGTCTTAAAAACAGTGTTGCCTCATTCTATTTATGTTATTTCGGTTTTATATATAATTTAATTGTTAATATAAAAAGAAAGAAAAATTGTTTATGTGAATGTGCCAAATATTTTTTGAAATTTGTGTTTCTGATGGTCTTCAATGGTAAGATAACAATAAAATTTAGACTAATGTGTGGCATGACTATTTAAAGCCCTGAAGAAGTCGGGAAAGTCGACGAAACGTTGGCTTATAAATAAAAAAGTCACACATGAAAACTTGTCCTTATTTTCCTATTATAAACTTACAAATTAATACAAATTATGAACGGAAATGATAATAATATATTAATAGAGAAATATCAAAAATAATACCCAAACATAAATCTTAATAAATTAATAAATAAAACTGAATTCGCTTATTATTCCTCCCTCATGGGGATATTAGTCGTCTTTAATCTTGAGGATATATATATTACTCCACTTTTGCTACTGGGAATCTGATATGGACGCGAGTTTATTGACCTATATTTTAAAACTATGTGAAAATACAAAAGCTTGTTGCTTTATCATTCTCTAGCTCCAACTTTAAAACAATCAACTAGAAAGTTGCCAATATCCCGTAAAGTTTATTAATAATATAAAACTCCATCAAGTTGTAATTGTAACAAAAGTTATGACGACAACAAACTGCACCACCTGATTTAATCTTTGGAGCAATCAGGTGGCTAATAATGCAAAGCTATGACGAGGTCGGCTCACGATCGATGATCTCCATATTTAGGGGGTAGATGTATGTATGTATTTAGGGATGTAGGGATGTGGTGGGGGAAAGGGCTTTCGAAGGGGCGTTAGCTTGAGAGCAGGAGGCGTCACGCAGCCTCCCAGCCCGATCAATAGAGAGAGAGATGAAGGCCCCGGGCAGACACAGCTCGGGCTCAAATGCTACTAAACTTCGGCTATTCACGGTCAATATGGAGACTCTCTATGGAGGAATAACCACCTGCGACCCCCTTATCCCCCCCCCCCAACCACCATTCATTCAAAAATATTCCCTTCGGCCCTATGACCTGACAACCACAGAGCATAAAAATCAAAAGATCATGCTTTCTAGAACAAAACTACATTTTCTTTATTCGAGGTTGAATTATATATTAGATTATTTGAATTCACTTAAAAATCACTTTAAGTAAAAATTTGGCGAACCTCTGAATCTATAATTTTAAAAATTAAAATATCTTATTATTAATCAAATACAAATCTTTTATAAAAAACAATCTTCATACGTTTAATAAAATCACAAACGTTTCGGGAGAATTTTTTCCTTTATCACTGGAATAAAAAAAATTAACAAATTAAATTGCTCTATAAAATGTTTATAAAGCACCACTAAATGAATATTTTGAATATAGACAATGATGGAAATTGTCTTGCTGATGAAATTAATTTTAATACAAATAAAAAATATAAATATCTATACGAAAAATTATTTTTCTCTAAAATTTGTTGATAAATATTAGAAAAACATATCTGATTTTTTATTAATTGATTTTTCGTCTGTCAGCTTGCAGGTCATAAACTAACTAAGCTACAAACAAGACATTTGCAAGTTATATTTACTCATTTTTACCAGAATCAAAAATTGTATTAAAATTTTATTCGAATTAATATGTTTGGTATGGATGCAATTTTTTGTTGGTTGAAATTAAAAAAAAATATGATGAGGTTTGTGGCATTCAGTACATAGTTTTAGGTAGAATTAGGCTACATTTTTTAAAAATAATTCACTTACAATTTTGTTAAGGGAGAACCGTGTGGGTTCTTGGTGAAACATTTTAAATAAAGTAAAGAAAATTTTGAAAAATGTTTGAAACTTTTAAAAATTTAAAATATAAAATATTTTTGTGAAACCTACCTAGTATTTTATATTTTAAATTTAAAGTTTCAAAAAATTTTCAAAATTTTCTTTACTTTAATTCACTTACAATTGACTATGCGATATCCAAATTGGCCATTCATAGGTGATTTTTATACCTGTCGGCGTTCAGAAGTGGCTTAACATAAAGTTATAAAACAATTCTACAAATTCATTCTTTTTACCATTGACAAAATAACAAATCCCTATCTCATGTATTTTGGAAGATATAAAGTACCTACGGAACTTGGCCGACTTTTTATATTCAGAGAATCTTTCGGCGTAAAGATCTACACAAATCTGATAAAAAATAAAAACATTCCTGCAGAATTACACTAGCACGTCTGGCTAAGTAAAAATATAATTTTAAATAGTTCTATCGTTTGATCACATTAAGAATTCAATTTGACCTGGTTGTTATATTATCAGAAATAAAATTAGCTCAGGTGTTGATTTGTTTGCACATACACCTGACATGAGCGCAACAGGAAGTGAAGGAGGTGACATATTTCACTTCCAACTCATTTAATTCCTTATTACTATCTTCTCTTTAAAGCGATGTTTACTTCTTTGACATAACTTCTCTACCGAATTACTTATCAAATTTATCATCTAGCCTTTTCAAATACAATTTCTAATGCATATGTTCTTTGCAAAAGTTGTTCGTACCCAGATAAGCCCCTTGCAGATAGGCAATTAAACATACGCGTAAATGCACTGGCGCACTAATTTCAATCCAGCGAGTCTTTCAATTAGAAAGGCCAGTTTATGGCGTTTACTAATGTAATAATATGCTATTATATTCAAGGATAGCTCAGCTTTGCTTCTCTTTAAACACAAATATGGTTATAATTGAAAAGATCTAACTTACCGAGAGTAGCAGAGTTGAAAATACCTATATAAGAAGAAATCAACGAAAATATTGTTTATCAGTGAGAAATAAAAAATTAAAAAATTGCATTTGTAGGGTAATAAGAGATAGTCGGGTAATATGGAATTATGAAATTTCCCCACCATATAAATATAAGGAGAGAGAATCTGCCTAAGAAGCCATTTCTCATGTGACTCTCTCCCAGTTAACTTCGAAATAAATTTTATAAAACTGTGTAAATATGGTTCATTTAACAATTTATTATATTAAATTAATTAGAATCAATCTCAAACATTATTTTACAACGTTTTGAATCAAGTTATTTGTTCATTAAAAATCGTCAACACCATTTGGAACTCTATCATACAAATTTCACTAAATATTAAAATTAAAATTTTCCGAACGTTTTGAATCAAATTAAATGACTTTTCATTCAAAGCTCTTATGATTCTTTTCTAATCCTGGGAATTTCTGGCATTTTGTTTCTTATTAAAAAATTGATCAAATTAGCCCTTATTGTATTAATAAAGCCAGTCGTTTTTGATTGATTAGTTTTCTTAATATTTTAATTGTGAATGTTAAATTTTATGACAGCGTGTGCCTTTAATTTCGTACATAAAAGAGTCCCTTTTCAGAGAAACCTTCTATAAAAGAAGCGGAAAACAAAATTTTAAACTTGAGTGTGTTGTTCCTATTAGCTTCCAGAGAATGAGTATCTGATTTCAACATTATAGGGGGTGAAGGTAAGTTTCACAACCATGTACTTTTGGCACGGCCGAGAGCCTGTTAAAACTTGCATTCAGGCGTATATCTCTAGGAACGGTCTTGAATATAATAAGAATAATAAAATAAAAGTAAGAATCTATATTCTGTCAGTTAAAATACTGTATAACATATTTTAACATACATTTTTTTATTATTAGATCTTAAGACCTTGAGTCCAAATTAGAGTTGAAAAACACTTAATTCACTAAAAAGTATGTATTTAAACAAAAATGGAAAAGAGATAATATAAAAATTAAAAATTATAGAATATTAACAAATAATTTAAAGAGATAGAAAAATAAAGAACTATCAGTTTAGGAATCAGTATAAGAACTTGATTTTTTACTTAGGATGAGCAATGAGCATGTTAAATGAGACTTTAAAGATTCACTCTAAATTTAAAATTTATTAGGTTGAAGTGAGATTGTATCTCAGATAAACTGGGAATCGAATACAAGTACCAATAACTGTATCCAAGCAATTGTCAATGCTTTAAGACGAACCACCTCTAAATACAAAAACATCTATTAAATTTCAAATAGGTACATATTTTCATTGCGAAATTTTGTTAGGGTCTGATTCAAAATTCAAATGTATAATACAATAAGCATAACCAAGCGAGATTTTTCCATAACTCTACTCGATGCTAAATGTCCAAAGAGTACATTCGTAATATCTAAGCATTATATAACCTTCATTCGTCCAAGACCCGCATCCACAGGTACCTTCAATCCCGACCCAATTTCTGAAATTTTTTTCTATCCTCCTTCTTTTCTCAATGCAAGGGGGTTCATACTCTAACTAAATGGAATGCAACTTCTTGTATCAATATCATTAAACAAAATTTCAATATAAAATCAGAATTTACAAAAATAACTCAGTTGTTTATACCAGTATTTTCAAGATTTTTATCTCTCAATAAAGGATTTTTTACAAATTCCATTTGAAAAATATATAGAAGCAAAGACACACTCTAGACAGGCAAATGGAACATGGAGTTGGAAAGAATTTCCTTTGAAAAAATAACTTTATTTAGAGCTAGATGACATTTCAAAGAAATTTGCAGATCTTTAAGAAATCCTCGTTCTATTCAAAGAGACTCCAACCCTCCAACGGTTTATCGAATAAAAATCTTTGTCATCAAAAAGACAAGAAGATTTTATTTACATTTATTCGAAAGAATTTTCCTCTTTATTCAGACGGTTTTATTTTAATACTTTAAACTTAAAAGGTATTATTTTTATGTTGATTCATCAGAATTGCAAAGGAATGACAATTCTTATACTTAGTTTAGGTATATAGTAAATGGAAATCTTTCTATTATTCTAATGTTAATTAGAAAGTTCGTCGGGTGGAGTAATGAGTTAACATTTTCTATTTTTTGATACTTATGAATAGAATAATGTAAAACCTGCATTAAGTATAAAAATCTTATATTATTATTATTTTTTTAAAGATTGTTTTTTTAAGTTTGTTTAGATTTAGAATCGATACCCTCGTTACCTCAAAAATTGAAGGTCATAAAAAGAAGTTCTGGTGCTCAAATATTTGTAAATATTCCTTATTCTTAAAACAAAGAACTAATTTTATTTTAGTCTAACTTCAGAGTGTGTGGTTTGCAAAATGCAAGTATATTCAGAAAAACTAGAATCGTTATGTACGAAAGCTGCACCTTTGAGTCAAGTTTCAGAATTTTATTTTAAATCGTGACGCCTGCTGGGCGGCTCTATTATTTAATTCACCCTAATTCTTTTCTTTTTTGCTCACCTTGATTAAAAATCACTTTCAATCATAATTTTTTCTCTGTCTAATGTGCCTGTCTCTCTGAATTCTGATATCTACGATAAAACAAGATAGCAATTTCATAGAAGATTTCAGGAAGATTCTTTCCTGCTGAACAAACACTTCTCACTAGACAGCTTTTCTTATTCATGTGAAAATTCGCTCTGTTCATTTTCAAACGTGAGAAAATTGTCTTAAGTGACCTCTTACTTCAGACCATTATAACTTTTTAATTTTTTAAATAATTTTCAAAAAAAAAATGTATTCAATATTTTTAATTTATCCATTGATTAAAATTAACATTTTAATTCTTATATTCTACCGGAATCGGATAGTGCAACATATTAGTGACCTCAAACCAGTCTTAGAACTGACAACAATTTGATGATGATAATGAACTTGGATGATCCAATGAGAAAGAAATATTTCAGATCAAAGACCAAATAAAACAAACAAATAAATAAATAAATAAATCATGAAGTAAATCTTGAGAAGTCATTGATATTATCTACAGTTAGATTTTCTTTTCTTTTCTTTTTTTAATTATTAATAAAAAATTATTTAAAATTCCATTTCCTATGAATTGTTGTTACCAATGAACCTTTTAATTATTTTTTGTATATCCAACTTTTACACTTTGTATATTGTAATATGAATATGAATATTCATTTCCTAGACTAAAATTTTATATAACAACATAATATATATTCAACGGGCACAAAATAATTTTCTTGTACCTAGGTACGTATTAAAAAACACAAGCTTATACTGAAAAACAAGTATTTTTTCTATTCTTTAAGTTTAGATAGTAATAAAATAGCGGCCAAAAACTAGATATATTATATTTATTCAGCCTTATGCCGACGTTTCGTACCCCTCTTCTTCAGGGCAGGTTTAGAGGTTTTGATATTTATTAACTCCTTTCTGAAGAAGGATTCCATTACTTTTTTATGTTACCGAGAAAACCCGAAATCATTTAAAACCAGATAAAACCCTTTTAGGAGATACCCCAGTTCTCTTCTCCCCTTGAGATCAAAGGCTTTCCCTTGTAGGCCGAAACCAAAACGACCTCCGCCAAGCGCACCGTGCATCTAACAGTTGCTAAGATTAACTAGTGAATACTAGAAGTGGAGTGCTAACACCTCCTTTAAACATGCGAAAACACTTTTCACTGATCAATTTCACAAATACATATATCCTAACTCTTCTGGGATACACAATACACGCATGATAATTTATTTTTTATTTTTTTGACCATATGAAAATATATCTACCCCAAAATAATAGGCCGATAAAATTTTTAACATGTTTTTGATTTCACCTAAAAGAATTACAAATAACTTGTAAATATGATTTTTATATCTTCTTTAGTTTACAAGTTGAATTTTCTAATAGTCATACAGATATTGTTATCGTCACTAATAGGGTTTCCTTTTACTTATGTACGGAACTCTAAAAAAAAGGGCCAAGTACGGGCGGAACTTACATTCCGGGTGCTCTGTACTCTTTAGCTTTCCTTCTGTCACTCAAACTAAACATGGTATAATCTCAAATTAAATAAATTTTGCCTAAAATACTCACCCTTAGCTACTTTCATTAATTTTTACATATTTTTTAAATCAAATAGCTGCATAGTTACAGTGGAAACACATAGTTAGATGACATTGTAGTGACTAATGCATAGAAATAGTCAATTAAAATAAAAATTGTATAAATTCAACTTATTTTAAAATTATTAAGTGTGTGATTTTTGTCCATAATTGTATATAACTATTTGTCTCTAATGCACATCCTGCTGCTTGCATTACACTAAATTTGAATGTGATTGCCAGATTGCTTAAGAGGCAATAATGCTAAATGGTTTTAGGTATTCAAAGTCTCATGCATATGGAGTAGAGGTAAATAAACTCGTGATCCCTACACCGTTAGCTCTGACCGCAGTTTTTTTGTGATGTACCTTTGGCAAATAATGTTCAAATGTTTCTGCATCAAAATAGCTTATTAACATTTAAAGCTTAAATTGGAAAAAAAAAATTCAGTTGAATAGAGAACCTCCTCCTTTTTTGAAGTCGGTTAATAAAAGGTGAATACTTTTTCAAAACTCTTAATACGTTGTCCGCACATTTTAATAGTTAGACAATCTTGTGCGTCTAATTTGAACTCAAAAGCTGAAACTTTGCAGAGATGAACTTTATTAATATAAACATTGAAAAGTTTTTGTTTTGCCGAGAGTAGCAGAGTTGTTGATTCACAAAGAGGAACAAAGAGGTTGTCCTCTGCTTGATGCAAATAAACAATGATGAAGACCAAGTCTTCGAAACTATAGTCTCAAACAAATAAATAATATATATACAGATATATCATCTCGATATATATATGTGTGTATGTTTATTTGCATCAAGCAGAGGACAACCTCTTTGTTTCTCTTTGTAATATAAACATGTCTACAAAATTTTATTAGCTAAAACCGTTCAATAGCTCATCATAATTTTCTTCTGATTTTTTCATTTTGAACCTCAAGTTTTCAAGCAGGAACGCTTAAAATCTACTATCTTCTTTGTTTTACAAATACATACAGTTTGATAACTTTTAATGAGTTAGGTGTTGGTTCTAAGTGAAACATTTTAATATAATAATAAAACTTGAGCAAGATGCGAGGTAGGTTTCACAAAAAAAGAAATGAAACAAAATTGAGTTTTGAATTCGATATATTTCGAGGGTGAGCCCATCATCAGGAGTCATAGAAAACTCACCCCCGAAATATATCGAATTCAAAACTCAATTTTGTTTTATTTCTTTTTTTGTGAAACCTACCTCGCATCTTACTCAAGTTTTATTATTATACAAATAGTTTGACACTAGAATGAATTTTCTATGACATTTTATCTTGAGCTATCCTCTTTGCATGCCTTCTGATCAAACGGTGTAAAATAAATCTTATATGCTTTGGCATACAGTCTTAGTTTATTTGACGAGATACTTAGGGGTGAGTTTCACTAAAGACGACTCCAATGTGTGACAGAGCCATAGCTGCGAATTATTTTTTACGAGCAGATTTTTGTTTAATGAGGTGCCTCAATCCTGAAGAAAATAATTTATTGGAACGTCATTTTCATTCAAACTGATCTTTCGAAGGACCTTCCCTTCTTCTTCAGGGTTTAAAAAAGTCGAGAACGAAGCTCTTCTATCTCAATTTTTCTTCTTTAATAGTGCTTGGTGTTATCTTTTGCCATTAACATCACAATAAATTAAACTCTTAAGTTGGAGGAGATCCTCCGAATCGTTGGTTTTTAAAAGGACGACTCCAAGAAAATCCTTCTAATATATATTCATATAATTTGAAAGTTTTTGAAAAAATAACTTGCAAAGAACAAATTAAGTATTTTTTTTATCTTCTTTAAAGAGTTTAAAACAAGTTTTATGAGTTAAATCACTCAAAGTTTCACTTGTTTGATCTACTACTACTATAGCATGTTAGTTTGCGAAAATAGTAGATTGTTATAGATATAGAGTTGGGTTAGATCATAATTTTAGCTACATGGAATAAAATATGATAATTTAATGACCAATGCCGTCAAAGTTTAGAAAAGGTTCTTTTTTCATATTCAGGAGGAATGGGTGAATATTTTTTTTAAATGGACGAAATATGGAAAAATTATTCATTTTATTTCACCCCTTCGGTTTGAAGATAAAAAAAAAAAAAAAAAAAAAAAGAAAATCATCCAAAACTTTGCAGTGGACAAGAAATCATATTTCATACAGACAGACCCAAAATTAAGAGGTGAGGAGGGGTTGTTTCTTAAATTATTATAAATCATTTTATTAAATATTAAATATAAGAGAGGGGTAGGTGTATGGTAAAGTCATGTGCTTTACTCGGTATGGCTTCGCCTGCTTGCCGAGCATGCCTAGTTTTGAATTCACACCTAAACAATTTTTTTTTGCTCATTGTGCTGACTGAAGAATATCTGGAACGTGGAGAAAAACCATTTTATTTCTGTCTGTGTGTCTGTATTCAGATACGTACGATCTGAAAAATAGGAGAAAGTTCATTCTTGTGCTAAAATATTTGTATTTCCAATGCCGGGAACTGATTAGATTTTATAAAGAGAATCAAAGAGGTTGTCCTCTGCGTGATGCAAATAAACATACACACTTATACTGGGTGTTTCAGGTGTTTGTAGTATAGACGAATTACAATAAAAAATGCCATATAACATGTGTTCAATTTTTATTGAGTACAGAGATACATCTGTTAGTATGTAACCCAATATCGGCATACTCAGCATGTGTAAATACGTGCGGCATATTTACACGCTACAGTACAGTAGACTTGGCCAACAAATCACAATTAAAACTTCAATGTAAACTAAACCACAACTTCACAACTTGAACATAAACACTCTACTGCTGACATTCGATAAATACGCCCATAGCAACCCATAACAAGCGATATACCAAGACACGAAACGAAAATGCATTGAACTCAGCTGTAACTCTGTACTCAATAAAAATTGGACACATGTTATATGGCATTTTTTATTGCAATTCGTCTATACTACCACCTCCTAAAATATTTAGGTACTATTCCTCCTGAAACACCCTGTATATAAAATATATTAAGTGTGTATGTTTATTTGCATCAAGCAGAGAACAACCTCTTTGTTTCTCTTTATGAATCAATAACTCTGCAACTCTCGGAAAAATAAAAACTTTTCGATTAGATTTTAGTCTAATTTCAGATCTTCAGGTTAAAAAATGCAAAATTCAAAAAATACAATTTTTTAAGATTTTTATCCGTTTCTATAGTAAAAAATAATAAACAATCGATCAGGTGTGTTTTGCATTATTCATCAAAACTGCAAACAGCGTACCAAGTTTCGAAAAAGTTTTACTTTTTCCTCCAATTTATTTTTCGATGCTGGTCATCTGGTCAAGCGTAAAAGGATAACCTGTTTTTCTAAATACAGTCACTAGCATCCTTGGTTATAGATAGTAAATAAAAACAAATGTTGACACAAGGACGAATTATGTTTAAACTTTCAATAAATATGTATGATCTAGATTTAAGGGAAAAAATTAGCAATTACTAATTATTAATTAAAATTTTGATTCCCTTTTTAATTAATACAACATTCATAGAATATAAATTAAATCACAAGTATACACACAATTAAATATGCGAATTTATTAAATATGGACACTTATTTGATTGGATTATAGAAAGGAAATTAAATTCACTCAAATTCACAATTCACTCTATCTATTTAAATTGGAATAATACCATGCTTTCCAATATATATTTTCGAATCAATCAGGAAATTAGAACAAATTACCGTATGATTATTTACTAGAAATACATTTGACTCGCGGATTAAATTGTATTAATATAAATTAGCTAACATTTTTTGGATATCATTTAAACTCATCTCAATTTAAGTTTTCTAACTAAAATATTTTTTCCTTCACTAGCCTAGTACTTCGTCTATTTACCAGTCATAACAAATTATTTTTTTAAAGGATGTTTGTTTAATCTTTATATATTATAAATTCTTCTTCTTAGGCTTTAAAATAGACACATCGTGTCTGTTTATTCAATTTATTTTAGCCTTGGGGGTCGTAGCTTTCCTTCTATCTTTTCTTTGGTCTGCCTCTGCTTCTGTACCCCCCTGGACGGTTTCGCAGAACGATCTTCTGGAGACGGTCGTCAGATATTCTTTCCACATGTTCGGGCCAATATCGCCTTCGATCATTAACCCATTCAACTATATCTTTTATCCCGCTTCGCTTCCTTAGTTCACTGTAGATTCGGTCGCGTAACGTCTTCCCGTGTATGGTTCTTACAATTCTCATTTCGGTTGTTAGGAGTAATTGTTGTGTAAGAACTGTTGTATCCGCCCTTGCTTCGGTACCATATGTTATTACAGGCCCGACGCAAAACTTATAGATGCATGTTTTACTTTCTGGAGACATAAATTTGTTCTTCCATATTAAATTATAAAGGCAGCCGGAAATTCTTGCGCCTTTAACCATTTGCGAGTTCACTTCATCCTTTAAATTTCTTTTGCTCGAAATTTCCATGCCTAGGTAGCTAAATCTCGAGAGTTGTTCTATGGGGATGTTATTTACTTGTAGATTACAAGTAGTGTTTCTTTTAGACATAGCCATGGATTTGGGTTTTTTTTTATTCAAATGTCCATATTGAGCCGCTCAGAGACTCTTTGAAATGTAACGCGGAATACACGATTTTCTAGAACTCAACACCCCTAGGCGCTTAAATTGGATACTAACCGAACAAACGCATTCGCCAACTCGTTTATCCCTATGGCATCTAGAGACTGGAATTCTTTCAAGACACTCATCCACGAATACCTTCAACTCCGACCCAATCCCTAAATCTCTTCTTATTTCTAAGATACAAGGGTCCATCGCGGACTACAGGGATTGAACCTTTCAGGTGCAACTTCTTGTATCAGTATCATTTTAAAGGAAAAATAATCAGAAGTGTCTGTAAATCTTCTTGACTTTATGCTCACATGGCTGTATCACCTGCATAGCACACTACTAGAATTGAATTATCTCCCATTTTGAATCCTAGATGTTTTGGAACTTCGATCTATTATTTTGTCCATTAGTAGATTAAAGTGCATGAGGCTGATAGAATCACCCTGTCTCACTCCGCTGCGATTACCAACAGGGTCTGACATCTCATTATTGGCTCTAATTATCGTAGAGTTATTAGTATTCAGGCCTTGAATTATTTTTATGATTCTAGATGGACCATTTCTTTCGATGAGGCAATCAATCGCATCCTGCAGCTGAACTCGTTCAAAGACCTTGGTTAGATCCACAAAGCATAGGAAGGCTGTCTTAATATAATACATATATACCTATATGGGTGTGTGTGCGTGTGTGTCTTCCTTTAGTTTAAAAAGTGTAGGTTACATGAATTTAACAAAATTTAATTAATTTTCAATCAACCCGAAACGCAACAAACCAACAAACTCGATAGTAAATATTTACTTTGTACTTGATTCAACTTTACACGCCCATGATGTTAATGAGAAATTGAGTTTTCGGTTTTGACTAGGTAATGTGATAAGCTAATCATTTAAATTTTCTCAGGAATTCGCAACATTTCAATCATCATTTTGTTTCGTAGATTGAGATTCTATAACAATTATTATATTAATGCAGAAAACGTATTGACAAAGACAATTCAATTAATTTCTTAAACAATTTACTTCAACTAAACAAAAAATTTCATTTAGTAGCCTTATAAAAATCAATGCTGCAAGAAGTTAATTTATGTGAAACCAAGGAATGAATCGATTTTTAAGGCCCAGTTAAAACTGATTAGTGTTGATACAAATCTGTTTGTCTGTAAGAGCATTGTATCTTGTAAACTAAATAATAAATAAACTTGAAATTCCTCAAAATTAAAAATCGTATCACAATTTATTCAATCAAATGTTTATTGTGGAGAAGTTAGAATTTTTTGAGGGGTCCAAAAAGTTTTTTTTATATCTATAATAAAGTGTAAAGTATCTCTATAATATATTTTTAAGTATAATTAAGCTATTTAAAAAAAAATAACTGTCTCTAAAATTAAGGTGTTAGAGAGCCCGAAATTGGCCATTTTTAGGTGTTTTTTAGCCACAGGCGTTCAGAAAAGTAGCTTAACTTAAAATTATGAAATAATCCATAAATTCTCTTATTCTCTCCTTACCAACGACAAATAAGTACGAATTATATATCTCAACTATTTTGGAAGATATAAGGAACAAAACTTCAAATAAAAATCAAAAAAGGGGATTAATTTATATGAATTTTGATGATGAACCCTAAGGATACTTCTTCTTCTTCAGGTTTCGTGATCTATTTAATCTTGGAGAGTTCGTCATATCCCAAGGGTATACTGAGTTAAAAGTTGGCTCATATTTTTTTCATTTGTTTCATTTGCTAAAAAGTTTTAAAAGATATATTGCGAAATTTTTTCAGGTTAATTTTACCCTTATCAAATGCGCAAAATTAACCAAACATAGTCAAAGATATTATATGTATATTAGGGTGTCCCAAAAAAATCAAAGTTGTTTTTTTTTAAACGCATACCCTCTTAATTTATTCCTTTTATGTTAAAACAATTGTAAATAAAATTTTATGCAATTTAAACTACAGCAAATCGTGCCGACTTGCAAACTAAACTTGGCAAGACTTGTTGGTTTGTGTGCGCGCACGCCTACTACTATTTATGCTTATAGTTTATGAAAGCTTTGCCAGTTATATATGTTCTTCTTGATTAGTAAACATGTCTGTGAAATTACGTAGTTGTAAAGAAGTTATTGTTGTTGTTTTTTTCAATGATTTTACTATGAGGTGGGCTTGAACTCAAGCATACTCCTTTGAATGTTAAAGTGAAAAATAATAATAGTTAATTCTACTTATATTCGAGAACTAGAACGAGCAAACAGCTTATACAAATAGGCGGTCGGTAATATCAACTTTTAAATTAACTTATGTTAACACGATGGATAGATCCCATACTTAATTTTTATTAATTTAACCTACCTGGAAAGTAACGGTTATATTTGCATCCGCAAACTTTACTTATTTACACATCAACCTAGCAAAACCGGTCATTATACTCTATAATATAAAAAACAAATCCACTTTAAGAAGAACATGATACTTATTAAGAACTTATTAACGAAAATGAATCCTCGAAAGCAAATTAAATAAATTATTTTTATTTAAGTAGAAAACAAACAAATGCACTTAAGTTCTCTAGAATAATAAAAGCCTTGATATCTCTAACTTCACGGTTTGATTACCTATTTTACTTTGTTCCTCAACGACTAATATAAAAGGTACTGTCTTTTCCCTTAAGTGTCTCGAAATGACACTACGACCAAGGAGAGTGAAAGCTAAGGGCTTCCAAATGTGTTCTTTTATTTTTTATTATTCTGTTATTTTCAACTCAGCGTCATTTTGTTATTTACTCATTGGGTCTTATATTTAAAAAAAATATATATAGTATATTTAATTTTTATTTCCAATTACTTAGCTGAAACACATATACAAAAAAAAATAAAGTAAAAAAAAATCGGTATCTAATCCATTTTCGATGTCACCTTATATAAATTTTGATTAATCTCACCTGAGAGACCACTAACGCCTCTTTTATCAATCCTTAATGTATTCCGATATTGCTGGATTGATTCTCGCTACATCATCATCTATCAAAACAGAAAGATATACTTAGTAGAAAATTGTAATTCATTTTATATTTTCATCTTAGGATGTCTCGCTCAATATCATAGTAAATCATTAACCTGATCATTAAATTATTATTAAAGGTCAATTAATGAGAAAGTCTGCTTGATACAAACAAACATAAAAATAACATAGAATAGTGAAAAAATACTAATAATATTTTTTTCCCAAGTGGTCAAGGGTGCGAGAATTTTCGAATATAGCCTGATTTGGAAGAACAAATACCTATCTCCAGAACGCAAAATACGGTAATTACTTGTGGTGCCGAATCAAGAACTCTCACGAAACAACTTCTCAGAAAAATAGAGATGAGGATTATTATTATAACTATCCAAGGCAAAACCATACGAGACAAAATCCGCAGTGAGGACCTCAGGGAACAAAGCAATAGTTCAATCCATCTGGGAAAGTCAATCTTTTCTTTCAGTTAAACTGAAAACGAGACAATTAACCGTCCCGAAAGAATTTGTCGGAACATCGGGATCAGAAAGTTAAAACCGAGACAAATCCGGGAAAACCGGGACATATGGACATTCTCCGCAAATTATGATGATTTGCTAATTTCTTCGCCTGATAAATGTTTGGGCTAGACCGCTAAAGAGTTAAAACATGGTCCAAAGACCCGAATTATTAATATAAACTCCTGCGGTAAATTTCAGCTCATTAGTTGAATTCCTTTAAGACTTGCTCATATAACGTTTCGATTTTTTTCCGATTTTCTGTCTTTTTAATCTGAAGTTAGAAAGTTTAAAATCTAATAATCAAATTTTCTCTTTTTTTCCAAACAATTTGGCAACAAAACCTACTTTCTATAAACATCCCCCCTCTATTTATCATATTCCGAATCTAAATAGAAATCGGATGAATCCAACAATCTGGGTGCAGAAAATGAAGATATTGATTGGTAAAAAATAACATCTTAATTGTGTATTCCCAAGCTTCCCAGCTTTCCAACCTTTATAAGGCCATCTTCAGGGCTATATTTATATATGTATATAAGATTTGCAAAGTACTGTCTATACTCTATAGATTATAGTTCTGTAGATAATCTAATAAAAGATCAATTGATCGATAGCTCGGAAATAAACACTCAAGGTGTTATTTTTACCGAAAACCGAATATCTCAATATTTTCAAATTTTACAAGAGATATACAAATTCAAACAAGCACTTACACTGAGGAATGTAAATTGCAAAATGAATATATATATATATTTTTAAATAAACAAAGTAAATGAATTTGTATGCTCGCTTCAAAATATTTACTCGCGCTAACATGTATATAGGCATTACCTATACTCTCCTATTCAACACCTTGTTTTTTTTTAGATTAAGGTAAATATTTTGATGTCTTAAATAAACAATATGAAAAAGTAATAAATAAGTATATTTATTTTTCTCTATATTTTTAATTGTGTACTAAATCCTTAGCTTTTTCTGACAAGTTCTTATCTTATTATTTTAACGGATTTTTTTTCTTTACCTTTCTTAAGTCTCTCCATTTTATCCCTAGTATTTTATGTCACAAGTAATTTACTCTATAAATTTCTTTTTCTACCCTTAACACAAATAACATCTGGTCTTTTTTCTTCATTATTCCCACAATGAAGTAGATTGAATTTATATCCGGTTTTGTTTGTTAAAAAAAATTACCCCCAACGTATTCTCACATATTTTTTGAACATTTTTACATATCAAAGATATATTTCTACAATTACAATTGGTTTATTTCTTGCATAATATTCAAATATATTTCTCTATAAACTTTCTAGAAATCAATGAAGAGAGGTGCTGCCACTCTGTGTTAGTAACGAGAACTAAGATTTATTTGCCTAAATTACAAAAAAGAAAAACTGAACTCAAAGGGTGGTTTTATTCGAAATATTGTATTTGAAAGAATGACCACACCTTAATAATTATAGATCTATTATTAAGCAGAGATAAAATTTAAATTAGGCATTTTACCTAAGTTTTTAAGAATAATGGCTAGATTTTTTCATTAATAATTAAAATAACAAACCTATAACCATTACCTGCTGTAGGATATTACTCAAAAGTCAGTATTTAACCTCAGCTAATATGATAAATTATTTATTAGTGATAAAGCTTTAGTGGTTCAATTTTTTATTAGGTCTTTTTGATATAAAAACACATTTTGCATTATTGATTATTAATAGGTAACAAAGGTATACAGTATAAGTAAAAGTATGAAATAATCTTATCTTATTATATTAAACGAGCAATTCTTGTATATATATATATAGAGTTTCTAAAAACAGCCCTAACGATTTCGCTAAAAATTGGTGAACTTATCAAGTCTCATGAGTTATTAGTCGTGTATAAATTTTAATCCGATTGAAATAAAGGAAGGGGCTGTAAATTAGTCATGTCGCAAAATTAATATTTTAATCGTTCATATCTCGTCTTCGGAAAGTCGCAGAGCCATTAAGTTTGAAACTTAAGCTATTTAGAGGCAAAAAGTTACCGAGCATCGCTCGGTGCTCCAGGCACTATACATTCTTCTAGCAGATTCACAGCAAAATATATCTAAAAAAAAAAACAATAGATTAAAACTACACGTTTTATGTCATACCCATTTTTTTATTGCTAAGCGCCTTTCGTTTCAAAACTTTGACTCCAAATAAACTACAGAATAAAAACAAGAGCATAAAGATAGGCGCAAAGCACTTAAAAGAATCTTACGGGTATTTATAATATAAGACAATAGACAATACAAAGAGAAAAGACAACGGAAAACCATCCCAATGAACAATTTGAACATAAAATAATATCGAAAAAATACTCTTAATAGTAACTGAAATTGCTCAAAAACAAATAAGCCACAAGGAGAGGATGCAAGGCTACCAAAAGTTGTAGCTATTGATGAAAATACCCTTTTATTTTGGTTTGGTTTTCTCACGAAATAAATCATCATTTCTTAATTATTCTGAAATAGATACTTAAATATTTTATAAAATTAAAAATTTTAATGAATGTTTAAAACTAAAATATATTATAATGAACCAAAAAAATCCTCTGTTTCAATACTTAACAAGTCAAGATGATATCGAGTAGCTTACTAGGTACCACTTATAATTTATTACATTATCTCCACTTGAATTGAAATATATTCTGCATTATGAATTAATCATTTTATATAGGAAAGTAGCTTTAGAGATTTCTGAAGAGTCATTTTACTCCACTTAGGTCAAAGGTCGAAGGATATTACATTATTCGTTCTTTTCAAAGTCCCATCCGCCGGGTCCATATTTCTTTATATGTTTTTTTGATTCATACACTTCACTTAATTTACTTTATTTTTAGAAGATTTAGAAAAATAAACTCAGTAAGGTAAATTTAATGTGAAAACCATATCCCAATAAAATAAACTGCAACGGATCGTTGCTAAACTTTATCCAAATTCATTTTTTTTTTTTTTTTTTTAATGCAATCGAATGCAAGAAGGGGTGCACCAGTAAAGATGTAGCCCCTATGGATCTCGAAAGACCCTTGCATTACCGAAGAGAAGGGAAAGTTGTTTAAGTGAGAGGGTGTAGACGTAGGTGTCTATGCACCCTGGTTTTGAAGGTTTGAAGATCATAGGTGCTGGGAAAGATAGAGGCTGGGAGAGAGTTCCAGTTCCTTGAAGTCATGGGGATATATGAATTCGCGAATGAAGTGGTCCGGCACTTTTCCAATTTGACCGCGAAAGAGTGTTGGGAGTCGGCAAAACGTGTGCTGCGTGCAAAGCATGCTTTGGGGGAATTATTGATTTTATCTCATCAGAGCACCTGCCGTGATAGTATCTATAGAAAAGGGAAAAGGCGGAGACATCTCTTCGATGAGCCAGCGAGTCGAGGGAGTCGGTGAGGGTAGAATCGTCAATTAGCCTGACGGCTCGTTTCTGAATTGCATCAAGGGTAGCAAGAGAATATTTTGATGCTCCTCTCCACAGATGAGAGCCGTATTTGAGACAGGGGCGGATTTGGGCCTTGTAGATGGTGAGAAGTTGTGGGGGTTTGTAAAATCGCTTGGACCTGAATAAGAAGCCAATCTTCCTTGCTGCAGATTTCGCCACAGAGGAGATGTGTTCATTCCAAGACAGGTCAGATGCGACAGAGACGCCCAACATGGATAGGCTGTCACACATTTTCAGGGTATTAGAATCGAAGTGAATATCAGGGAAATCTCTATTTTCGCGCCTAGAAATTAGACAACATTTGAAATATTAATATGTTTTGGCTTGGTGTGTACTGGATATATTAATTATTTATCCTTTAACAATAAAAAAATAATATGTTTATTCCTTTATTATTAATCAGATATCACTTACAATTTGCAGTTCATATTGACTTTAATTTAAAAATAATGATCGATTCTCATTTAATAGTCGAGGAATAACCATTCTACATTGGATGGACGTTTCGGTTATTATTAGTAACCATTTCTGAAGACATGGAGGAATCGACTTAAAATCAAAAATAGCCATCGATTCTCATAGAATACTCGAGGAATAACAATTTTACATTAGATTTTTGACGCTTCGATAATTATTGGTAACCATTGCTGAAGACATGGAGGAAACGGCTTAAAATCAAAAATAACGATCGATTCTTATCTAATACTAGAGGAATAACCTTATTGCATTCCATTTTTGATGTTTTGACTATTAATGGCAACCTCTACTGAAAACGTGGAAGAATCGACTTAAAATCAAAAAGACTAAATTCTTTTTTGGTAAACAACTCAAGTTTGAGTGAATTGTTATTCCTCGAGTATTCTATGAGAATCGATGCCTATTTTTGATTTTAAGTCGATTCCTCCATGTCTACAGCAATGGTTACTAATAATAACCGAAATGTCAAAAATTAAATATAGAATGGTTATTCCTCAAGTACTAGATGAGAATCAATCGCTATTTTTGATTTTAAATCGATTCCGTTTATCTCTTCAGCAATGGTTACCAATAAATACCGAAACGTCAAAAATCCAATATAGAATGGTTATTCCTCAAGTACTAGATGAGAGTTAATAGAGTAAAGGGTGTGTAGTTTCACAGTGAATGAAATAAAACTCAAAAGAGGTTTATACAAACTCAATATATTTCGGATTATTAGTCCATCATCAGGAGTTTACAAGTCAATACTGACTACTACTTGACTTGTAAACTCCTGATGATGGACTAATAATCCGAAATATATTGAGTTTGTATAAACCTCTTTGAGTTTTATTTCATTCACTGTGAAACTACACGCACTTTACTCTATTAACTAACATCATGTTTCACCTAAAACCTACACCACTTTCCATAAGTAAAATATAGAATGGTTATTCCTCAAGTACTAGATGAGAATCAATCGCTATTTTTGGTTTTAAGTCGATTCCTCTATGTCTTCAGCAATGGTTACCAATAAAAACCGAAACGTCAAAAATCCAATATAGAATGGTTATTCCTCAAGTACTAGATTAGAATCAATTGCTATTTTTGGTTTTAAGTCGATTTCTCTATGTCTTCAGCAATGGTTACCAATAAAAACCGAAACGTCAATAATTCAATATAGAATGGTTATTCCTCAAGTACTAGATGAGAATCAATTGCTATTTTTTGTTTTAAGTCAATTTCTCTATGTCTTCAGCAATGGTTACTAATAAAAACCGAAACGTCAAAAATCCAATATAGAATGGTTATTCCTCAAGTACTAGATGAGAATCAATTGCTATTTTTGGTTTTAAGTCGATTGCTCTATGTCTTCAGCAATGGTTACCAATAAAAACCGAAACGTCAATAATCCAATATAGAATGGTTATTCCTCAAGTACTAGATGAGAATCAATTGCTATTTTTGGTTTTAAGTCGATTTCTCTATGTCTTCAGCAATGGTTGCCAATAAAAACCGAAACGTCAATAATCCAATATAGAATGGTTATTCCTCAAGTACTAGATGAGAATCAATTGCTATTTTTGGTTTTAAGTCGATTTCTCTATGTCTTCAGCAATGGTTACCTATAAAAACCGAAACGTCAATAATCCAATATAGAATGGTTATTCCTGAAGTACTAGTTGAGAATCAATTGCTATTTTTGGTTTTAAGTCGATTTCTCTATGTCTTCAGCAATGGTTACCTATAAAAACCGAAACGTCAATAATCCAATATAGAATGGTTATTCCTGAAGTACTAGTTGAGAATCAATTTCTATTTTTGGTTTTAATTCGATTCCTCTATAAAAGTAACGGATAAGAAAAGAACGCAGTTGCTATGGTTACTTATAAACTTTCCTCCCAAATTTGTAGCATTTCACAGAGAGAAGCCTATCCACTCTTACTTAGTTAGGTTAAATGAGCTATCTTAAAACGATCAAATGAATAAATTTTAAAGAATTTAAAAATCTTACTTTAGAGTAAAGTACTTTAAAATATAATTTTACTAAAAACTTTATTTAACCTTTTTTGTCGGCCCCAAGGTACTTAATTAGGATATTAAATTTCATCAAAATTGGTTAAGTCATTTTAAAGATATTTAGAAAAAACTAAAAAGTACTGAAATAAATAATGTTCTATAATACTAATGTTTGTGGGCCGATATGTACCAAAAACTAATCAGCGCTTCATTTTGTTAAACTAATGGTAGGTTTTCAATTTCATTTCAATCGGTGCAAAGGTGTGGAAAAAATCGTGGACGAAAAAAACGATAACACCATCCATCCATCCATCCTCCACGCACTTCCAAAAAAATGGCACTTTTTGGCCTCTCGACGAGATTCCAGGTAATTTTTGGCAAAACCGTCACGTGCTAAAATTCAATCTCATTGAATACTTTAATTTGTGACCTTAATTGAGTCCATGGGTTCCGTAGTCTTTACCTGAGGACCCTTTGAAGTCGCGCTTGCCGCGCGACCGATTGCAATACTTTCTCCCATGCTTCGCATTGGATAAAGTAACAAACAGCAAGACATATACTCTTTAATAAGAACCATAGTCATTGCTATTCTAGTTGAAATCTAAGGTTCCAATTCTCTTACCTCTCTAAATAATTACAGTAGAATTCTGTCTAGCAGCTACCATGCACACTAGGCATTGACCAATCAATAGACTAGAATTTTAGTTGTTTTGAAATTCGGATATATTTAGGCCCTATTTATTCAATTGTGGTTAAACTAGACTGATGGTCATAAGAGTCAATATAGTAAAATTGCGGCCATTTTTCCTTTAACTTTAGAGAGATGTGATGACAGTTTGAAGGATGTGCGACAAACCGCACCACTCTTAAAAGAGCAGCCTGATAAGAAAAACGATAACATAGAAGAACACTTCACCAATTCTCATCAGAAAAAAAAAAAAAAAAAAAGCGACTGATAATATCATCTCCAGAAGCAAAAGATTTCTTTATGAACTTGGTAAGAAAGGTGATAACACTACGTAAAAAATTAGAAACAGTATTCCAAGCCGGGCACAGTTTGTATTTTAGATAATATTTCAGTAGGTGTTTATTTTAAATAAATAATAATATCATACTATGGATTTAAAAATAAATAAATTGAATTATATCACATAAAGGGAATCAAAATAGTGAATATCAGAGGCATGTTATAATCTTGATGCTGAAAGTTTAAATCTTATAATAATAAGAAATGAATTTAATTTATTTAGAAACGAATCTCAGATTTTAGTAGAAATATTTTTATATTGAATATCAGAGAGCTTCGTCCCCTCAGGAATCGAACCCAAACGCTGACTAGATTGCCGGGTCGTTAGCCAAACCCTTAAGATAAATCTCTCTCCAATATGAAACATATATAAGAAATAGAATTTAAAGATTTTTCACTCCTTTTAACTAGAAGAGAAAAGCAAAAAATCAGGCTAAACTGAAAAATGTTTTCAGTGTCGAGTCCTTTATTTAAATAATTAATGTAAAGATTTAAGCATCTTTTTTGAGTTTATTTTTTTGAAAAAAGATTGAATTTTTTCAGAAATCAGCCCAGGTTATTAAACCACAATAATAGTAAGAAAAGAATTTATTTCATTTAGGAACGAATCTAAGATTTTAGTAAAAATATTTTTACATATATTGAATATATCAGCGCTTGGGCTCGATTCCTGAAGTGATGAAACCCTCTGACTGCAATGTAAAAATATTTCTAATAAAATCTTAAATTCGTTCATATATAAAATAAATTCATTTCTTAATATTATTGTGGTTTAATAACTTGGTTTAATTTTTGAAAAATTCCAACTGTTTTCAAAAAAAAAGATTAAATCTTTACATTGCTTATAATAATAATAATTACTCATCATTTGTAGAACATTTTGATAAAAATTCACATTTTTCATGATTAAATAAAATACAAGATACGGGAGCTTTTGATCCCTTCATTGGGGATGACCTGATGAGTTACTGTTATGGAACATTACCAAACTGAAAAAAATACTCCACCTGTCTTGATTTATTTTCTTAACATATTTCTGTCGTTAGTTTTATTTTAGTAGCAGAGTTTTCAATTTATAACAACTTAACTAAAGATTGTGTCTTCTGCTTAATATAAAGTACCTGGAGCCACCGAGCGATGCATAGTAACCAAATTAAAAAAAAATACAAATATATATAGTACACGCCCCCTGGAACCCCCCCCCCCGAAACCACGCACCTCACCCCCACCACCGCCGCCCCACGCCCGGATCCCCGACAACTGCACCTCCCGCATCCATCCCCACCCCGCACCCAGTTTTTGCATTCCTAGCTTTCTAGTGGTCCACAAATTATGTGTATATTTGTTTACTCGTACACCAATTTGACCACATTCGTTCATATTTATAAACATTATAAAAAATAAATAGGTAAATAATAATAAAAAAATAATCGTATAGGATCTGAAATAAAAACATAAAATTAAATAAGATTTGTTTCCAAGTTATTTAAAAAAAAGCCGCTTCAACCACTTTATTTGGAAACACACCTGTAACGTTATGATTTAGACACCTGTTAATTAAAAAAATTCTAATTTTACTATAATATAATAATATTTGTTATAACCTATTAGTGGGTTTTAAAATTAAAAAAAAACAATTAATAAATAAAAGATAATTGAAAAAATGTGAACTTTTTTATTGAGATTTTCATCTATAAATAATTACTTTAATTAAGAAAAGATCAATTAAGATGAAATTTGTCGAGGTCCAGACCTAGCCAGATCGTTTTCTCATCCTCAAAACTTGTTAATAGAGTTGGTTTCATCAAAATCGGTAGAGCCGTTTTCAAAATAGAACTAAGATACAAATATACAAACAAATATATATATAAATAAATATACAAATATATATACAATTTTTGCTCGTTTAATAAGAGTAGATATTTTTATTTATTTGAAACTATAATTTCGTAAGTCTTGTCATCATCTTCAGCCAATGTTCGTTACACTGCACTACTATCATTCTTAGCAAGAAAAATTTAATTATGACTCCAAACGTGATGTTTTTAATTAATTGAAGACAAAAGCAAGTCATTAAAATATCAATATAAAGCAGAAGATACAACTTTAGTTTATTTCTTCCTTTTATGTTTTTGTTCTATTCTATTTTTAAAGATGAGAAGGCACTTCTCCGAGGTGCGTTAAGTGCCAAATAATCCTCTTCGGAGAGCTTTTCTCCATTTAATCCCAAACGTGTTGATTTGAATCAGATTGAAATATGATTGCCTCTTGTGCTTTTATCTTTTCTACACTTACTTTTTCTTTTTCTTTGTTCTACACTTATCTTTAATCTAATGCTATCTTTATTACTTACAAGCGCTCTGACTAAAAGCAAGCTTACTATCTTAAAACTCGAACCTGATCAGCTAACAGCTGGGTTTACATAGTCTTATCGTCTTCGAAAAAAGATCGCATAATAACTGATCAAAATTTTGTCTATTTAGATTTTTATTAATAAATAAGCTGACATGTTCTGATGTGGCCATCCACTTGATTTTACCATACAACCTGGCCCTCACTTATATTTAATATTTATTAAAATTATTTATAATCATGTAGGGGAGGGGGATTAGTTATGTATACAAAATTTTGTTGAGTTTGGTACAAGAGGCTATATTTTAATTTTTTGACCCCCCCTGCCCTTTTGGGCGGTTAGTTTTTGTATTTTTAGACTTCTGGGGTGCAACTGATTATGTATACAAATTTTGGTTGAGTTTGGTTCAAGGGCCTAGATTTTCATTTTTGATCCTACACCCCCCCCCCCCATTTTGGGCGGTTAGATTTTGCATTTTTAGACTTCTGGGGGTCCACTGATTATGTATACAAAATTTGGTTGAGTTGAGTTTGCTCAAATGGCCTAGATTTTTAATTTTTAACCCCCCTCCACCCCCCTTAATTTTGGATCGATATGCACCAAAATCTAATCAGCTCTTAATCTCAATGGACCTTGTGAAATTTGGTTTCGATATTCACACTAGTTTTTGAGCTAGCTTGTCCACAAAAATTTGGTAACGCACAGACAACCAGACAGACTAACAGACATTTTGACAAAACAATTATTATCTCAAAAAAATAATTTTTTCGAGTTCACTTATTAGGGCTTTTTGTAGAGCGAAATGCCATGGCTTCGCTCAATTTTTTTAATCAAAATAGTTTCTGCCGTTTTTGAGATATTTCGAAAAAAAGAAAGAAAAAACACTTTTTTCATGCACGATTACAATACTTGACCATACCCTGTATAGTAAAGTAAAAACTACAGCTTGATATTTACATATTAGTGTATATGAAATAAAAACATTTCGAAAAAACTGAATTAAAGAAATGCGGTGTGGATTTGTAGGGAAACCTTTATCAATTGAAGAGTTAAAGATTTTGGTAGATTTCAGACAATAGTTAATTGTGAAAAACCACAAAAACATTTTTTAACTCTTTTTAATTTAGAAACAAGTGAGGTTCTCGATTTTGAATTTAGCAAAATATTTCATTCATAAGCTAAGCAAACGTCACAGACTAAAGTCAATTTACAATTTAGAACTCTCACGGCCGATTGCAGTGGGTCCTTTGATTCATGATCTAGTGTTAACTCACATAAAATCAACATTTATTAATCATATATCAATTAGAGTAAAGGTTTTTCTGGTGTTTCACAGTAGAGGGATTTATAGGGATCTATATTGCGTATAAAGGGAGTTTTGCATTGGGTTTTAGGCTTATGATAGAGGGTTAACCCTCAAAAAATGAGCAATAAAAATAAATAAAAACATGGGAGAAAATCGAATTAACTCTGAAATTTCTTTTATGCATCGCGATAAAACGTCTGCGGTGGGACCCGAGAAACTTTTCTTATCTATATTTATATTTTTAATTTATTAAGTTTTATAAAATTTTGAAATAGTTTATAATTGAAAATGAATTAAAAAAACTACGAACTGATGCTTACTTTTACAATTATATCATGTATTATCGTACAAATGGATTATGAAAGTTCTAAAAATAAATGTTTATTAATATATTCTTAAAAGAAGGAATTGTTCAGATTATATAATAATATTTATATAAATATTAAAACGTAATCTGTTTTTGTAATGATTAATTCAGACATTATGTCTAAGAATGGTCCAGGAGATCAGACATTGTGTCTTTTGTAAAAAAACGATAGTATTATTATTATATTATGCAATCGGCCCTCACAGATGTGAGTTATCCTTGTAAAGATCTCTTTAAATAGAATTAGAGTAATATACAATATATTTTTACTTTACTTTACCATACAGGGAGGGTATGGTCAAGTATTGTAATCGTGCGTGAAAAAAGTGGTTTCCTTCCTTCTTTTTTTCGAAATATCTCAAAAACGGCTGAAACAATTTTGTTCAAAAAAAATGAGCGAAACCATGGCATTTCGCTCTACAAAAAAGCTCTAATAAGTGAACATCGGAAAAATTATATTTTTCGAGATAATAATTGTTTTGTCAAAATGTCTGTTAGTTAGTCTGTCTGGTTGTCCGTTAGTCTATGCGTTACCAAATTTTTGTGGACGAGCTAGCTCAAAAACTAGTGTGAATATCGAAACCAAATTTCACACGTAGTTTTGGTCCATTGAGATTAAGAGCTGATTAGATTTTGGTGCATATCGACACAAAATTAAGAGGAGTGGAGGGGGTTAAAAATTAAAAATCTAGGCCGTTTGAGCAAACTCAGTCAAATTTTGTATACATAATCAGTGGACCCCCAGAAATCTAAAAATTCAAAAACTAACCTCCCAAAGGTGGGGGTAAAAAATTGAAATCTTGGACATTTACCAAACTCAACCAAATTTTGTATATATAGTCAGTGGGACCCCTGAAGTATAAAAATGCAAAAACTAACAGCCCAAAATGGGGGGGGGGGGCTGGGGGTGTAGGGTCAAAAAATGAAAATCTTGGTCATTTACCAAACTCAACCAAATTTTGTATACATAATCAGTGGGACACCAGAAGTATAAAAATGCAAAAACTAACCCTCCCCCCTACATGATTATAAATAATTTTAGGAGCCAGGGTGTATGGTAAAGTCAAGTGGATGGCCACATCAGAACACGTCAGCTTATTTTAGATTTAATTTACTTTTAAATGGAGGATTGAGAGCCCCAAAGTGGCTATATTTAGGTGATTTTTATATCTGTCGGCGTTGAGAAGAAGCTTAACTTAAGACTATGAAAAAACTTTCAAGTATTCCCCCATTCTCTCCTTATCAACGCCAATTTAATATCTTAAATTTTTTGCAAGATATATATTATATAGTACGTAACCCTTGACCGAGTCGCACTTGGCCTGCTTATATTGTTATTTTAATATAACATATTCATGGAAACAGTTTCTAATGTACTAAAATTCTAAGTTTGATCGATACTCTAAAAATATCTTGAATTTCCATCTTTGACTCTGATTACCTTCTTTATCTTAGGTTTGGCAGGCAATAGCCACTCTCTTTTGGTTGTTAAATTTTTTACGGTTCTCTATAAAAATGAAATGATGAAGCATCTTTCATTACTTAAAAATATAAAAAAAATCCCCCACACCCATTTTGCCATGCTCAATCATTAAGTTTTTTTATATTAATGAATTTTCAATTTTATTCTAAAATTCATTATAAAATTGTGTCTTGTAAATTGAGTGTTATTAATTCGGTATTGGGCATAAAAAATAGGTTAAGACAAATGATAAAACATTTTAAACTCTCAGTAAATTATTTTAAGAAGAAAAGAAGGGTAAAGCTGAATCTTAAGATTAAGTAAATGCTTGGAGATGAATTTAAACTATTGAAATTTTTTACCAGAAAATATTTTTGATCCTTGAGTTGAAATTTCTTTTCTATTGTAGTATTAAAATAACTTCATTTGATATTTTTTACCATATCCCAAAAAATAAATAAACAAATAACATCAACTTTGAAAAAGTATCCAGCTATGCGCTTTAAGGTAGTTGTTTCACCATATGAGTTTTCTTAGGATTTTTTTGAAATTTAGACAGATTATTATTTAAATATTTCTGCAACGATTGGTGGCAACGAAATTTATGACCAATATAGTTCCTGAGATATTAAATTCCAAAGATAGAGTTTTTCAGACTCTTATACATTGCACTATACGGGATACCGGAAAGTTTACATACATATTTAATTATAATTAAGAAACTCTTCTTACCATTGTTATAAAAAACTAAACCAACATTAAACAATACCTAATACATTTTTTAAGAAAATTTTAATTCATAATTACAACACAGTTTCTGAGATAATAATGAATAAATAATGAAAAATGTATAATGAAAAATTTACACTAAAAACAAGCTAGCGTATTACGATTAACTTTAGTATTTTTGACGTTTTTTCGCTTCTGCCATTGTCGCAACTGCTTTTAATCGCTTATTAAGAACTTTTTGTTTTATAAATCTCTCTTTATACTGTACTCTATCTGACATTTCTATGATAAAATATATACAAACTCAGACAGTGTTTCCAGATTTCTCAAACGAGCACGGGATTGGCTAGTAGAGGTACATAAACAACAAAAAGTTTTGGGGTTATGAATTATGAATCCTTATTGTCTGTACTATATACTCAAACATTAACTTTTTGATAGTATTGTCGCTAAACAACTACCTTAATAGGTATGCAAAATTCTAATTTACCATCACTGTACGTTAGAGTGGCCCTTATATTTCAACTTTTTAAGTGCAAATTTTAACTTTCGGAAAATTACCTTAGATAAAGGTTAACCTTAAAATTACAGATTACAATATCAAAACAAACTTTTGACAAGCCATCATTTCTCTAAATGGGCATCCACGTTTTGAAATAAATATTTTCTGTGTTATAAAGCTAAAATTTAGCTTAGAGTTACTTCTTATTATAAGCTTTTAGATGAATTTCCAGCTCGTCAGTTAAAATAATTTTAGATGTCCCATATAATGGTTGGAAACAAAGCATCTATCATAGAGCGAAATTATTATTGGATAGTAAATTTTCAGATAGTTTGAGCTATTGAAACTTGCTACTAAAATGAAGCTTAGATAAAAAGAGCTTTTACCAAATTTTAGCCAATATATTAATTTCATTTTTTACCGATTTTATGTACTTTATATCTGTGAGTTCTGAAGCTGCTGAAGGCAAAGTCCAATAATTTCATGCAATTAAATTTTTTTTAAATCAAATACAAGGTCTCCAATAGTCATTAATTCTGGAGTTATCTATCTCATACAGACATGAATGGATATGAAAATTGTTGTGCTAAGAATGAGTGTTGAGGTTTCGTTCTATATTCGGCATACGTAAATGAGCAAAAAATTTGCAGTGTTGAGAGGATTCTATATACGTGACCACCTCTTAAGTATTGTATAATTTACGTAAAACCCCATTTTCTACACAAGTGATATCTATTTTTGAATAAGGTTTTGAAGTTTCTATTCTTTTCTTGCCAGGCACAAGGACCGGTCAAGCGGGTTGCGGCCCCCAGGGGTCCTGACCTCGAAGAAATAGAACGATTCTAGTTAGCCTTTCGTTCGCTGCTGCAAATTTTCCTCTAGTTAAATAATTAAAAAATTATAATCTAAGGAATTTAATTGCAAGATTTTTTCAATATATATGATGAAAGATAAATTATATTATCTTTTTTTAGAAGATTAGAATATTTTTCAATATTTAAACAAGACAAGAAAAGAGAAATCAATGAGATTGTCCTCTGCTTGATGTAAAGAAAGATTATATTTTTAAAAGTTGACCTTCCATCATCAGTCCTTTTAATTATAATATTTAGAAATCTCCACCAATTTTTTTATAGTAATGAAGCTGTTAAAGCATAATAATACAATATAATTATATAATGAAGGTTGAATTTTTATTTAAATCACACATGATTATCATTTGTTTTCAATAAATAATTATAATTAATCATGTGTGAGTTAAATAAAAAATCAAACTTTAATTTTTTTTTTAATGAACAAACATGAAGAAAAATCATTTTCAACTATGATTTCTTTTTTGTCTATCTGGATTTCGTTAGCAACGATAACTCAAGAATGGAAATAATAATATAATTCGTACTTGGGTGAAAATGTTTGGATTTTCAAGATTTTTGGCTCTCTAACTCATTTCTTCATTATTTTTATTGAAATTTTAAGGTCATTGGTCATTTAGCTATAAAGGTGAGTCCTGACTTTTTCCTCCAATTCGGATTTAAAATGACGGTCGTAGAGTTCCACAAAGTGTCAATTTTCTGCTGATATTTGTATGTGACGGTGTTTGGAAATGCTTTTACTTAAAATTATGAAAAAATATACCAATTTCTTTATTCTTTCTTTATCAAAGACAAATAAGAACTAATTTCAAATCTCAAATATTTTGGAAGTTATAAAAGGCAAGGAATTCTCGGTAAGCGGATCAATTCGCACTTAGTCTGCTTAATATAGTAAGCCTTCACAGTTATTTTTTTTCAGATAAAAAAATACGTAAAAATACCAGTTGTTTTGACATCATCACAACAATCCTCTTCTGACTTTTCTAGACCTTTTTCTAATTTTCAAAGTAAACACACTCAATTTCAAATTATAAAAGTATAAAAATTCTGAATGTACAATGCTGGCTACCATTCTACTAACCTTAAACACAATTTTGACTTATCTAATCCCAAAAATTTTTGATAAAGAATATAACTTGGAAAAAATTAATTTTGGAAATGATCGAAATTTTAAATAACAAAAATTCGATTAACAAAAAGGTCAGATATGGATTGTTTTTCGAAAGTTTATAAAAAATTTTATAGAAGAATAAATTTTCATAAAAATATTCCATTCCATCGGATTTAATAGATGACACCATCTTATGATTTTCTAGAAAATTTGAATCTATTACTATCTGCAAATTGAAATCTTTCATATTAAATTAGGAAAAGTCATTCCATTGCCCTTCGAATTTTGAATCTTTTCAAAATTCGAAACACTCAACCACTTTTATTTAAATTATATGGCATGGCTATATGTTTAAATTTAGAATCCCTATATCCCGAAATTTTACAAATTAAGATAACAATCTTTGGGTAAAATATTTAACGCGTTTACATATGTCAGAGAGGTTCGAAATCCCGTAGATGAGCCAGATGGCCCGGATTGCTGTTACTGGCACTCGGATTCGATTCCCGATGGGATGAAAAATAACCCGACATATAATTAAAAATATTCCATTCCATCGGATTTAATAGATGACACCATCTTATGATTTTCTAGAAAATTTGAATCTATTACTATCGGCAAATTGAAATCTTTCATAATAAATATTATTATTTATATTTTTATTTAAAGGATATCTGAGTCACGAAGACAATATGCTACAATAAGTCCCTTGTAGAAAATATTTAATATCTTAGTGTTGCTTTCTAAATTTTAGAGCAAGCAACTTTTTCTTTACAAATTAACATTGAAAAAGGGAGAAATTTTCCCGAAACGTTTGGCTTCTAAATAAACGTGTTCTGGATTGTATTTTTATAAAAGATTTGTATTTTTCCCATTTCCCATATATAAACAATCAATAAAATTATTTTCTTTTCTATAAAAGTATATTTTTATTTTTTATTTCTTCTTCATTTTGGAATTAAAGATCATATTTATGTTTTCGATTAATATTACCTACTAGTCTGAATAATGAATATACCTACTCAAGAGTTTTAATATTTTTCTCTCTTTGTTCTAGGCAAAGTCTTCTAAAGAAGAATTCTCTTGATAACCATAGGTATGTATATATATTTTTTATGAAGATTCTTTATATTCATTTTATGTATTCAATTAATCTTTGTGTCAACTTTATCTTTCTACTCAATATTCATAGGTCCATTAGTATTTAAATTGAATTCATCTTCACAATTGATAATTAGAAAGGAATATCTAACTGATGTGAAAATCTTATATACATATTTCCATTTTAATCTGAATATTTAATCTTTTTTTCCTTCATTCCTCCAGTGATAAATAATCATAGGAAAGAATTTCAATCAATTGATTTTTTTATAAAGTTGTCACAAAAAGATTCAGGAAATAAAATGATGCAATTTTAATTTTAATCTAATTTAATTTCAAGTCTTTGTGCTCTGCAGAACTTGAAATGGGAATTTCATTTAAAACTTGATTTCTAACTAGTCTATAGATTATCCGATTATTTTAATTGCTGGTATTTAAAAAGAATGAAATTTTTTATTTTGGAATTAAAAGACAACAAAAATTCTAAACACTTCAGGGGATGACTCATTTCAATAGTTCACTTATTAATGAAAAAGTTCAAATTGCCGATAGTAGCAGTCTTAAAATACATAAGTAAATCAACGACAGGTTGCCGTCTACTAAATCCCAACTGGAATAGATAATTTTTATTACAAATCATTACATATTCAATTTGAGAATAGTCATTTCATTGGCCTTCGATTTTTGAAGAAATTCAAAAGTCAAAACGTTCTCTACTCTTTATTTGAAGTATATGGTATGGCTATGGCTATCTATTATTAATTATTAGTCTTGAAATTTTACAAATGAAGATCAAATCTTTGAGAGAAATATTTAATCCAATACATTAGGTCAAATGGATTCATTTCAAAGGGCTCAAAATCATCAAATGCTTTCTTATTTTGTGATCATCAAAGATTCATTTTTATGTTGCAAAAATGGTACAATTTTCCAACCTTAATTTTATACATAGAAGTAGCTCAAAAAAATTATTTTTAGAAAACAGTCTACATCCCACACTCTTTTCATTTAACGAAATGGTTGTTTATAATTAATCTTAAATTAATTCCCTTGAATCGTTTAATTATAATAGATAAATTGGAGTCAGAGGTCTATTCACTTCAATTTAATTAAGCAAATTAAGCTGTGAGCTTTAATAGCACAATAGAAGCAAATAGAATCGAATTCTGTTTTACCACACGCTATTTCATAAATAATTATTGTTGGTCAGGGATGCGAGGTGTCAGGTTAAAGAGCTACACGTCGCGTCCCTGGACATATCGAAGGCATTTGACACGATTAAACATCAGCCTCTTATGGATATCCTGGGTGATCTCTTGGACCCCTCTCTCTTCTCTGTGGTCAGGTCGATGTATACAGGAGGAACAACATCTATCCTCCATGAGGGCTCACGATCTGATCTCTTCAAGACCGGCCGGGGTGTGAGGCAGGGGGACCCTCTCTCTCCCTTTCTTTTCAACTTGGCGGCAAAACACATACTAGATCAGTTGTCCCCGGACATCGGCTATGACCTCGGGGGTGTACGCGTCGGATCCCTTTCCTTTGCTGACGACGTCGTTCTTGTAGCGGCGTCTTCTCGCGGATTGGGGTCCCAGCTTCGCGCCTTCGAGTCGGCTGCTGCTGCACTGGGGATGCGGATTAATGCCGCCAAGTCCGTCGTGCTCTCGCTGGTGCCTGCGGGGGGCAGGAGAATCCGTGTTAGTACAGACACCGACTTCAGGGTGGATGGTGGACGCCTTACCCCTTTGGGGGTGGGTGATTCCTTTCCCTACCTTGGAGTCCGCCTGGACAGCTCGGGCGTTGTCACCCCGGGGTGGTCGGTGGAGCCACTTCTGGGAAGGGTGAGGGGGCCCCTCTTAAGGCCTCGCAAAAGCTGGAGATCGTGCGCCTTCATATCATCCCGTCGGCTATTCACCCCCTTGTGTTGGGGGGGAGTACATTCGGTCAACTGACAACGGCCGACAAAAAGGTTCGATCATTTGTCAGATCGATCCTTAAACTCCCCCGCGACACGCCAGAAGCATACTTCCACGCCAAAATACGGGATGGCGGACTCGGACTGCCATCCCTGGGGAGCATGATCCCACTCTTGGTGCATGCCCGACTCAGTAGAATGAGGCAATCCGACTACCCGGCGGCCAGAGCGGCCGCTGACTCGGTCACATGCATTCGGAGGTTAGCTTGGGCCGAACGGGTCTTGCGTAAGTTCGGCGGCGTGGAGGGTGTTGCGGCTTACTGGCGCGAGAACCTATACGCTAGTGTCGATGGCCGGGATTTGGAGATGTGCGCGGGAGCAAAGAACTCATATAATTGGATGCTGCGCCCAGGAGTAATTAAAAACAATACTTTTATAGAATTTTGTAGGCTGAGATCGGGGTCCCTTCCTTCAGCCGTAAGAACCAGCAGGGGAAGACGGCCGGAGGGGCCCCCGATGTGCCGGGCTGGGTGCAGACGAACTGAAACAACGGCGCACATCATCCAATGTTGTGATAGGACCGCGGATGGGCGGGTTAAGAGGCATGACGCGGTGGTACGATGTCTGGCCGATGATTTGATCAAAAAGGGAATGCGTGTCGAGTTGGAGTACTTGTACTCCAGCTCGGCAGGCAATAGAAAGCCAGACATCGTGGCAAAGGATTCGTCGGGGGTGGTGTGGGTTTTGGACGTCCAGATCGTCTCCGCGCTTGCAGGACTGGGTGTTGCCCACCGAAACAAAATAGAAAAATATAGGGGCAACTCCAGTCTGGTGGACAATATTGCGGAGCGATTTGGCGTCGGGGCGGGCTCGGTCAGGGTCGAGGCCATCACACTCTCGTGGAAGGGAGTGTGGTGGCATAAAGCGGTGGGGCCCCTCATCGCCCTGGGTATATCGCAAAAAACAATAAACAATTTGACATATAGGGCGATGAGGGGATCTCTCCTTAATTTTTACGCTTTCAGCAGAAGAACATATAGAGCGGGTGGCGTATGATTATTAATTGTAAATACAAAAAAAAAAAGAAATGTGAAATGTGAGTCAGGATTAATCCTGGCTCTCTCATCCACCCGCTCTGAATCTGAATTTATTTGTTCTGAAGCTGAAGGTGTAATGAACTTTATATTGTAAGCTGAAGGTGTAACTTTATCTTTGTAAGAGGCGGCCCGCTCCTCGGAGGCCCAATAAACAAAATTAGGATTTTTTCTAGTATTTCCACTTCTAGTAATACCTTTATTTATATATAGATATATGCAGGTTGGTAGGATATGATTGTTCTAAAACTTAAATTAGATTAAATGAAGATTCAAAACTCCCTAAGCTCTAAAAAGTATAAAATATTTTCTAAATTAATTTTCAAACACAACCGGAATCATGACGAAAAACAAAAATTATGTAATTACCATGTAAAAATTTTTGAAGTAGGGATGGTACGACTCTATCGCCCAATTGAAATTCCTCTGGAATCAGATGCCCAACCCTAAGGTGTCATGTGTGGTTTAGGCCTTTATCCATGCTGATGTGGTGATTGATACATGGGATATGTGCAAGTGAACGGATCCTCAAGAACACCAGTTGACATTCTTGAGTAGGTAGCAATGCATCAGAAGTAGGGCCTGCTGTTGTGAACCTTATATTTATCTGTAAGCCTCAAGAACACCAGTCGACATTCTTGAGTAGGTAGCTAGAGTATAATGTTGGGTCTGCTGATGTGGACCTTATATTTATCTGTTATAAGACCAGAAAGCAACTATGTCTGCAGAAACAACCTGTCTTAACGAGGTCTGTTCTTGACGTATGGCTCATGAGGATCTTTGGGACGTTATTTCATTAGTTTTTGTTTTTTCATATTTTCTCAAAAATGGCTTGAAAGATTTCGATAAAAATATAGACACCACAGAGCTACAATGTTTTCAAAAATCTACTAATAATTTTCACCTGTTTTGTGAAAAACTTTTACCTAATGAAAAATTAGCACAATCAAGCTACTCCAGGGGTCCCCACACCTATGCCCGCGGGCACTAGGCGCCCGGTGACCGTTTTACGTGTGCCCATCGCTGAACGATCACGGTAAAATAATTTAATTTTTCAAATAAAATGTTATGTAGAAATTTTTTGATTTTTTTTAATATTTAGTAATTAATTAAAGAAATATAAGCTTATTTGTTTGAAAATAATTTTTTGAAAAACTTTTTGTTTCACCGTCATTTAAAAAAGAATCAAACATTTCAGAGACCAATTTTTCTAAAACTCTAATAAATGTCGGCCACCAGAAAACGAGTTAATTTGACCCCTCTCTACACATTGGCGTTGGTTTGAATTGGCCCAAGTTGGCCCATAGTGTAGAGGAGGCTAAGATAAAGATAAGAACACATAAAAAAAAGATCAAATCCTTAATTCATTCTGCAATGAGAATTTGACCCTTATTGAACACACAATTTTATCTACTACTATCTAATTTATTTTAATCTATTTTAATTAATCTCTTTTAATTTTATTCATTAAAACTATATTTCTTTTAAAATATTCTCTTTTGAAACATAAAGTGAAATATGCATATTATTCAAATGGTTAAATTAATAATATACAAATATATAAAATCCAAAGATAAACATATTTTTTATTGCTCTATGTTTACATACAAATTGCATATAGATAATCTGCTAAATAGATTAATAACAAAGCAAATATTTAACATTGCAAAAAAGTGTAATAAAAAAGAATTTGTACCTATTGATACGTTTTATTTACTATTTATTTATTTTATTTTAAATCGATATTCCATCTTCTATATTATTTCAAATATAAATTTTTGAAAATAAATAATAATATTCCATAAATATAATTATTTCAAGATAATCTTTATATCTATGACGCTCACCCAACTCGCGTGAATTGCGCTGAGACCTCTTGTCATGACATCCATTTTGCACCTTCAAATTAAACATGTAGAAAAAATTTATTGATTGTTCCATGAAATAAATAAATACAATACAATTGTTTTATAAAAAATAAACAGAAAACTTTTTTAGAAATCCAGAGGTTTCGGAAAAAATTCCCTCCTATTAATGTAAATTTAAAAAAAAATAATTGTTTTAATGCAACTATTTTTCAAAGTTTCCATTGACAAAGGATAATTTTTTCAGAAATGTTTGTTGGATTGTTTTTTTTTTAAGAAATGCATTTATTTGTTTAACTTTTATAAATATTAATCAGCACCGATAAAAGTCCAATGTCCATAGATGAGTAGGGAATCGGCTGTTTTCTTGATCTACCTGGGTACTGCTGCTATTGCGCATAGGAGAAAGTTGTAAAAAAGTGTTTGATTTTTTTTTCAAATAAAAAAATGCAACTTTAGGGTTGTCTGGCTCAGTGTTGCCCACCCCCTCCCCCATAAAAGTGTCTGGCTTAGTTAATTTTTAATTTAAAATCAACTTAACTGTCGAATAGTATTTGTTGGATTTTGAATCAAACACTTTAACTTTCTCCTATGCGCAGTAGCAGCAGTACCCAGGTAGATCAGGAAAACAGCCGATTCCCTACTCATCTATGCTATTAATACCTCTAGGTGAAATATCTACTTGAATAAAACACTTCATGAAAAATGGGTCATGGGATCTCCGACTAATAATAAAGCAAATATTTATCAAATTTAGTCCGCCACTATCAACAATAATAACTTCTATATTCACTTTGGAAATAGTGATTACCCCTTCGATCTCTGAAACTGCGATCAACCTTTATTTAAACCAGGGGTGTCCACAGGGGTAGGGTTAAGTCGCAGAATGCGTCATTGAAATTTCTGGGGGGGGTGAAAATGGTAAAATTAGCAGGGTTATTTTTCATGAAACTGAGGTGGGGTTAAACTACAAATAATATGAGATGGGTATGTGTTTGAATTTAGAATCACTTGTCCGCGAAATTTTGCAAATGAAGATGAAATCTTTGAATGAAATATTTAGCACGATACATATTTCAGACGGGTTCACTTCGAAGGACAGCACGGATTGCTTTTGTTTACCACCCTGATTCAATTATGTAGGGGATTAAATAATCCTTCTGACATTTAATAATATTACCATGACAGCTCGGATTTAGTAAATGACAATCTCAGCATTCTTTTTTTATATTTCTTCTTATTATTTTTATTTATTAATATTATTTTTGAGGTACTTTTTAAACTAAATATACTACTTACTTGTAAAACACCACTATAACCCGTTAAAAAACTCTTTTGTTTAATATGTTTCACTATAAACCAACATCGCTTTCCCTAAATATTTTTAAATATAGATACTATTAAAAAAAATTGTATACGAACTAAAGTAATAGCTGTGAACGAATTTAAGAAAAAAATTGTCCTTGATACTTATACTAGACCAGTGTTTTTCAACCTTTTTCATGACCCCTTAGTATGAAAAAAAAATTTATAGTAAAAAACAGATAAAAACAGTAAAAATGTATTGATGTATTATTTATTTTTATAAATCCTGATATAAATTAATAAAAAAAAATAATTATGTATACGGATCCACGATGGGAGAAATTAGTTAACGAAAAACATTAATGTGAATATGACTCATATTTATTTTGTTGATTTCGTGAAAACCTACAAATGGCCTTTAATTAACATTTTCTTGATAAAAATATATTTAGAATTTTTTTCTTTTTTACTGAAGCTTCACGACCCCCTTATAGAGGCTTCGTGATCCACAGGTTGAAAAACACTTTACTATACCTTAAGAACGGACATGGGATACATCAAATTAATTTAATATATGAAAGCCAGTAGGCAGCTTGCATTTAATTGGCAAAAATCAGCAACGGCTAGAGGTCTTCGTTAACGATAAACAACAACATTAATCCCCAAAGAATAGGTTTGTTTATCTGTTTATTCACCACTAAAGAGTACCCAAAGCGGTTAACAAATTATGTTAGATGAGTGAATTATTAATTCTCTATTTTTTGAATAGATGTCACTCCCATCTTGATATTCACCAATAATTAATTTAAAACAAGATTCTTCACTGTACTCAAGGGCGGATCCAGGAATTTTTTATGGGGGGGGGGGGGAGAATGTATATAAGGTGCCCGATGTATATAAGATCTACTTTTTATCTGAAAGTGTGTCGCGATCGAATTGTCCAAGCGGGGGGGGGGCGGGGGGGGGGCCCACTTTATTTTCAATTTTTAAAATTTAAAAAAAAAATGATTTTTTTTTTGCAAATTTCATATCTTATATTTTAAGTTCATTAAAATAAAAAAAAAGTAAAAAAAAATTGTTATAAATTCCCTGTCGATTTGGCCGCCGTTTTTTTGGCCTCTGTGTGCGACGCACGTGTTGCACTCCCGCCAGACACGGGCCTCTATTGGGGGGGAGGGGCGGTCGCCCGGCTCCCGCCCCTCTGGATCCGCCCTTGACTGTACTTAAATTTTAAATATCTTTTCATGCTATTGAATACCTACTAACTGCATGTGTGCCCTTTTTAACACGCTTTTATTAGTTTCACCTGTATGTTTGTTTGTATGTATGTAACTGACTTGTTTGGGCTCAATTTTGCCCCACTTTAAGCGATCAGATTTACTTTAAACGTTGTAGACTTATCAACGACCGACGACAATACAATATTTTGATAAGCTTATCTCATTATCCTGATTAGGATCGCCAGGATTATTTTATTATATATGTAAATTTGAAATCTCAAAATAGTTGGCGCACAAACTCGGTGCGCCAACAACGCCCTCTGGCCCAGAGCCGTGTGACATGTACATATTAAAAACGGTTTTATAGCAAATCGAACTAAAAAAGTGAAAAATAAAATATAGTTTAAAAAAACTAAAAAAAACACGCTTTAATAGCAAATCGAACTAAAAATCAGAAAATAACTTTTAATTTATATTTTATTCAACTGTTATAAAAAGAATGCTAACTCAATATGTTTCAATAATTTTCAAAAATTCTAAAATAAAAATAAAGTTATGAAAAGAAAATTAATTTCATTGTAAAAAGCGTGGGGTGCTTTTTATCATATTTTTATACTAACTCTACGTTTACAAATAACTACTAATTATATTATATATTTACAACAATCAAATCGAGGACCCCACGATTTTTTACAATGAAATTAATTTTCTTTTCATAACTTTATTTTTATTTTAGAATTTTTGAAAATTATTGAAACATATTAAGTTAGTATACTTTTTATAACAGTTGAATAAAATATAAATTAAAAGTTATTTTCTGATTTTTAGTTCGATTTGCTATTAAAGCGTGTTTTTTTAGTTTTTTTAAACTATATTTTTCTAGAGAAACATCGTAATTATCGGTATTTATATAAATAAATTAGGTATATTTCAATTTTTCAAAAGATAAAAAAAAATCTGCAATTTAATAAAGTTTAATAAATGCACAAGAATTTATATTGATACTTTTTTTTTGTTAGATCGATATTCCATCTTCTATACTATTTGAAACCTAAATTTGAAAAATTCCAATGTGACATCAACTGTTCCGTAGAGCGGAGCGTAGAATATTACCCCCGGAAACTGCCAGACGAGAGAGATTCAACCAAAACATTTCCAACCCCTCGTTATGTCGAGAAAGGAATTCAATTTCCTCGGCTTAGGATATTATAAAACCTTGTTGCGTTACTATCTCCTGTATGTTGTTATTTGGACCATAAAATGAAATCCCACGATTCGCCAGGAACGTTCAATAATTTATCTATTCATTCCACTCTTTCTCTCGTTTCCTATTTTTACTTCTTTTGATAAATTAAATAGACCGATTTATTAGAGGCCAACAGACTCTTCATTAATGTTTTTTACTTGTCCTCTGCATTAATCTTAACTAATTAAATGATTCTTTAACCGTTTTTCTTTTCCACAAAGAGGGAATTAATTAAAGTTTAGGGTGAAAAAAACAGCATATGTTTTGCAAAAATATATTACCTAAATTGTAGAATCATTTTCTTTTTCGTTTTTTTAACCAACTCTCTTGGCACCATTTCAAATTTAATCATGAGGCATTTGGGGCGTAAATTAATAACAAATCATTTTAATTTTCACGTATATAGAAGTGACATAATAGAATTAAAGAGAATCCAACTAAAAACTTGCTTACCGCGTATTCGAAGTTAAATTGAAGTGCCGAACTATTTCAATCGCCAATATGCTTCTGCGCTTATCTCTATGACTTCTAGGAACTGAAACTCTTCCAATCTTCCAATCTTTTGTCCTTCAAGTCCCTGAATAGTGTTCAAGTGTTTTGATTATACCTACTCTTCTTTTCAGTAATGTTTCTTCTTCTTCTTATTATTCTATATAGGCGCGAACACCTGTTTCTCCAACATATTACATTCAGTCATCAGGGTCATAACTCTCTTTCCATCGTTTTTTTTGATTTCCACGGCTTCTAACCCCGTCGGGACTGTTCTTTGCCAATATTTTCGGGAGACGGTCGTCTTGCATTCTGTCTACATGGGCAGCCCAGTATCTTCTTCTTACATGAACCCAATCAACTAAGTTCTGAAGACCGCTTATTTGCCTAAGGTGTTCGTTGCGGATTTTTATCATGCCAGGGTCTTCTAATGGATGGCTCTTACCACTCTCATCTCAGTTGTCCGGAGAAGCTGCTTTGTAACGGTTGTGTCTGCCTTGGACTCAACCCCATATCAGTAATGCGATGTTCTAAAATGATTGCATTTTGTTGCACGTTTTCATTAAGAAAATCAAGTCTTCCATTTCCAATGAAATCAATATGACTTTCGATTTTCTAATAATAATTGAAAATGTAAGGTATTTGTTTACTTTGAGAATACATTTTTGCCAAAAATTCTCTTTCTTTGATTTCCAAATTCCAAAAAGAGCCCAAATCGTCATTTCTCTCTTTGTTATAGTAGTCAATAAACTGATGCCGCCACCCTCATTACTTTACAATTCACCTCCCTCTTCGTATATTTTGAAATTAATTAAAATATAGATTGATTTTCTTTATCTTTTTGGGGATTTTATCATTTTAATTTTTTTTTGTTTAAAAGTCCCTTCACACACACACACTCTGAGTCGCCATTAATTTAATGTGGATATTAAAAAAATAAACTAAAATATGAACTGAAGAGCATTTAATCTAATTTTAATAATAAAATGGTATCTCATTATAAAGTTTTCTAGTATTTTTTTTTAAATAAAATATGTGATGTGGCCATCTCATGTCTCCTGCCCTCCAGTCATTTTACGAAGGAAGCTAATTTTTGCATCGATACTTACCTAAGACTAACTGTGAAGAATTTGATCGAAATCGAAAAAAAGGGTTCAATTTTTAAACCCCTTCCTCCTAATTTTTAATTCGATTTAAACCAAAATCTAATCAAGTCTTAATATCAATATAAAATGTCAAAATAAAAAATTTCGTTTTGATACCTTCATTGATATTTGATCAATGTGCTAACACACACATACACCAACAGATATTAAAAAAAATGTTTAATATCTCTTGAAAATATAAATTTTTCGTAGTTCATTATATAAGGATTTATTGTAGTCCGAAACGTTAACGATTCACCCATTTTTATAGCGTTCGCCATCGGTGAATAACAAACCTATTTTTAGAGGGAGAAAATTTATTGTTCACCAAAGATGGATTGTATGAATTCGCATTGAATTCAATCTACCTTAATAATTCTATATAGTATCTTGAATATTTTAGACCCCTATCGCGATTTTCACACTCTCCATTTGCAAAATTTATAGTGAGCGCAAGTCTTAAACAAGTTTTTATTTTATATTCTTCCAATTTTATTTATTAATAAATATATTTAATTTTTACAATTATTTTTTAATTTTAACTTTGATTTGTTATTAAAGAGATTTCAAATGTACAAGTAATGTCAAAATATTTTTATTTTTGCTTATAAAAATGCAAGAAAGTGAAGTATACCTATGTCTTCATTAGCTCTCTTTACCCAGAAGAAAGAGAAAAAGGATATAAATTATTAACTAACATAATAGACACACTTTTTTTTTTAATTTTCTACCATGAGAGGTTGAAATGGAATCAAACCTCAAACCATCATCCTTCTTTACTCAGCGTAGCTCCACCCCTTTAGGCTTTAGCCTCATGGATGAAGACTTTTTTCCACTCATTCTGGTCGAGGGCACGCACTGCTTTGGATTTGGCTCTGGTAAGATTCGATTCGCCTTGTTCGATGTTGTCCCTTCATCTTATTCGGATCGTCCCATTGGTCTTTTAGCACATTGAGGATTTTCTCCTATACACTTTTTATCTCTCTTTTATTGTCCGATCTGATCACATGGTTCACCCTACCAAGTCTTCTGGCATTGATGAGCTGTAGTGTGTCTGCGTGTTTGTAGAAATCGTCTAGTTTTTTATTCGACCGAATTCTCTAGGCTGTCATTTCTCTCAAACGAATGTTTGTTATGATTTGCTGGTTTGATGCTTACTCCTTTTATACTAACTTCACCACGCTCACCGTGTGACTGGACCATTAAATTCACTCAATTTTTTCTGTCAATTCGTGTTTAAAAATGTTTGAAAACAATCTTCATACATGATCTTTTTCTGTCATTCTGATTGATGCCGACCCATGAGTCTGGATTCTATAATAATATCCAGATTAGGCAGTATATTATTCTTTCTCGGTTTGTATTTTCAATACAAAGAACTGATTAGATTTTGGGCTCTTTAGATTCCCACTTATTTATAAATAATGCAGAAAAATCGAAAAAACCTCAATACTTTTAGGTATATGATGATCCTTTGAACTGAGTAGCTGATTTCCTGAAATTCCGCGCGAGTGTTTAATTAGATAAATAAGCTGAATCTTTTTACTAAGTTTCGCTTTTCTTGTTCATGCCATTCGATGAGAAACAAATTTCCAAAAATCGTCAAAATTTCCATAGACTTAATGAAATCTCGGAAAAGTTTTCACTTTTTCTCCCCAATGTTTTTACTTTATTTGGTTATGAAATTAGAGGGAAAAGTGAAAACTTTTTCTTTTTTGATTTTCTTCTTTTTCAATCAAAAATTTGAAGCTAGAATGCCCAAAATATAAGTTAATTTATGATTTGTAATTACAAACTATTTTGGCATCAGAAGAAACTTCTTACGACATTTGCTCCTTGAGTTATCGTAGCTATCGGAATTCAGTCAAAAGACAAGCTGAAAAAATCAATCATTAATATTATTTTTCTCCACGTTCAGGCATTCCTAAACACGAAAAAACCATAAATATATTTGATTGAGTTCAATAGATCGACACGTGTGAGAGGCAGACTCTGTCCAAAATAATTTTAATCAAACAAAACTATAGCAACTAATACAACTATTTGTATTTTACTTACTGAACCAGCATCTGTTCCAACGGCAATGTACTTTATACCTTCTTCTAAACTCTAAGATAATTTATTTAATTATTATGTCCTATACATTTAACTTTAAAACAAACTTTCAAAACTTGAAGATGGTCTTATGAATTAGTATTTTAAACACATCAGTTTTGAAAGTTCATGATAATCAAATAAATTACCATTTTACACTTTAAAAGGACTGAAAAGAGCTAGTAGGATAGATGATGCTGGCTCACTAAGTACTGAAATTAAAGTATTTTCTGCAGCAATGAGCCAGCCTGTAGGCAATATTTAGAGTGCCTGTGGACTTTAATTTATAGCAAGCCTGATAAAAAAACATTCGACTTCAACTCTTGTTAATTTTAGTTATTCGATTTTCAACTCTGACGAAATTAAATTGTATGAAATTGGGTATAATAAAAAAAAGACAAAATGATAATTTATTTTTTAAAAGGGTCACGGATATAATAATCCCGGACTATCCATTATATAGTGACATGTAAGAACGTGCAAAGATCTAAAAGACAAGTCCTGACACGTTTTAGTCCAGAAGAGAAATTATCAATTAATTGTGATTGTTCTAGAAAACCTCAATTCCTTGTCTCCTTGTACTAACTGTAACTATAGACTTGGTTAGTGTCGTAGCATATAAATTACTGAAATAATATTATAAATATTTTAGAAAATCAAAATATGAGAAGAAGAAGAATTTTTAAATATTCGAAACTTCATTATTTATTTTTATCTTAGATAGTTGAGCTTATAATTTTTTCTTTTAGTGAATTTTATTCTTGAAACAAGCTTCAGGTATTGAACAAATGTACATTCATATTTCGAAAAACGGAATAAATATATCTCTATACATATAAATCTCAATGTTTTAAGAAAGTTTATGATTTTGTTGGGCCACACCGAGGGGTGAACCGCGATTTGAATGAGATGTACACGTCTTTGGAATTTTGTAGAATTATTTTGGAATTCATATATAATGCCCCTTCTACTTGGAAATGAAAGTGGAAGTGGAATTAGGTGTACACTATATTAGGTCGCCGTTCACCCTTCGGGCCACACTTATTGCAGTGCTGGGCCCCATGCTACCCGCGGGCCACAGGTTGGACAGCCCTGGCCTAGATTGTAGACTGCTGCCTTATGGAATAGAAAAGAAAATTGACAAATAAGGAGTAACTCAAAATTACGAAGTTTTTCAAATTCTTTTGATTATATCTACTTTAAAAAAACGATAGCGTCATTCAGAATTTAACTTATCAACCCCTACCTAACATGCTGTTAACTATTATATTACGATTTACAAGTTCTGTTTAGTTAGTGCCAGTAGGTTATCTCATGTCTTGCTCTAACAAAATTCATCTCTAAACAAAAGCTCATTTAACGACAAATTACACCAAATGCATAGGCCATAGGTATATAGATCCATGGAATGTGTTTGTGTTTGTTAAAAAAAACTCTCCCTAGTTCTCTTTGTCACTTCCAATTAGTGTCAGTGGCTAATTTATTTTAAATATTTGACTTAGGTAAAATGGATATGAGCAACCTGATCAATACAGGTTCATTTACTTAGGAGTAATTTGTCAAAGAATTTCTATTAATAAATTCCAACTTTCAATTTAACTTTCTCAAGGATTAAGTCTATTTTCAGGGATATGGCCGGGATCAGTCACAAATAATTAAACAATTAATACAAACATATTTATCTTAGTCAAAACCTCAGACAAATAATTTTAATAAATGAGCTACTGAAGAAGTTGCGAACCAGCAACGAAACGTTTGGGCTATTTAAATAAAAAACTTTGTATTTAATTTAAAGTCAAGTCCAACTCCCTACGATTCCTTTAATTAATACAAACATTTGATTGTTTTATTTTTGAAAAATACATGGAATTTTTTTCAAAAAAAAAACTCACGGGCTTACATCGCTAATATATTTTAAAACAAATAAATGAATAAGGTCAAATCAAAGATCTTAGTAGATAATTATGTACCATATATATTGTATGTCAGAGCAGTTAGCATAACCATAGAGACAAATTTCCCTCCAACATACACATTTAAGGAAAGCCAAAAATCTTCACTCCATTCATAGAAGAATTGATAAGCGAAACATTCAGGTTAAACTGAAAAAAAATTCGGTTTGGGACCGTTTAATTATATAATTTATACAAACATTTGAGTGTTTTATTTTGGAAAAAAAGATGGAAAAATAATTGAATTTAAATATCCTTCTCATCTCCTTTTAATTATGAGACTATTCTATTAGAAATATCAGCTTTCTTCGATGTTCGTTTGAAAACATCTCCCCCCCCCCTCTCCCCTCCCACACTCTTTTGTCACGATTAATTTCACATAGGTAATCATTTTCATCAAGTCCAATAAGGATACATATGCGATATTTCGTACAAATCGATTAAAAGTTTGAAAATTTTATAATTTTAATTTTTTAACCCCCCCCCAACTTAATTTTTGGTTCGATTTCAACCAAAATCTAATAAGTTATTAAGTCCATTTTATTATTTAAAAATAAACCAAAACTACATGTGAAATTTCGTTTTGATATTCACACTAGTTTTTGAGCTAGACCGTACACAAAATGTAGTAGCGTACTAACTAAACTAACGTACTAACAGATATTTTGACAAAATAATTAATATCTCGTAAAATATAATTTTTTCGATGTTCAGTCATTAGGGCTTTTTTGTAGACCGAAACTCCATGGTTTCGCTCGACTTTTTTAAATAAAATAGTTTCAGCCATTTTTGAGATACATATTTCGAAAAAACGAAGCAAAAAACCCACATTTTTCATGCACGATTTCAATACTTGACCATACCCTGTTTGGGAAAGTAAAAATACATAGGAATCTACTGTCATAATCAAGCGCAAAATTCTTTATCTTCTCACTTGTTAAATAAAATAAATCAAAATTCTTCTAATTATTACTAGAATCATATTGTAAATGAATTTTCAGAAAATATGTTTTTTAAAAGATGTATTTTTTAATCTCGTATTCTAAAAAATATATAGGTATGATGAAAATTAATCGAATCATCAAATTATTTGAATTTGAGGGAAACTCCAGGACCATATCTCTGCTACGTGAGGCAGCATTTAGAGAATGCTTTGGCCTTTTGGAATTCTTATCAGCCTTATAATCAAGTAAAGAGCAAACACATTTTTTCTTTAGAATAAATAAGAAGTAGATTTCCACGAGTAATAAATAAAATAGAATATTCCAAGTATCATTCAAATATTTGAAAATTTTCACTTAATAAATGGAGAATTTCTCCGGAAACGTTTTTATTATATGTAAAAATCATTATATTAGGATGAGCTAGCTGAGATTTTATAATTATTAATTTTATTGATTAATATTGTCTTAAATATATGTAATTATTAATGGTGAATTGCACTCTCCCTCCGCGCTTGACTTCCTCTCCTGAACTTGCAATTTTCCTAGTACTAGTACCGTTACTTTTTCCCCTCCGGCGGCTGCCGCTCGGTCCCTAAGACCCCCGGCACAACTCGGAACCCATCCCACGTGTCCAAGTGCATTTAATTAACGTTTCGAGTAATCAAGCTAGTTCAGGTAAATATCACAATCTAATTAGCACAAAATGATCCATGTTTCTTATTCGCTAAATTGATATAATTATTTTTATAAAATATTAGAAATTTCGGTTAAAAGATCCCAATTTTTTTAATCCGCTTGATTACCCACTCATTTATTTTAATGAATGATTTTTATAGATCTTAAATAACATGAATTCAAATAGAAAAATATTTTTTTCTTTTTGTCAAAAGTAAGAATATATTTCGATTAACTCAAATTTTGATTATGAATCTGTAGCTACCTATTTTTAATAAAAATTATTTTTAAGAAAAAATAAAAACCGACTTCAAAAAAATTAAATGCAACAAATAAAATAATCAGAACTCAAAATTCAAATAAAATGGACTAAAAGGAATGAAATAATTATCTAATTTAGTTACAACTAAACGATGAAATTAGAAATCACTTTTTGAAGTCGGTGCTAAACAAACTATATAAGCGAGCTTACACGATGTTGTCTTCATTACCCGTCAAACGTACTAGGTATGATCCGTCAAGTGCAATTCATAAAATGTATATGTTTGGCACCGACTTCAAAAAGTGATTTCATGTAAAAATTTCGTCGTTTAGTTGTAACTAAATTAGTAAATAAAATAAAAATTTAGTTGTAACTAAATTAGATAATTATTTTATACCTTTTAGTCCATTTTATTTGAATTTTGAGTTCTGATTATTTTATTTGTTGCATTTAATTTTTTGAAGTCGGTTTTATTTTTTCTTAAAAATAATTTGTATTTTTCTATTTTTAGTGATGTTTAGTCAAGCTTGAGTTGTTTACAAATAAAATCGGTTCATAAACAAAGAAGTTATTGGTGAACAATGTACTTACATAACAAAAAAGGTCCAATACCAATGAAATTTAGTTTTTTACCAATTGAAAACTATATTGAACACAATGCAAAAAAATCATCAAAATCGGTTCACAATTGGCGAAGAAATCGAGTAACATAGACAAAAAAAAATTCAGTCGAATTGAGAACCTCCTCCTTTTTTGAAGTCGGTTAAAAATATTTATATGTTTATAGTTTCTTTATTAAACTTCCATAAAACAACATTTTTTTTCAAATTTTCAATTAATAAAGTGAAAATTTCTGACAAAACGTTTTGATTTTTATCGAACGTTTTTCGATTCTTTAAATAAAGAATTGAACAAATTTATGTAAACGTTATCATAGAATAAACTAGCTGAGATTTTTTAATTATTTTTTTTATTTATTAATATTATCTTTAATAGTTGTAATTATTTTCGGTCAATCGTACTCTCCTCTTTTTTTTAAACTAGTAATTCAAATGTTATTATTTTTTTATTTCAATTTGGATAGAATAATTTAATGTAAATAAATCAATTTTTTTTAATATTTGTCTATTTCGAAGTGAATATGTTATTTATTATTTGACTCTTAATTGGATATTTTTTTCTTTCATTTTTCAGATGATACAGACTTGCTACTGAAATAATTCAATCCAGAATTGAGTGGTTCATGGGCGTTCTTCTTGTATCTACAGTGGTAAGTAAACTATGTTCTATTTTTAATCAAATTACTATAATTATAAGCATAAAAATAAAATTACATGGCTCAATAGAAATATAGATTTTGGGCTCTTCGGGCTTTAGAAGCTCCGATTCAAAAATGCAAAAAATATCATGTTTTGAATGATTTAATTGAGATTTTAAAACGTTGGGATGATATAGAAATAAATAAACAAACCAATCTTTTTCAAATTCAAATTTTATTATATTGAATAATTTATTCATGATAACACGGACTAAAAGTTCATTACGAATTTTCGTATGTTTAAAATTAAATAAGACATTGAATTTATTATCCTCTAAGCTAATTGAAATATACAAATAAACTGCAACGGATCGTTGCTAAACTTTATCCAAATTCATTTGAAATATTAATATGTTCTAGAGTAAAGTACTTTAAAATATAATTTTACTAAAAACTTTATTTAACCTTTTTTGTGGTTCCCAAGGTACTTAATTAGGATATTAAATTTCATCAAAATTGGTTGAGTCATTTTCAAGATATTTAGAAAAAACTAAAAAAGTACTGAAATAAAGTACTAATGTTTGTGGACCGATATGTACCAAAAACTAATCAGCGCTTCATTTTGTTAAAATACTGGTAGGTTTTCAATTTCAATTCATTCGGTGCAACGGTGTGGAAAAATTCGTGGACGAAAAAAACGATAACACACACACATACATCCATCCATCCGCACGCACTTCCAAAAAAAATGGCACTTTTTGGCCTCTCGGCGAGATCCCAGGTAATTTTTGGCAAAACCGTCACGTGCTAAAATTCAATCTCATTGAATACTTCAATTTGTGACCTTAATTGAGTCCATGGGTTCCGTAGTCTTTACCTGAGGACCCTTTGAAGTCGCGCTTGCCGCGAGAACGATTCCAATACTTTCTCCCATGCTTCGCATTGGATAAAGTAAAAAAATCATCAAAATCGGTTCATAATTGGAGAAAAAATCAGGTAAAATAGACACAAAAAAAAAATTCAGTCGAATTGAGAACCTCCTCCTTTTTTGAAGTCGGTATACAAAATGTTAGCCTAAACTAGGAAAAAATTTTACTTTAGATTAAAGTTTTATTTCAAATAAAGTTAAATCATGATATTTTGTTAACGTTAAGAACAAAAAACAAAAAAAAACTTAAAATTATTTTTAATGCCTATTTATTGAAGTTATTTAAACCCATCTGTGCCCATTATATGATATAGCAAAAAAGTATGCAAAAAAATAAAATAAATATTTTATGTTATTATATATCTTTAATATGATCTTAGATTCTTTTTAGTTTAAAAATAGTGAAAAATTGGTAAAAAAATATACATTAGATTTTGAATATTCCACGGTTATAAAAATAAATAAATAATAAATAAAATTAAAGTAGATAAACTACTTTTCTTGCAAATAGAATGTTCTCCATCTCTCATTTAATTAATAATGTCTAAAATTCATCTTCTTCGTCTTCTAAAATAATATCTAAATTCCGTCTTAATATTTTTAATTGTTCTTTGGTCTTATTACCAATTGAAACATTATTAAAATCAACTTCACCATCTTGCCCCATTAGAGAAATTATCTACAAGAAAAAGTTTAAATTAATATTATAATCGATTCAATGATATGATTTGTGTTAGGCGGCGTCGTTTTTAAATTTTAAATATAGATTCATAGATTATTATTGGACTTCTTATAAAAGATGCACAAAAATAATTTCAACACAGATGTTTATTATCTTTATATGAAACTTCTTCAATTTATTGTTTCAAGTTAGCCTTATTAAAAAAAATGTCTTTTTTGGTAGATGTTTAATGATCTTATATCAGCTATACCAATTAAAAGATCATCGACTTTGAACTATTGGTAAATGGTAAGTACAGTGTTGCTGTCATGTGGTAAAAATTTAAACTAGCGCAATTGGGTCGCTGTTACAAATGTCATATGCATAATCAAAGAATATTATTTAATAAATAGGTTTAGTTTTTGTTTATATGTCATTTAAACACTAATGTCAGAAGGCCCAATTGAGAGAGTTCAAGCTTTCACCTCCAGTTGGCGAATCTGCAATTTCCAGTTACCAATTGTTTTGTGAATGTTAAACAAATGTGTTTATTTAATAAGCTTAAAATGAAACAATAAATTTAAGATCTTTAAGAACTATTAAATTAACAGGGGTGCCCCCCTAGCTTCATGATTCACCTCCCCAATTTGATGAAAAGTAACCCCCCCCTCCCAGATTCATGAAAAATACTCAAGCCCCATTTTATTCAGTTTAAAGAATTATAAGAGCTTTTTATTACCAGTGTGGAAGTTATAAGACTTGACCGCTTTTATTTTTAGCTTATACTTAATGCTAACATGAACAATTTTCACCCCCCCCCCCCCCCACAGGAATTTCAATGACTCACTCTGCGTCTTACCCCCCCCCCCCCTCTGGGCACTCCTAAAATAAAGAGAATAAACCTCAGTGTAAAATTAATTTTTGTTTTGATTCTTACAAGAAGTTTAAATACATAGGAAAAAAAATTTGTTGCACAGCCATTAAGCTAAGTACATAAAAATTACATATGTCCTAATGATCCATATTTAAAATTATAATAAATTTACAAATGAAAATTATAATGTACACGCACGTTTCCATCCTGTAACGGAATGTTAACATTTGCTAAATCATGAGCGTGATTTGATGATACAAGCAAAGGACTACCATTAATAGAAATGCCAATTTCTCCATGTCGAGGATAACGAAGAACTGTAAGTGGGGCATTTGGTTCAATTTTCGGAGTTATCGGATTTAATCTTCCTCTTGAATTGCCGGCTGGTGTCTAGATTATTTTTTGAGAATTTATATTAGTTTAAATGAAATAATATAGCATAAACCAAGAGGCATTACCAAAAAGTGTTGAGTAGATGAAGAAACGGTAGGAACACTAGAAGATGAAGAAGTAGATGATTTATCTAAAATAAATGGTATATAAAAAAGTTAATTATACATTCTTACATAAATCTAATATATAAAAATTCTATAATATTTACCAAAAGTTTGATTTTTTTCGAACGAGTGACACGCACATTCTTTTCTTCAACTTGGATAGGGGCATTTTGAGAAATTGTGTCATTTTGAGAAAGTTTAAAAAATAAATTTTTCTGGAATGTGAAAATGAATATATATATATATATATATATATTAATCTTATTTTATCTTATACATATATAGAAATTCATGTCTGTGTGTCTGTTCGTTTTTTATGTGTTCGCGCATCGTTCACCCGATTGAAATGAAACTTTGTACAGTTGTTGTTGGCACTTGCGGGAAGATTTCTGACAAATGTATTATCAACTTACATACAATAGGCGGGGGAGGGGGGGGGGGGGGCTCAAAAAATGAAAAAATAGGCCCTTGGCAAAAATTTATAATTACATTTTTCTCAATTTCTTTTTAATAATTATTTTTTAATCTTAATCCCACTAATAGTTCATTACAAACATTATTATATATTAAAATTGGGGAATTTAATTAAGCAAGGGGAGGAGGGGAGGTAATGTTAATAAGAGGCCCGCCGAAGGCGGGCTTCGCAGCCAGTATTTAATGTTACAAATCAATTAATTAATAAAACCAAATATGAATGTGGAACAAATGGCATGCCATTCACAAAAAGTCATCGGGATAAGCGTGAGGTCCAATGATTTTGGTCTCCTCTTGTTTTCAATTTTACCATGGTGTGATGCGTGTTTGTGAATCGCATATGAAAATTGGATCATTTTAAGGCGATTATTTATTAGTATTATTTAATTATAGAACTTGCCCTGATAATATCTATAAAAAATTTGTAGAGATTGGAACGCTACACTTTTTTTTAATGAAATCGAATATAAAAAGCACACCAAGAAGATTTAACTCTTATAGATCTCGAAAGACTCTTGCATTACCGAAGGTAAGAAGAAGTTGATCAAGAAAAAGGGTAGAGGCGGAGGTTTCTCTACACCCGGATCTTGATGGTTTGAAAGTTAAGTGTCTGGAAAGACGGAGGCCGGGAGAGAGTTCAACTTCCTTGGAGTCATTGGGTAAACGTTTTGACGAATGAAGTGGACTGACACTTTTAAAATTGAAGGGCGAAGGGCTGTTGGGAATCGGCAAAACACATCCTACACACAAAGCAGGCTTTGAGGGAAATACTGATACAAATTAACTCAACATAAAAACATTCCGTGATATAGTATAATCGTGCAGAAAAATTGGTCTGTTTGATTAATTTCTGAGGTATCTAAATAATGTTTAAAACAATTGTCTTAACTCATAAGTAGGTTTAATTATGATATGAGGATCTATTAAAAGAAATTATTTATTAAAATTCAAAATAATGATCTTTTAAGAGATATTAGATAATTATTTTTAGAAAAACGTCGCAATCGAAAGTTACTATTTGGACCAAAATATGTATAATCTCTAAATGAAACAACGAAATGTAAAATTTCGTTTTGATCTTCTTATTAGTTTTTGAAATAGGTCGCTCACAATATTTGGAAATTCAAAAACTCACTCGTTCTCATAAATTTTGGTAAAATGATACAAATATTTTAAAATATACCTAATAGTGGCGTGCGGTCCATGGAAGCTGTGGATTAGGCGCATCCCCCAAATTCCAAAATATCAAGAGTAATTTCATTCATGTCATATTTGAAAATTTGTAAAATTTAAAAAAATCTTTCAATAAATAGGTATTATACATCTAATTCATTTAAAGATATATAAAATTTACGAAGCTTTTGAAAGTTAGCAAATTTATTCCAGATTTCCTATTTTAATCACTTTTACGAGATTAAAAACTGAATTAATTTATATGGACTCGACCTATGACTTTCATTTAAAATTGCATTAAAAAAATTAATCTCAGTTTTGGAGCTCTTTAATACGTGATTTTCCCAATAGTTTCAGCCCTTTTGAATAAAACAAACAAATACTTTTTGTTTCTTATGGCTAAGTAAAATAAAATATATTATTTGATTAATATTACCACCCAGATTATTTAAATTTCAACAAATATTTCAAAGTTTCTCTGCTTATGGAGTAGGCTGTGTGTGTTGAAAAATAGATTGATTGATTTCAAAGAATTAATGATAATTGTGGGCCAAATTTAACATCAAGAAGAAACTGAAACGTCGTGAAAAATTTAAAAATATTATTTAATTTTTTAATTTTATCAAGAATCCAAATAAAGCCTTATTTCGTTATTTAAATAAAAATGTATACCTATTAATTATATGAATAATATAAAATGTAATAATTGCATTACCTCGTTTACATTTTTAAAGTCATGCTGGTTTCCGAATAACTGAAAATGTATAAAAAAATCATTTCAAAATTTACTTAAAAAATTATTATTTAAAATACTATAAAATAAATAAAAATAAATAGATTTATATTCATAAAAAAATCGGCAGCACAGACCATAGCGGTTTAAAATTTAAAATTACATTAACAAACGAAAAGTTATTTTTTATAATTATTATTTATATTACTCTATATTCCTTATATTTATAGTCAACAAACAGTTTGAGCTAGAAAATGCATTCTTAGCACGAAATCTCAGAATAATAATAAAAATTGGTTACAACGTTCTTTTATTTCCCATTTAATAATCCGATTCTTTCTGATTTTCTGTATTTTTGAACTGAAAGTACTGAAGCTTGATAGCTCAAAATTTAAGCAATTCTTTGTTTTGAATATACAAACAATTTGGTCTCAGAACGAACTTATCGAAACCTTCCGTTTATGAGTTATTGAGGGATTACATATAGGAAAAGAGTAAAATAATGTTAGAGACAGCTTATGCAATAAAAGTCGCTCAAGAATCACATTTATTCAGACTTTTGCCGCATTTATGCATTGTAACGAATGTTTATTTACAAACAAATGTAATAAAATATAGCCTAAAAGATAGGATACCTAAAAATATAGTTTCCAAAAGAGTTATACAATTATTGTTAGTACCCAGTGGCGCAGCCAGAAAACTTTCATGGGGGGGGGGGGGGGGGAGTCAATCCACAAAGCAAAATATTTAGTGGGAATTTTTTTTATTAAAACAAATAGTCCAGTTAAATTGTGTTTTTACCAGGAAAGATTTTTGGATAGTTGTAATTTCTTCGAGCATTTATGTTTTTGGGTGTGCTGAATCCGAATCTGAGGTTTCAAAATTTCATGACGGAACATTGTCAAAAATGCAAAAAAAGGTAAAAATCTCATTTTTTGGTGGTTTTTTGGTTATAACTCGAAAACTTTTCGTAAATAGCCTTCCTATTCAAAATGAAAGTTCATAAAATTTCCTACAAATTTCATCATTTATGTTTTTTCACAAACCATCCGTTCGGGCTCAAGCGCTAGTTGAAAATTGGCGTATTTTTTCTGTTTTCGCAAATCCCAAAAACTCGCACTTTTTCGATTTTGACTATGAAAGAGCACGTTTCCGACAAAGACCACTCTATAAATTTTTAAACTAGATTAAATTTTATACAATTCAAAGAAAGTTTCATCATATTTGGGTAATGGAAACTCGGGCCGCATTGAGGTTGAGGCTTTGAAGGACTGCAATTTTTTGCAAAAAATCGTAGTTTTTCCTTGATAAAATGAAAACCACTCATCCTAGATACTTGATTTCTATCTCATTCTCTAAGAGATATTGTTGACTTGAACGTTTACTTGGACTACTTTTTTGTTAAAACTCTTAAATTTATTGATATCAAGCATTTTCCATGACATGGAAATGATCCGTCTTTTCAAAAAATTGCACTTTTTCCTTCATAAAATGAAAATCACTCATCCTAGAAACTTGATTTCTATCTCATTCTCTAGGAGATTTTGTTGACTTAAAGGTTTACTTGGACCACTTTTTTGTTAAAACTCTTAGATTTATAGATATTCAGAAAAACTCTTAGATTTATAGATATTCAGAATTTTCCATGACACTTTTGAAGATTTCTATATCTATAAATCTAAGAGTTTTAACAAAAAAGTGGTCCAAGTAAACGTTCAAGTCAACAAAATCTCCTAGAGAATGAGACAGAAATCAAGTTTTTAGGATGAGTGGTTTTCATTTTCAAAAAGTGGTCCAAGTTAACGCTCACGTCAACAAAATCTCCTAGAGAATGAGATAGAAATCAAGTATCTATGATGACTGGTTTTCATTTTATGAAGGAAAAACTGCGATTTTTTGCAAAAGATTGCAGTTTTTCAAAATTTCAACCTCATTGCAGCACGGGTTACTATTATCCGATTAAGATGAAACTTTGTTTGAATTGTATCAATGGTCTTTCATGGTAAAATGTGAAAAAAATCGATGTCGGGATAACCCAAAAAGACCCGTAGACGCTGTCGGAAAATGTAAGCAGAGCTACTGTTCTGTATGAGCGTTCGAGTTCCCTGGAATTCTCTAGCAGTGAGATAGGAGCGATTTGGAACGCGTTTGGGATTTGCGGAAACAGAAAAAATACGCCAATTTTCAACTAACGCTTGAACCCGAACGGGTGGTCTGAGAAAAAACCTAAATGATGAAATTTGTAGGAAATTTTATGAACTTTCATTTTGAATAGGAAGGTTATTTACGAAAAGTTTTCGAGTTATAATCAAAAAACCACCAAAAAATTAGATTTTTTACATTTTTTTGCATTTTTGACAATGTTCCGTCACGATATTTTGTTAGCAAACCTCAGATTCGGATTCAGCACACCAAAAAACATATGGGATCAAGAAATCAAAACTACCCCAAAACTTTCACGCGATGGGCCCTTTAGAGAACAATTTAACTGGTGCATGTACTTCAAGATATTAAAAAAGAACATAATTCTTTATTAAACATATGAAATATATTTAATTACGGTTAGTTTGCCATTCGAAACAGTTTGTCGTTGCCGTTACTCACCCCATGAGCCCTGCTCTTCAGGGGGGGGGGTCTGACCCTCCCCCGTGGCTACGCCTCTGTTAGTACCTATATGAGATTACTCCTTAAACACAAACTTTACCTCACTAATATTAGTAATATTATGATAAAGTAGGCATTTTCCTCTTCCCGTGAAACCAGATTCCTTTTTTATGGTGTAAATTGTATTTATTTCTATTAATATACGAATGAAGTACATAATATTTTATTGAAAAATATTGATACATACATATTTTTCATAGGGCTGATCAAGTGTTTCAGATGATAAACCCAAAGTAAAACTGGCAATCAATGAGTTTATTTTATCCATAACCTCTTCAGATTCAAATAAAATCTCGTTTTTAAGCTCATTCACTAAACAAATCAAAAATTCAAAATAAATAATTATATAGATATATAGGTAATAGGATAAACTTACTTTTAGTCAATGTCATTTCTTTAAAGAGAATTCTTTGTTTATCTAATAAATTTTCTTCTGGTGTAATTTTAGCCTTTTGAATTTTCTGGGGCTTTTTTGTCCTAGGCATTTTTTTATTTATTATTCTATATTAATAAAAAGAAAAAAAACGATTATATATTAAACAAAGTTAAAAATGTCAATCAAAGAAAAATTAAACCTACTAGTTAAAGGTCCTAATTCTCACTGTCTACTAATTTTGAATTTGTTGTTTCACGAATTCTATTTTAACATATACAAGGAAAATATGTCATTTTTTCTTATTAAACGATTATAATACTCCCTCCGCTTATAGGAAAAATGATCTTATCTATTTTAAATATTTTTTGAATAATATTAATATATTTATTATTTAAGATTTAAATAGACTATTTATTTAAATGGTTGTCACTGAGTTGTTTTTACAATCTTCAAAAATTACATGAAATAAAATTATAAAACATGCAAATGTTCGAATTAAATAATGAATATTTATATATAAAAATTCAATTAATAAGTAATTTCAATGTATAATTAAAAGAGTAACATAAAATACCTATTTTACTCTTAAATAAACTGCAACGGATCGTTGCTAAACTTTATCCAAATTCATTTGAAATATTAATATGTTTGTTCCTTTATTATTAATCAGATATCCCTTGCAATTTGTAGTTCATATTGACATTAATTCAAAAATAATTCTCATTTAAGAGTCGAGGAATAACCATTCCACATTGGATTTTTGACATTTCGGTTATTATTGTAACCATTGCTGAAGACATAGAGGAATCGAATAAAAAACAAAAATAGCCATCGATTCTCATCTAATACTTGAGGAATAACAATTCTACATTAGGTTTTTGACGTTTCGATTATTATTGGTAACCATTGCTGAAGACATGGAGGAATCGACTTAAAATCAAAAATAACGATCGATTCTCATCTAATACTAGAGGAATAACCTTATTGCATTCAATTTTTGATGTTTTGACCATTAATGGCAACCTCTACTGAAAACGTGGAAGAATCGACTTAAAATCAAAAAGACTAAATTCTTTTATGACAAACAACTCAAGTTTGACTCAGTAGAGGTTGCCATTAATGGTCAAAACATCAAAAATTGAATGCAATAAGGTTATTCCTCTAGTATTAGATGAGAATCGATCGTTATTTTTGATTTTATGTCGATTCCTCCATGTCTTCAGCAATGGTTACCAATAATAATCGAAACGTCAAAAACCTAATGTAGAATTGTTATTCCTCAAGTATTAGATGAGAATCGATGTCTATTTTTTATTTTAAGTCGATTCCTCCATGTCTTCAGCAATGGTTACCAATAAAAATCGAAATGTCAAAAAATCCAATATAGAATGGTTATTCCTCAAGTACTAGATGAGAATCAATCGCTATTTTTGGTTTAAAGTCGATTTCTCTATGTCTTCAGCAATGGTTACTAATAAAAACCGAAACGTCAAAAATCCAATATAGAATGATTATTCCTCAAGTACTAGATGAGAATCAATCGCTATTTTTGGTTTAAAGTCGATTTCTCTATGTCTTCAGCAATGGTTACTAATAAAACCGAAACGTCAAAAATCCAATATAGAATGATTATTCCTCAAGTACTAGATGAGAATCAATCGCTATTTTTGGTTTAAAATCGATTTCTCTGTCTTCAGCAAAGGTAACGGATAAGAAAACAACGCAGTTGCTATGGTTACTCATAAAAATTCCTCCCAAATTTTTAGCATTTCACAGAGAGAAGCCTATCCATTCTTACTTAAGCAAGGCTAAATGAGCTATATTAAAACTTTCAAATGAATAAATTTTAAAGAATTTAAAAAATTAAAAAAAGTACCATCTTACTCTAGAGTAAAGTACTTTAAAATATAATTTTACTAAAAACTTTATTTAACCTTTTTTGTGGTCCCCAAGGTACTTAATTAGGATATTAAATTTCATCAAAATTGGTTAAGTCATTTTCAAGATATTTAGAAAAAACTAAAAAAGTACTGAAATAAAGTACTAATGTTTGTGGGCCGATATGTACCAAAAACTAATCAGCGCTTCATTTTGTTAAACTAATGGTAGGTTTTCAATTTCATTTCAATCGGTGTAACGGTGTGGAAAAAATCGTGGGCCAAAAAACGATAACATACATCCATACATACATCCATCCATCCATCCGCACGCACTAAATGAAAAATCGCACTTTTTGGCCTCTCGACGAGACCCCTTGTAATTTTTGGCAAAACCGTCACGTGCTAAAATTCAACCTAATTGAATACTACAATTTGTGACTTTAATTGAGTCCATGGGTTCCGTAGTCTTTACCTGAGGACCCTTTGAAGCCACGCTTGCCCCGAGAGCGATTACAATACTTTACCCATGCTTTGCATTGGATAAAGTAAAAAAGAAAAGAAATGTTAAATAGTTTATTTAAGTGTTTATTAGCAGGCCGGCTCTATTCGCAGAGCATACCAAGATTTGACACTTATTTGCTTTTTCCTACAATTTTATTTTAGAATTTATCCCTCAAAATCAATTATTTTTAAGATTTATCTTTTGATTCTTATAATGCATCAACTAAATATAAAATATAGTAGAAATATTGAAAATAAGATTCCTTTTTCTTATACATAAACTCAAAGCTTTGAATTTGAATTTTTTTACATTAGATTAATTTTTCAATAGAGATTTCAAATTTCTCAAATATTATGAAAAATAAATCCCTTTATAGCGAAATTTCACTTCACTTAAGTTATTATTATTTTCATTCTAGTTAAAATTAAAATGTTTTCAGATTTGATTAATCTTGTTTACATAATATAGCCTTTGTCTTTTTATATCAAAGTTGATATAAAATGATAAAATTGTATTTTTGAAATCATCTTTTTCTTTTAATCTAAATTTCTTGAGAATTCCTATTTGATAATGTTTATCGCTATCGAAAAGAATAATGTATATAATTATTCTAGACGCGCTTTTTACATTAAAAATAAATATAATTTCTTGTATTGAACCTTAAGCGAATGCTGCTTTATTCTTTCTGACACACACATACACTCACACATTCTTACTTTTCTGCATTATCAATTATTTATTGAATTTAGTTGAAAACAACTGATTTAATTTAAAATAAAATTCATACTAAAAAAATCTTTCTTTAGTCCATTATCACAATATTATTATTTATTCTTCAAGATCTTAATAATCATATATATTATCAAAACACTTATCTCAATACTATATGAAAATGTACAGCGATTATTTAAATTATTTTTATCTCTTGAAACAAAGTTCAACCGATATCAGGTTGCTGGTTTGATGTTCTCTCTTCAAAGGTTAATCCTATGCTATTATTAAATAAATTGAATATAAATTTTATGATGATGATAATTTGTGGTCTTATTTACCTTTCCTTCAATGACATCCATGAGCTTTATATTATTTCGAGTTGAATAAATTAAAATTATTTAGAATATTTACACCTTTTTTAATATATAGGAATACTTGAGAAAATTTTCATTTAACAATAGATTTTTCCTAAATAGAAATCAATTGTTATCTTCTGCTTGATGCAAATAGACATATACAGGTTCGAATCCAGTCAGGTGCTGAATTTCCATTTCCCTATTCAGAAAAATAATAAAATAATTTCTAGACATGTAGAATTAACTTAAAAAAATTATTGAATATATTGGAGTAATTTTTGGAGACGGACTATTAAGTGAATTAAGTGGATATAGATGAGGCAGTCCAAAAAAGAAGAAGATAATTTACACTATCTTTTTATTCATAAAACCGACGTTTCAGAGGCTATTCCCTCCTTCTTCAGGGGTTTGAAAAGTCAGTGAAGGTAATCCAATGCGACATTCCTCTGTCTCCTCTTTCAGTGGCAGTAACAATAATAATATATTGTATATCATTATCAGCAGAATTATAATGTAGTAATACTACTACTACTACTACATTATAATTCTGCTGAGAATGATATACAATATATTATTATTTTTACTGCCAATGAAAGAGGAGACAGAGGGGAATGTCGCATTGGATTTCATTCACTGACTTTTCAAACCCTGAAGAAGGAGGGAATAGCCTCTGAAACGTCGGTTTTATGAATAAAAAGATAGTGTAAATTATCTTCTTCTTTTTTGGACTGCCTCCCCAATATCCACTTAATTGAATTTATTATTTAACTTTCGTGATTCAATTACTTTAAGAAAAAAGTTTAAAATCTAAATTTATCTAATAGACATATACAAATATAAACCAAATATTATTATGTGTTTATAATTTATTTGTTTAAGAGTATAGTTTCGAAGATTTGATTTTCATCATCAGCTTTATAATTATAAATATTTAATCTGTTATTTCTCATGGATTCAATTACCTTATACTTTGTTATGTGGTTGGCTTGCTATAACAAGAAACTGAATTTTTCTATATCCAATCGGGAAATTGAGCCCACAAGAAATAACAGATAAAATATTTCTAATTAAAAGATTGATGATGAAGGTCAAATCTTCGAAATTACTGTATCAAACAAATGCATTATATATATGTTTATTTGGTATATATATATATATATATATATGTTAATTTTAATTAAGTCCTGTTTTAACAGAATTTTATGTTAAAATATTGCTAGTCTTGAAAATATTTTCAAGCGCCGCGCTGAAACAAGATACGGATATTCCAAGCGTAGGTTCATTCCTGGTTGCATACCCTACGAGCAACAGGCGTTCCCATGTAACTAGTATTTTTGTTTGTACTTGATTTACACAAAAATATAGAAATATGTAGTTAAAAATTGAAAAATTTAACAAACTTGGTTTCATTTGATAACATCACAATTTTTCCAAAACTGCTGGAGATTTAAACTTGAAATTGTAAGTGAAGTTAAGCTTTAAGAGGTAAATACTTGCTAAGAAAATTAAAAAAAAATTAATTTATGTGGCCATCTACATGACTTTACCATACACCCGCCCCCTCTCTTATTTTAATATTTAATAAAATAATTTATAATCATTTAGGAAAGAACCATCCACCGCCTCTGAATTTTGAACTCATTAGCAATTTATGATATCTCCTTATAAATGAGAATCTTCTATATCAGCTTTCTTCGATTTTTGTTTGAAAATTTTATTATTTAAATTATTTCTGAACCCCCTCTTTTGGGTCACTATCCCTTTCAGATACTGAGTCATTTGTATAGTAAAGTAACAATAATTTTAGAAATTAATAAAGTAAAGGGTGTGTAGTTTCACAGTGAATGAAATAAAACTCAAAGAGGCTTATACAAACTCAATATATTTCGGATTATTAGTCCATCATCAAGAGTTTACACGATGGACTAATAATCCGAAATATATTAAATTTGTATAAACCTTTTTGAGTTTTATTTCATTCACTGTGAAACTACACACCCTTTACTTTATTAATTAATATTATGTTTCACCTAAAGCCTACACCACTTTCTCTAAGTAAAAAAAAAAACAAAAACAATTTTAGAGTGAAAAGAGTAGCAGAGTTGATGATTTTTAGTTTGTTAGTGACCTGCTTACTATTATGACAAAGTGAATTAACATATCCAATCGGGTATTTGAACATATGAGAAACTACAGATAAAATATTTCTAATTAAAAATACTACTGATGAACTTCAAATCTTCGATACTATAGTCTCTAACAAATGAATTATATATACTTATGTTTATTTGCATCAAGCGGAGGACAGCCTCAATGATTTATCTTTTTGAATAATGTGTAAGTCTTTAATGTAGATACTTATTAATTAATACATATAAAAATATTGGAAATATTAAATATAGTCCTAAAATTATATTGTTTAAATTATATGACTTTCTTTAGATAATTATTTTATTGATTATTTTTTTTAATTAGTATTGCAGCTATTACAGCAAGGGTTTCTAGTTTATTTATGGCTTCAATTGTTTTAAGGGGAGTAGTGATTTATTTCTTCAAAAAAATAAAATAAATAAATATAGTGACTTTAGCGAATTTACCTATAACTTGTCCAACTTCTGCCTTTACTAGCAATTAAATTAGGTTGGAGTTGGTGGTGTTTCACAAGGAGAAAAATTAAAATACAAAGATTTTTTTAATTTACTCTATATATTTCGAGCTCTTAACTCATCGTCAGGAGAACATTGACTAAAGATAACATGATATTTTGAACAGAATTTATTTTAATTTTAATATGATGGACAGTTATTTATGACTTAGTGTAAATATGAAAGAATTATCAGAAGGATGGAATGGCTTTAGAAAGCCGAAAGAACAGATGTAGGGACAAAGGGCTGGAATAAAGAAAAGATATTTATACTTGGAAGTTGCCGAAAATTATGTATGTGTTATAATGGAAGGCAATAAACCATGGAATGCAATGAGGGTGCATAGCGAAAATTTAATCTCTCATTTTCTATTTAAAAAATAAATAAAAATTAAAAATAAACCCACCATACACTCTCATCGCACTCCAATTCAAATTAAATATCATTGATTAAGATGTCAATTATTGGTGAAGTTTTGATGTCTGTTTGATTGTTCAAGATGTTTTGATTAAGGTGTATGGCCTTTTTAATTTCAGCTGACTCCAATAAATCCAATTTCCTACTTTTTGGAATAAAATGTAAAGGGAGGGGGTTGGTCGATGAAGGTGAATGGTTGTGGTCAAACAAATGATCTGCAAAAGCCGAGGTATAACTACGAGGGGTGGGGGGCATTTGGGTTCAAACTATTCACCTGTAGATGTTCAACGTGGCGTTGATTGAAAGATCTACCTGTTTGCCCGATATAAAACGATTGACAGTCATTACATTGCAATTTATATACACCACTCATTGTTGTTGGTTTAATTATATCGATTTTATTGTTAACCAATATGGATGAAAGGTTGTTCCTGTTATAGAATGCGGGGGTGATATTAAGTTTGCGAAACATATTAGCTATAGGGTAGCTGAGTGGAGAATGGAAATAATGTTTTTTAAAGTTTTTTTCTTTTGTTGGGATGATGGAATATAAAAGGGGGGCTGTTATTTTATAAATTACTTTTTTCTGAATATTGTCGATCAAGTGTCGGGGGTAATTGTTATTATCTCTTATTTTGTGGATGATAGCTAATTCATGGTTATAGTGTTCTGAGGTTAAAGGAATGTTTTCTAATCTATTGAACATTGAGTAGAAAACAGATAATTTAGTGTTGAGGGGGTGGTTAGAATCATAGGGAATTATAGTGTCTGTGAAAGTAGGTTTTAGTTTAAGTAAATTTTCGCTATGCACCCTCATTGCATTCCATGGTTTGTTGCCTTCCATTATAACACATACATAATTTTCGGCAACTTCCAAGTATAAATATCTTTTCTTTATTCCAGCCCTTTGTCCCTACATCTGTTCTTTCGGCTTTCTAAAGCCATTCCATCCTTCCGATAATTCTTCCATATTTACACTAAGTCATAAATAACTGTCCATCATATTAAAATTAAAATAAATTCTGTTCAAAATATCATGTTATCTTTGGTCAATGTTCTCCTGACGATGAGTTAAGAGCTCGAAATATATAGAGTAAACTAAAAAATCTTTGTATTTTAATTTTTCTCCTTGTGAAACACCACCAACTCCAACCTAATTTAATTTTAACAATGTTTCACTATAAACCAACACCGCGTTCCCTAAATTTTATTTACTAGCAATGTCATATACTCTTAAGGAATATAGCCGTTGCGTTTCTAAGTGTAGATAGATAGTCGCAACTCCTAATATCTCTTTTTAGGTCTTCTCAATCCCACGATTGGGATTGGAAAGTCTGGAAATATGCCAACTTGCCAACAGTAGATGGTGTCAGACGAGGGTCACCCATTTCAGAATATCTCTAGCACGTTTTGATTAATTCCAATGATCCTTTCAAGACCAGTGCTTTAAATAAATGAATAATCATCAAGAATATTAACTTGCCCAACCAAATGTTAATTGATTACGCCAAACTTTTTGAAATTCTTTAGTGAAAAGGATTAATTATATTTAATGCGGCTTAATTAAATAGGAGAATGGAACCATTTATTTCGTTAAAAGATGAAATTTCCTTTATATAACTGTTCTACGATCACGTCTCTATCTCTAGAACTCTATTTAATAAATATTTGATACAGTGACCCTTTGCGAAAAAGACCGCAAGCGATACGCATTGCATTCGCAACTCTTTAAATGAATTCTTTTCAACCACTTGATATCGACCTTAGGACTAAAGGTCAGAACGTCGTGTCGGGAGTTCCAGATGATTCTATTTTACCCAAATCCTTATTTTTTAGTTGATGCTTTATTAGTTAACCTTTCATATATATATATATATTTTTAGGCTGTATGGGATACATGTATTCCAAGAAAGTTAGTTGTCTAATTTCGAGAATAATTCCCAAACATTTTCTTCGGATCAAACACCCTAAATATGTATGATAGCTGTTCATGTCAGGCTTATCAATCGCAACTGACTTCTCATGGAATTATGATTCTTCTGTGGCGAATACGAATCCACCTTTGTCTCAGATACGGTTTGCATCTGTGGAGATGGCCTCCAAGTTCACACTTTTCACCCTGGATACATTCAGAAACGATCTGTCTAATATAATAGACGACCCGAACCTTACCATTTTTCACGACACGCTACACCATGGAAGATCCATTTCCGTGCTTTTCCTATTTTATTGATACTTGTTAACTATCAATGCATGTGGTACAAAACAAATCGATTTTCTTGTGACTTTCTACATTTTTCATTTTGAAGCTCTGAAGTTAAAAACTTTAAATAAAATTAAATTAAAATTGCAATAGAAGGTCTTGTGGTGAAAATTATCAGAGGTCTTGGGGAACACTTTGGTTGTTAAATAATGAAATGAAACATTAAATTGATTTTAGTATTTTTATTGTGTTTACAGTTAACGGGTGGACATATATACACTTTGTTTCGCCTAAGAAGGCATCATCAGCACCTGATTTTGATAAAAAAAAACTCATGTAAAAATTGAGAAAAAAGATAGTGCCATCAAGTGCCATTAAACAACTGGCTATACTTAACAGAGAATTCAAAGAAAAAGAAGAAACATAAAACGAAATTAAATAACACATCAAAAATACATTATAGCTACCATTTTGCAAAGTCCAACCCGTTATATAACTGCAACACCTATACTTACATACAATTTGTCTAGCAATTAATAGAGATTGTGGTGTTGGTGCGTGCAAGATGAAACATCTTTAATTTGTTAAGCATAAAAGCAAAATTATTCATATACAATTATTCCTTACTTCAAATAAAAACATAGATTGTATTAATAGATTCTTTGTCAGAGACGAAGCCAATATGAAATTAGGCTCAAATTTAAGAAAAAGATTATCTTGGAAAGACAGCAAAAAAATACTAAAATCAATTTAGTGTTTCATTTTATTATTGAACAACCAAAACGTTCCCCAAGACCTCTGAAAATTTTCACCACAAGACCTTCTATATGAATAAAAAAGGGAACAACATTTCAGCACCCTGTATGAAGTTTTTTCTACTTGGTATTAATATTAAAAATGTAAAAAAAAAACATTTTCCACCACTAGTACGCCCTTTATACAAGCTTCTTTCTCGTATCGAACTTTATACGATATTCCTTTCTCACGTCCTCGAGAGAATCCAGAAATAAAATGTATCTACAAAGAGACGAGAAAAATATTATGTCTGAAAAAGATATTTATCTACTTTTTAGATATTTCTAAATAAGAAATATGCAAAAATTGAAATATTTTAAATCTCTTCAAATTTCCTTCCCTCGGCGATTATTTTTGCATGGAATAACAGCTCATTCTAGAGTAGTTCGTTAAGCATTCTAATATTTGATCACAATTAGAATCGTTAAATACTCTATTAGTATTGTAATTTAAACTTGTCACCATCTTTTGTGCCATCAAACAATGCCTAAAATTGCTAAGCAACTTGAATAACCTTAGACACTTTAACTGAAATTCCATTTCCCTTTTGACCATAGAATGATGATTAATCTCCCTCATTGTAATAATAATCCAACTGCCACTAGACATACATTTAGGCAGGTTCCAACATAAGTTTTGCCACCGATCTCAACTTTGCTAACTTGTTTAATTGAAATTAATTTAATTAAAATTTATTAAAGCACACAATCTAGTGATATAAATTGATGTTGACAACTTTTGTAATTAATTCTTATATCATTTTTATAGTTTCACTTTAAGAACAACCACAATGAACCTATTAAAAACTACCTATACTTCATTGGAGTTTCTAAATTTGTTGACATTACAAGAACCTTGAATTTAGACAAATATTTATATTACTCTAAAAATAAAATCCAAAAATATTTTGTAGGCATTCATGTTTGCAATATATATTTTCAAACTTTCTGTCATTTTAAAGTGAAAAAATATAATAAAATGTCTAATTCTACTCAAAAAGTTCTTTAAAACTTATGATAAAAAATATTTTTCGACCCCCCCAAATAATTATTCGATTCAAATTTTAAGAGAAGATGAATGCAAATAACTTGTAAATTTCAAGTTTTTATTTTATGAGCTGAAATATTCTCTCAGACGGACACTAATATGGTTCCGTTATATAATACTTTTGTACAGAAGCCTAAAAAGGTTCAAAACTGTTGGTCTATGGCAATTTATGCTGTCTCTCAATATCATTTGTGTAGCTTGCTTTCGACAACCCACTTGGATATGATTAATTAATAAGTTAACACTAAGTTGTTAGCTTCACTAAAAGTGCTCTATTGAGAGAATTGCATAGCTCTCCACCTGAATCATTGATCTTGAAAATTTGTGCTCGCTGGTGAGGGGAGTAGGTATATTGTGAAGTCCGGCGAGAAGCCGAGTCGTTCAGATGAATGCTCTTAGGCAGGCAGGCGTCTGCAGTCTGAGTTTCACCTTTCAGTATGGAGCACCAATGGAATCGATAGTCACACACATCTAGTTTAAACTTTCAGGAGGAAATCAAAATTATAATTCCTCAAATTAATCATAAAAACGTTGTTCATTCTAATGAAATTACCTCATTCAAAATGTGTAATCTAAACGAAAAAAAGAGAGAGAAGAGAGCTTACCAAATTTTGGTAAAGTTTTCACTTTTTCCTCCAATTTAAAACATATACTTACTTAGTTTTCGAAATTGTCCTCAGGCTATTTGCTTCTCATTAGAGTTTAGACATTTTCTTAATTAGTAAATTCTTGATTTTTTCTGACACTTTATAGATATTGAGCAGACTTCTACTAATTTTTATTTACTCTCGAGATCATCATATTTTGGGATCTTTAATTCAAGAAAATTTCGATCAATACTACAAATATTAATAAGGGTAATTTCCAAATATTTGACTTATCTTAATTTAATATCTGTCTGTTTTCTTAACTAAGATTAATATTTACAGTTTAGTAGTCTAATCGTCAACACTTGTAGTTTGCTTTAGTTATAGTTGACATGATCCGCTTGTCAAACATTAATCCTCCTTCATCCTGATAATAATCCTACATCTCATTGAAATTCCTGTAATATACAGTTCATCCCGACTTTGGCTTAACTTTCTCTTATAGTGAGAATTTTTCTCGTTTATCTCCATTAAATTCTTCGAGAATTTTTCATTCTTTTTCTTTATCTCTCTTTAAATGATTTCCCGTCCTTTTATCAATGTATCTATTCGACCTCCCTTGGGAATACCCTCACGAATGGAATGTTTCTCTTGAAAACTCGTAAAGGATAATTTAATTAAATGAATTAAAGTTGAAGAAAAAAAATGATAAAAAAGTGAGGACAAAGCGTAACCTAACCTGGCTGCCAATTTATTACAGATTAAGGATGAAATTGGAATAATATTCATTTCACAGTCAATTATGATTGGTTTCTCCAATTATTAGATTTTGCAACTATTCTAAAGATATTATTTGAAACTTTAAACATTAATTAAACACGCCGCTCAAAATAATCTAAATAATTTTCTGGAATTTGTCCGATTATTCTAAGTTTATTTAATAATTTAATAATTTAAAATTTTAGGGATTCTGATTAGCCGAGAGTTTAAAGACACTAGCCTTCTAAGCAGGAGTCCCGGGTTCGAGTCCGAGTCCCTGCATTGATATTTGACCGGCTATTATCTGATTCCTAGTCACCAATCCGTCTGGCAAGCGTGGTGACTTAATGCCAACCCCCTTCCATTTGATGGAAGAGGCCTATATTCAGCAGTGGATTGTCGCTATCGACAGGCTGATGATGATGATGATTTAATAATTTTTGAATACCCAAATAGCACTGAGGCACTTGGGTTCGATTCCCGAGGGGGCAGCAGCCCTTCATACACAAACTTACCTAATAAAATCTTTGATAACCTTCGTAAATGCTCATTTTAAATTAAACGCTCTATTGTATTTTCACCTTTTTCTCTGCTTTTTAATTTACTTAGTGTCAATCTTAGCTTTGCATTTTCAATTATTTAAAATATTTTAAATATCTACTATGTGTATATGTTGCAGTTCTTACTAGTTAAAACGCCTTTGACTAAATACCTTTGTGGCAACTAGAGTTTACTGATGTTGGTTGAGTTTGGTTCAAAAGTCTAGAATCTTCATTTTTGACCTTCCGCCTCATTTTGGGTGTTTATTTTCAAAAATTTTTAAACGAAAATGTCAAAAATTACATCCTCTACAACTTTGCTTCTAATTTTTGACATTTTTCGTTTAAAATTTTTTGAAAATAAACACCCAAACTGGGGCGGAAAGTCAAAAATGAAAATTCTAGACCTTGGAACCAATCTCAACCAACATCAGTAACCTCTAGTTGCTACAAAGGTATTCAGTGAAACGCGTTTTAACTATAGTAAGAACACGTTCTTACTAAAAACAGGTTTTTACTGCAACATATATATATAATTCTTTATCCAAACTGTCTTACCATACATGTTAGATTATTTAATTATGTATAATTTTCATTTGCTTACAAAATAGAACAATTCCGGAAAGATTTAAAAGATTTAATTTATATCAAAATAATATCAATTTGACTCACGATTAGGAGTCGAAACGTTGTGTATTGAAAATATCTCATCAAAACTACTTAAGTATAGCTAATCTCGATCTTTTTAATTGAATGTATAAAACAAATGAAGCCTTAATCCAATAATAATATCTTGTATGTATTTTTCTTAGGCTTTTGATGAATAAATATGGTTGAGGATGAAGGGAAGATGATAAAAATTATATTTTGATAAAATTAAGGGTGAATTTCAATTTAAAAAAAAAATTCTAAACAGTTACCAATCTAAGAGCCATAATATGATTTACTTCAGTGATCGTTTCAGAAGTGGTGTTTCGAACATGGCAAGGGAAAGGCGAGAGGGATTAAAGGGGAAATCCCCTAAAAATGATTGCATTAAAAAACAAATTAAGAAATTATGCTTTCTTTTTCCCTTTGCTATGGAACAACAGATTTGTTGTATTGTTCGAAAACTGAATTGTTTAGGAACTTAAAATTTGGATACGATTTGTAATTCAGCTTTCTTGGCTATCAAAACACCCCCAGACCCTTCCCATAAGAAAATTTTGCCATCAACTATGGCCAAGAACCTTGAAAAAATAAAAATATTGAGTCAATATATATAAAGAAAAGGTGATGTTTGAGAGATGACAATAATTGTACAATAAATAAGGAAAATTCATCTCTATTTTGTTAAAATAAACAAATTCTAGAAATCTATGACTACATAGTTATTCTCCTCATACTATAATCATTTTCACTGTTATATTAGTGATTTGCAAACAAGTGGCTAAGCAAATAAATATCAAATGTGCGAAAGCTAAACCAGGTCGGAAATCCGTTCCAGCCAGGCTGAATTCTAAGGTTTTAGCCGATGGTCATGGATCGAGCCAACTGAAGGTTATCTCTTTTCGGGTCGATCGGAGAGAGCTGTATTGTGGATGATATATCTATGACGATGATTCTAAAACATTTTTTATTCACGCCTCCTTTGAATCAAGGCTTTCCATGGCACCCTTAATCAAAGCATGTCTAACAATTTGCTAGTGTATTAGAGAAAAATAATAAACAAGACAAAAAAGTGCAATACATATACAATAAACATATTATGCATCACTGAACAAATTTAATTAGACATTATTACTGAGACACATGACTATGCCACTTATCAATGCATAATTTCTCAACCTTGGAATGAAACTGAACACAGTTACTCTGATTTCTTTTTTACTATAATTTTCTCTTAATGTTTACTTTTAATGAGATGTAGCTTGAATCAATACTAATTTATTAATATTATCATTTTGAAAATATTTCTCACAATAGACTGATAAGCTGTATGTTTTTCAAAAACGGATTTCACACAGCTAAAGAAATCCTCCACTTCATTGGAAACCAAAAAATACTAAAGTATCTTTGCTAAAGCTAAGGGGAACAATATTTACTTTTGTCTTAATTTATTTTTCATTTTCATAGTTTTAGATTTTTTATGAAAGCTGAAATTTATTTTCTCGTCCCAGGGAGAGTCAGGGAAAGCATTTAACTTTTCAAAAATTTTCCATAAATATACTAGTTTTACAAAAAAATCGGTTTCACCCATCCTATCCCATCGAGTTGAAAACGGAGATATAAATATAATTTATCAGAAAAAGGAGGAATCGGGTTTTATTTTTCTAGGGGACGATGTCTCTTTATATATACGCTTATAATTAAAACATATTTAATTAAATCTAAGGCAGTTGTTCTTAACCTATGGGTCGCGACCTAAAATTTTGGGTCGCAAAGCGAATTCTCTGGGTCGCCCAGAGTCGTTAATCAAATCTTTTACTAATTATTATAAGTTCAAAAATATATTTAGATTTATTCAATACTATAAAAAATGAAAATATGAAAAACACCCTTTTTTCATTAAATTTCCCTTAGATCGAAAAGTACATTTGGTTATCTTAATTGTTACAAAATAATAAATATTAGGTATATGTGGGTTAAAAAAAGTCATCATTGAAAATTGAAGAAAATTTCTCAAGTATCGTCTAAAAAAAGGTGATTAATTTTTTTTAACGGGGGCGGGGGGGGGGGGGGGAAGTCGCGACATGAACATATTTCTCAAATTTGGGTCGCAGCTTAAAAAGGTTAAGAACTAGTGATCTAAGGCACCACCTTCTTGTTTTATGTATTAAAATTTTAATCCTACGGTCGCACATATTGTCTCGAGTTATGTAATCAAAAAGATGATCTTTTTCGGAATTCGAAACAATTAAATGTTACATTATTGATTATGAAATAAGCCTTTAAAGTGCAATTTATATTTACTAGTAACGATCTCTTTTAAGAGAAAATTCTCCAGTGTACTTTTAAATGTTGAAGAGATGGTCTCAATGTTTGAGCCTCTTACCCAGCAAGCTAATCAAGTTCTCGGGTTTTTATTCCTGAAATTCCTGAAAGGAAAGTATCTCCTTCAACATATAATTAGGCATAGATACCTATTTAATTTGCCTTCTATTTTTTTATTAAATTTGAAGCTTCGAATTTCGAAAAGATGAGCTTATTCGAAACTCGAGAACGTGTAAATTTTCCATAAATTGAAATAGAATTATGAAAATTTCGTGATAAGATCTGATTATCTATGCATTAAGATAGAAATTAGCAAATGGCCAAAGAACATTAGAGTTAGGAAATTGTTTTTATTTTTGTATACTTGTCAAAGACTCCACTGAAATTCTGAGCTCCAAAGGGACTAGGTGCGTGTGTAAAATATTGGCTGAACTTTAAAAGAAATCTTTTTTCGTTAAGGAAGATTTAGCAAGAGAGGAAATCTGGTCATTACCTAAATGGTTCAAGGAAATAGTGATAACCAAGTTTCTCACAAATCTTTCTGTTCAAGTGTTCTCTATATCCGAAGCAGCAACGAATATAAATCTCTTACTTTTTATTAGTTTTTAATCTTACTTTTTACTTTATTTTTTTTACTTTGGCATTCCCAGTATGAGAAAGCATTGTAATCGTGCAGGATAAAATTGGTTCATGCATTTTTAAAAGTAAAGCAAGGAGGGTGTTCTCTGTTTGTTGCAATAAACATACCCACATTTAATTATAGAAGTGAATATAATATAATATTATATACCTACGTATAAATATAATTTTATTTATTAGAGAATATACCATCTTCCAATTTGAATCAGTCTTTCCTATAAGAAAACGAGATTTTCGTGCGTGCCTTCGGCACGCCCTCGAAACTCGGCCTTCCAGGCTGGTGCCCTGGCGGGCAGCGTCTCGGTCAAAAATTTTTATTCTCCTTAAAAAACCACACTCCAAATGTATACCCGTAAACTACCGAAAATACATCGTCTCTTAAAAGTTTCACCTCTTTAATTTTTGAGTGGCGAGGGGGGGGGGGAATAATTATCAATATATTTAATGTTTCTTAATTTAAAATGAATTGGAGTCTTTCATTTCAAAATTCGAGTCCAAATTACAATTATATTTCAAATTTGCCTGGTTAATGAAAATCAATTGGAGCCATCAGTTTAAAATCCGAGCTGACAATTATATTTCATATTTGGCCTCGTTAATTAATATATATTTAATGTTTCTTAATTTAAAATCTATTGGTGTTTTTTCATTTTCATTCGAGTTCAAATGAATACAATATTATAGCGACACAAAGTCTAAATCAAAAATATTATATAGTTTTAGTAAAAGAAATCAAGATATACATATTAATGTTGCATTGGTGTAATGGCTAGAGCTGATGCCCTTAGTTCAAGAGCTCGTCGGTTCAATTCTAGGCAAGAGGGTAATTTTTTTAAAGAAAATTCTCTTAGCGTTGTTACAAATTAATCTAGGCTCTTATATATAGTATATATTAAATTTCTCCTAATTCTATTGCTATAAGCAAGCTATCTATGACTTGTCTATAGGACTCTTAGTTATTTCCGATCTTATATATTGAGAGTTCTTAGAAATGGATTAGTCCAGAGATTCCCGAATCATCTTTATTTATTCCTTTTTTGTTCCTCAGCGAGAACAATTTTTATTCCTCTAAAACTCGCTTGGACTTATCTTTGACATGCTTGAACTAGAATATATACTAGGACTTATCTTTGACATGCTTGAACTAGAATATATACTAGGACTTATCTTTGACATGCTTGAACTAGAATATATACTAGGACTTATCTTTGACATGCTTGAACTGGAATATATACTAGAGAGGGGCAACTTCTATTGGCACCCTTTCCAGAAAAATCATTCATTTTAATTGCCTCGTGAAACTATGCAACAATTTTATTTCATTTCGAGAACCAATATAGGTACCTTTCAAAACAAAAAATGTTTTTTATAGAAATATTATATTTGAAATAACGGATAATAATTTAAAAATTTAAAGAATCTCCTGAATTTATGAAAATACTCTAAATGTTTGAAATTGTAGGGATGCTCCGCATCCACAGCATCCATGGACCACACGCCACTGATATACGTATAATATATATATATGCCATTAGAGGTTTTTCGGGTTTCTCCGCGTGGGTTTGAGAGTTTTACTCGACGTTTCGGCTCTCCTTTTGGAGCCATTTTCAAGAGAGGGGGTGGGTGGTCTACGTGGTCTTAACCTTGTAGTCCAAGGAAACGTCGAATAAAACTCTCAAACCCACGCGGAGAAACCCGAAAATCCTCTAATGACATAGAACCTATCCGCGAAAGCCTCACTGAACATATATATATATATATATATAAATATATATACGAGCTGCTCCAGGCGTGCCTTCGGCACGCCCTCTACAGCTCGGCCCTCCGAGCAGGTGGCCCCGGCGGGCAGCGTCTCGGCATGTGATTATTAGGTCTCCAAAATTCATTTAAAAAAAAGCTCCATTCCCAAAAAAGTGTTTTTTTTTTTTTTTTTTTTTTTTTAATATAAAACCTGGCAAAAATGAACTTTTTCATTAAATTTAGCACGTAGAATTTTAGCATTTTATTGTAGTTTAATAGATATAAGACGCTAACTCTTGGCATAATTTGGCTAGCTTATGAGTAACTCCACAAATAAGGGTCCAAACTTATTTTATAATCTTATGAATGTAGCATAAAAGCGACTCAAAATTAATGGAAAAAATATATCAAAAAACAAAAACAAATCATTAAAACACGAAACTAAACAAAAATTAAAAACATAAAACAAAACAAAAACATAAAACATAACAAAACCAAAAAACAAAAACAATGTTCCAGATCGAACAGTGTTTAGAATTATAATATTTTAATTTTTGCCCCCACTCACATTTTGGATAGTTGAGGGGGGGGTCGGATTACAAAAAAATTTGAAATTATTTTTTAGATATTTGCAAATAAATAATCCACAGTTTTCTAAAGAGTAAATGTACTAAAAATCTAAAAAATTCTATAATTTGCCCCCCCCCCCCCCGCTTCGCCCCCCATACAGTCAATTTTGATAGTTGATTTTTACAGGAATAGTTTCTTAAAGTAATAAAGAACAACTCTACAAAATTTGATCAAGATAGGAGAGAGTTTTAATTTTTGCCCTCACTCACATTTTGGATAGTTGGGAGTCGAATTTCAAAAAATCCTGAAATAACTTTTTAGATATTTGTATTTAGAATTTTATTAAGTAAAAATCAAGTAGATATCTTATCGTTCTTAATTGAAAATGCATAATTAGTGTAAACACATTGCAAAGATATTTTTCCCCTTTTGACCTCTTTAGGGGTCGAATTTCAAAAATCCTGAAATTTCTCTTTAGATATTTTAATTTAGTATTTTTATAAGTAAAAAGCAAGTAGATATTTTATCGTCCTTAAGAGATATCGCATAATCAGTGAAAACACACTTTGCCCCCTTTGACACCCTTAGGGGTCGAATTTCGAAAAATCCTTTCTTAGTGAGCCCTCTATGTCATAGATGTAATATCCTCTACTAATTTCATAAAGAGAAACAAAGAGGTTGTCCTCTGTTTGATGCATCAAGCAGAGGACAACCTCTTTGTTTCTCTTTGTGAATCAACAACTCTGCTACTCTCGGCAAAACAAAAACTTTTCAATACTAATTTCATGTTTCTATGTCCAGTGGTTATGGCTGTTTTGATGATGAGTGTATCGGGCAAAGAATTATATATATATATATGTATATATTTATAGTATCAGCTATGTTACACCCTTAAATTTATAATGTTTCATATTTAATAATTTCTTGAATGCTCTGATCGCTTAATTTTTCTATCTTAAAATATTTTGAGATATTTACAATCTACCTACTCCCACAAGGCAGCCTTCTTCATAGAAATAAACCTTAAAAGCAAAAATGATTTTTTTGGAGAAAATTCCGAGCTTGAATGTACTCAAAAATTTTCAGGCTTTTTTCCTCGGTATAGAAATGTCTGAAACAAAGAAAAAAATGAATTGAGATAAGAGTAGATTATTATCATTCTATTCTTATTAACATCTATCCCATTTTGTAACTCCTCGGAGCTCATTTCATTTCGCACTCTAATAATTTTGCTTTGTTATTGATTTAAAAGAGGGATTCCTTATCTTTTAATACCTGATTTAAGCTAAATGGCTGAGGGTGATGTGCCTTAGATATTATCACAAACTTCTAATCAATTGCCTTTAATAATTACATCGCATGGTTAGTATTAAATTATTGTCTTAAATTGGGCCCTCATTGGAAGGAAATGTCCTAATTCACTTACGACATTTATTTCTCTCATTCCCTTCTTTCTCGCTATAGATCTAGCCGTATTGACATTTGTTATTTCATAAATATTAAGTGAATATATATAAACCAGCTGCGATGGCCGCCTGGGCGGTTAGATTTAGATAAAATCGCAAACTTATAATCAAATTACCTCTAATAATCTCAAAGCATGTTTAATATTAATTCATTGTTTCAAATTATTCTTACAATGAAAGGATATATTTAATTCTCTTACTTAATCTTCTCTTATTCTCTTTTACTTTATCCTGCTTCGCATGCCGTATAATCCGGAATATTGGATTCACTCGAAAAAAATTATTTGGCTTATTCATGTTTAAAATTGTTTGAAACGTAGAGAATAATAATAATTTTAAAGAATGATTTTTATGTGGTTCTAGGATTCCGACATCCATGATAAATCATAAATTCGTTGAAAATTTATTTTAGTATCATATGTTTATATTTCTAAAACATTCGATTTTGGGAATTTCGGATGAAAATACAGAAAAAATCCAATTTTTAGTAGATCTTTCAGCGTCCTAAATCGGGGTTCAGTTTCTAATATCTGGGGAAGAGAGAAGTTACATCCCCTTTTGAAAATCGGCTGAAAGATTTTTTATTGAATGAGGGAGCAACTCTAGAGCTGTCCTATCTGCTTCGCTATTATGATTTCCAGATGCAAGTTCCCCCTTTTCCCCAACCAAACTCCGAGATAGACTCTATGTTATATATTTATATATATTAAACTTATGTAAATTGATCAAGTGGCCAAGCTGCTTATAAAACCCCAAAAAGAAATAAATAAAATATTGATTAAAAGATAGCTACAGATTTATTGATGGTTCTTTAGTGTAAATCACAAAAACATTAACTTGAATAAAATATAAAGAAAAAAAAATAAAACCGACTTCAAAAAAATTAAATGCAACAAATAAAATAAAATACACTAAAAGGTATAAAATTATTTAACTATTTATTTATCTATTTAAGGTATAAAATTATTATCTTATTTAGTTACAACTAAACGACTAAATATTAACATGAAATTACTTTTTGAAGTCGGTGCCAAACAAACTATACCTATAAGCCAGCGTACCCGCCAAACGTACTAAGTAAGGTCCATCTAGTGCGATTCATAAAATGTATATTTTTGGCACCGACTTCAAAAAGTAATTTCATGTTAATATTTCGTCGTTTAGTTGTAACTAAATAAGATAATTATTTTATACCTTTTAGTGTATTTTATTTGATTTTTAAGTTATTATTATTTTATTTGATGCATTTTATTTTTTTGAAATCGGTTTTATTTTTTTTATAAAAATTATTTTTATTTTTCTCTTTTTAGTGATGTTATTAATAGTGACTTAATATAATAACTTGCATGCATCTCGTAAGAGAAAGCGTCGGGCGAATGAATCAGAAAATGATAATAAAATTCAATTAATAAATATAGAAATTCTCTCGAAACGTTTGCGGGTTTTAAATTAATGTTTTAAGATTTTTTTTATAAAAGATTTTATTTATTATAATTTCGATTATTTGGTCATAAGAATTGGAGATTTACATTATTTCGTCATTGATCATATTTTCAGAACTTGGCCAAATTAATATGGTACCACCCCTAAGATACCCTCTTTCCAATAAAAAAGAATCATTAAAATCGGTTAATAAACAAAGAAGTTATGCCTGAACAAACATATCAAAAAGGTCCAATACCAATGAAAAAAACCGGGACCAATCGGAAGCTAGACTGACTGAACCCAATGCAAAAAAAATCATCAAAATCGGTTCACAATTGGCGGACATAGGAGGTAACATAGACACACAAAAAAAAATTCAGTCGAATTGAGAACCTCCTCCTTTTTTGAAGTCGGTTAAAAAATGAGATAAATGAATTCTAAAAAAATATACATATATAGACTATTTATTTATAGCTTCCAATGTTAAGTAAAAATCAAAAAATAACTCTACTGGCTCTTATTAAACAATTAGAGAGATTATCAAGAGAAATATAATTAGAAAAAAATAAAAAATTGGAAGACAAATAAGTAAAAAAAAAAAAAAAACGATGAAAAGAAGTTATCTGACAGTCAGAGTATTGGGTCCTGTTCGCTCCTCCGAATCGTGTACAGGTTCACATGGGATGCCTCCTTCAAGAGAGTCCCTTTAGGTGATATATCCAACAAAAAAAATGAAATCCAATTTGAAGGCTGAGGCATGAGTCCCCTAGACTCTCTCTTCTGGTCCTAGGTCCGCTCGCTTATTCAAGGAGAGGGGACCCGCCGCTCAATTTAAAACCAGAATATATCGAAATTGAGACAGCGAGCTATTTTCACCTAGGGTTTAGGGCACTAGACCCTTACAATCTATTCATCAGTTGTAACTTCTAAGCTGAAATTTAAAACTTGTATGCCGAATTTCAGCTTATTATTATACATCCATTCCACAGCTCTTATATAACAATTCGAAACTTTCTATACCTAAAATTTAGGGAACGCGTTGTTGGTTTATAGTGAAACATTGTTAAAATTAAATTAGGTTTGAGTTGGTGGTGTTTCACAAGGAGAAAAAATTAAAATACAAAGATTTTTTAAAGTTTACTCTATATATTTCACTAGCACCTGCACATCACATTGTATTGTTTACTGGTCCCTTTACGGTACATACATAATATCTGCACCTTCCAAGTATAAATATCCTTTCTTTATTCCCAGCTTAGGGCTCGTTCGCTTCACCTGTTTATTCGGCATTCCCACTTTGAGACCATTCCATTCTCTGATAATTCTTTCATACCTACACTAACTTATAAATAACTGTCCATCATATTAAATAAATTCTGTTCATCATTTTATTTTATCTTCAGTCAATGTTCTCCTGACGATGAGAAAAGAGCTCGAAATATATAGAGTAAACTTAAAAAAAATTTTGTATTTTAATTTTTTCTCCTTGTGAAACACCACAACTCCAACCTAATTTAATTTTTCTATACATACATATATACAATCTTCTAATGACGATAAAGAGGAAAAAAACACAAAATTTTCGAATCAATTTAATACCTCAGCTCAAAGAGCCGAAGTACACATAGGTAGTTAAATCATCAGAAGTTATGATATTTCTGAATATTTTGATGAGGGATTCACTTTATTCGAATGATCCCCAGGTGGATCTCCCGGAACCGGATTTCAATAAAACTCTATGGATCGATAGTCCTTCGAGTGGAATTTTCAAGATGCCTTTCGTCATGATTTAGTGGACTGCGATTTCATTTTATATTGGAAGCTTTTCATGATTTTCTGAATCAAATATTTATTTTTTTATATACCATATGTTGTTAAACAAAAAATTAATTAAATTTAATTAAAGTTTCATAAAATTACATTTTGTTCTGTCATATATATCAAAGGTCTTTTATTATATGTTGGTGAACGAATAAAAAACGCAACCCTTTTTCTAATCATGCTATGTAGATTGAAGCAAGTGCTTATGAAATTTTTTTTTTAAAGCTATGATTAATTAGAATTTGAAAAGTCATTGCGTTCAACAATTTTCCATTAAAAAAATTAGATTTAATTCTTTGAATTTTGGGGGTTCTGTGATGTTTTGGACACGCCAATGATTGCAAAGTATATCATCGCTGACCTTACAAAACCTCGTAAGTCCTAAATTCATTGTTTGCCAGAAAACAAGAAAAAACATTTTAAACAACAATACATACAAATACAATGCAATATTTATTATTTGTCCGTAGGGCGAAATTAAATTGGAATAGAAAAATAAGGTTTCAATAGACAAATGCGCCGTGAAAAGTTGGTCGGAATAAACGTAGGCGAGAGGTTCCATTAAAGGGACATTTTTGCTGTGGAGGCTCTAGCAAATAAATAATATACCTAACATTTTAAAGAGGTAAAAATAGAATTAAAAACTTCAATTTATTGACTATCGAAATAAAAAACAATAAAACACATTCAATTGTTCTTAGTACTATATTTTCGCATTAAAAAAAAGTGTATTTTGTCCCTATCAAAAAATAGATTATATTGAAAGGGACAGCTCGTTAATATAAGGAAATCACCGTAAATTTTGCTACACACATAGTAAATATTAGGAAGCACGTATATAATTAACTATCTTTGAAAGTAATTAATAGCATATTGGTCTTAAATTTCTCATCTTAAAAGATAATTAGCATGGAAATAAACATTTACTTTCATATAATTAAAAAACAAAACAATTATTGTTCTTTAAATAGTAAAATAATTCTCTTTTAAAATAATTGTTTTTTCTATATGGTAAAAAAAGTAACAATACAATTTTTTTATGAAATACTAGTGATGAAACGGACGTCCCTTTCATAACCGTTTGTGGTGTCACTTTCATAACTATCAAACACAAATCAAAAACATAACCACAAAATATACAATTCTAAATAAAAGTTTACTAATTTTTTTTTTCTCGTATCACCAATTATAAACAACGCTAAACTGTTTAATAAACAGTTTACAGTATAGAAAAAACGTTTCTAAAGAATAGCCAAAAAAATAATTTGGTACACGATTACAAACACATGCACTTCACCGGCATCCTTGAAATGATAGAAGTGTGAAGTAAGATGTCAATGTATGTACTTTGGGGTAGCCCCAGTACAAAAATAATGTCTTTCCGAGACGACCTTTATTTAGCGAGTTATTTTAATTGTCCCTTTCAATACGCGTCTCGTTTATGCCACCTTTCCCCTGCAATACGTATTTGACCAAAAACCGGACTTACGAGCGACGATATGTAGTTTGTGTCTATTGTTACAATATCTCAAAAAAGATAAATTAGTAATTCGTGACTTAACTATTCAGCAAGTTTTTACTTAAAATCGATCCTTCCTTTTACTATTCAATAATTTTAATTTATTTTTTCTCATAAATGACTCTTATGATGTTTTTTCAAAGTCGCTTTGTGTACTAATAATTAAACGACCTTTACTTAATCGAAATTAAGTGTTTTCCCATTGAAATAGTTTGCGGGAGCGTTAATAAGATTTATTTGAAAACAACTTTACGTCAACTATACTCTGTATTGCAAAAATATAATTACCAGCTACTTGACAAAAATAATAAAATGTGAAATATGACATAATTAAATCCAAAGACGACGAGAAAATGAATAAAATAAATTAAATATTCCCGACTTCGTGTACCGGGAAATTTTTAATTAAAATATGTTTATTTGTAATTATTAATACTTTATAAGTGCCAACATGCCCAAGTAGCATTTTGAAAAGCATCAGAACTCATTAGATCTTGCAACATTTAGCACGGTTTGTTCATAGATTGATGGCTCTTTAAGTCTTGAATTGCTGCCTAGTTTTCACCCAAATAATATTTTTATTAAAATTGAAGTTGTTGGAAAAACTTCCTCAAAGAATCTTTGAAATTGTATCAAATTAATCTGAAAGGCATGCTCAAAATCAATTCCATAATATGTTCTAATTTCCTAACATTTATAAAAGTTTTGTTGAGAACTATAAGGTTAAATTTTTGTTTTGTGAAAGAGTGTAAAAGAACCACATGCTTACATTATATTAATAAGATTTCATGTGAAGCCCGTCTGATGCGACTATCAGATTCATTCAAAAATATTTTTTTAATTATTCATGAAAATGTATAAAAAGTGGAGAAAATGTTGTTTTTTCAGTCCGTTTGTGTTTACCTGTTTGTATGGTACATATTAATTTTAATATACACAATAACTTAAGAATAGAAGATTTCTGAAAGTTTGTTCTAGTGCTGAAATTTGTTTATTTCCAAAAAAGAGAATTCATTTCTAGTTTCAGATTCAGATTGAAAAATGCAGAAAATCGTGAAAATTCGAATCTTTATTGATGTCGTCCATAACGATTGTCTAATGAGCTACAATTTTTGTACAAGTTTGTATTAATAAGCTCACCTTTGTATCTCTTTCTTTTTGTGGAGCCTGACTGCCAGGCGAGCCTAGTTTTTTGTAGAAAGTGTGCTAAAATGTTTGTATTTCCAATGCGGAAACTTATTAGATTTTCGGCCTTCTAACTTTTGAACTTCTTGTTCAAAAATACAGAACACATCATTTTTTGAATGAATGATTGCGATGTTTAATATTTAGACACACGTAACTTCCCTCCCCTTGATGGCGATGTATTTATAATATAGCCATAAATAAACATGATTAATATTTAAGTTTATTATTAATTATAAGAGCATGTATCTAGCGTAAAGAACTTTTCATTATTTAATAAATGTGCTGGTGAGTGATACTTTCATTGACGGAAAAAATGAGTCAAAAGTTCGCGGGTAGAATGATTTCTTGTCCTTTAAAACTAAGGCATTGCAAGGATTCCAGCTACAAGTCCGGAGCGGTTTCATGCTAGTAGAGATTAATTTCTTAATTTCTATTATTCTACGTACGGCCTTTTGACTCTTAGTAAAAAAATATTAAATCTAAATGAATATTATTTAAAATTATTAATTCGCTTAAACTGCAAACAGCGTACCGAGTCTTGAAAAAGTTTCAGTTTTTCCTACATTTTATTTTTTTTATCTCAAACTCATCACTGATAAAAAGTTGCCCATCTGTGGAGCCCTTAGCAAGTCATGAAAAGTTTTTCTTCAATTTAAGCTTCATAGGCACAATGTAAATATTTACAACAGTCCGAACTCCAGTCACATTGCACAGTAATTGATTCTCCCCGCCTAAATTTGCGACCCCTATATCTCTATTAGAAATGCAAGGGTTAGGGAAATGGCATTGTCAATAGAGAAAATATTAATGTGCAAGTACAGAGAATAAACAGATTCTGCGCTTAAAGCCAACTTGAAAGTTAGTAATGGTTGATTGGTAAAATAGATATCCGATAAAATCGAATGTAATTTAATTAAAATAATCGTTACGTTTGACAAACAATAGACATAAATATTCCATCAAGCAGGTGGTTTTAATCACTCTTGATGTTCTAGGATCCCATCAGAAACAGATATGCGTTTTATTTTAGTTTTATTGAGGTAGCCTGCACATTTCTATTTTGACATAAATGGACTGAATTGAAAAATCTTTAACAAAAAGCAAACTAGTAAACTAACCCCTAAATCTAATCAGGTCTTAATCTCACTATAAAATATCTAAATATAAAATTTTGTTTTGATACTTTCATTGGCTTTTGAGCTTGAGCATACACATTACACACTGTTTGGGGGTAACAGACAGAGTAAATAACAGCCATTTTAACAAAATAATTAATATTTCTTAAATATTAATATTTCGATGTTCATTATATAAAGTTTTATTGTAGAATGAATCCGCCCATTTTTCTATCAAAATAGTTTGAGTCGGTTTTGAGATATTTCGAAAATACTAACCAACAAGACCACTTTTTTCTTCCACATTCCCAATACAGGAATCCCTTGATTAGTGCGCCTTTGATGTATGCTCTTTTGATTAGTGCGCAAAAAAATTTGAGACCAACCCTTAATATGCGATACCAAATCTGATTTGTGTGCTTCAAAAAGTTTTTAACCTTTTTAAGCCGCGACCCACATTTGAGAAATATGTTCATGTTGCGACCCAAAAAAGCCAAATTTTTACATTATTTTTTTTTAATTCATACTTGAGAAATTTTCTTCATTTTTACAATGATGACCATTTTTTTTTACTCAGATATACATTTTTCTTAAACAATTAATATAAAAAAATCCGTCGAAAATTTAATAAAAAAGTACGTATTTTAAAAAAGTATTGAGAAAATTAAGATATATTTTTAAACTTATTGAAAATAAATGTAGTAAAATATTTAAATATTTTTTAACGACCCAAATTTGGGTCGCGACCTATAGGTTAAGAACCACTGGTCTAATAGAAAATTTTTTTGAACTTAGATTTAAAGTTAAATTCTGTGAAAATTTAGAGATCATGGAATATTTATCCCCTTTTAGAAAAATATCGAAAAACTTGAAAAGTTCTGAAATAAAGAATTTTAATAAAAAGAATTTAGTTTGCCGAGAGTAGCAGAGCTGTTGTTCATATTTACTTATGTTAAATATTAATATTATTTGGAGGGAGGGGGCTTGACCCCTATGAGCCTATAATATAGATAGAAACTTTTTTCTAATCAGAGGTAGCGTTGAGATCTTAGAAATTCTCCTTTTTTTCATCTGAAATATGAATAGTTGGTTTTGAAGAATGAAGATGAAAATCAATACCACACAGACTTGATCCCCGAAATCGATTTTTCTGCTTCTAATTCTCGAGTCGTTGAAAGCATTTGTAAAAGATTACTAGAGTTGTGTTGTGAATAGAAGTAAAGACGACAGACATTCAGTTTGCTGATCGAAACCACCCCAAAACAAATTGAATTACTTCACTCAAATAAATCGTGGCGTTTCTTTTTCTTTGAAACACTGATGTCCCTTTTTCCACCATTTTGGTTACTCTGTCTCTTTTGAATATATTATATTTTGACCTACTTCTATTCAGCCAATTTTTTTGAAATTTTGCACTAATACGTATTTTGTGTTTGCACAGAGAAGACAATATTTCATCAACAGGCGAAAATCACGATAGGTGTGACATCTATTCACGGTTTATAGAATTTAATTTCCTGTAAACGACGAAAAATTCTCCCCTCGCAGGATTAGTTTTTCTGGGTCTCCAGTGACGTCACGCGAAATAAAATTATTTTTTAAAAACAATCAACAAATAATGGATTCAATTCCTTTCATATGGAGTCATTTGACCTGAGTGGAGACAGAATCTCACATCCAATAGAAAACCATACAAGCGAATTCACATCTCCTGGCATCTATTTATCTTTTGGCAAACGTTATCGGGGAAACAATATCTTCTCTTCCATAAGAATAATAGTTTTACTTCCAAGTTAATAGCATCTATAGTGGTCGTTGATTTTCTTCAATAGAGAGAAGAAGAATCTAACCTTTAAAAGTAATATAATCTAAGCAATAACAAGAAATCTCAGAAGATATTATAAAAGCCAATCATTTTCTCTAATATTCTTTGCCATTCTACAAACATGTACTGTTTAATATAAGCAAATTTAATTTGAATCCTTTATGAGTTATTTTTTATTTACAAATCGTAATTATAAATACTAATAGGGCATTTCATTCAATTTTTTTTTCAATTTTTAGATAGAAATAGGCAAACATTATTTTGAAAATTTTAAATTTAATATTTTAGAAGAATATATGTTACTTTTATGTATATATTCGTCATTTATAAGATTACCCAAAACAACTTTCAATCTTCTTCTAGAATTGGGTTTTTCACCAGATTAATAAAAATAGAAAAAAATATATATTTTTATTCATATTTATATCGGCCGCTATAAAAATATTTGATGTCAGTGTAAAGACAAACCAAGTTGAGCGATGGCAAAGTGTTACATTGAAGATTCAAATTTGGAGAAAAAATTATATTACCTTGAGGCAATTCTTATTTCTTATTCCATAAATATTAAGCATATATGTATAGATATATGGTACCTATACCAAGTTGGAATGGGAGTGAAACATCCAAAACCTTTGCCTCAGGTATCAAAAATAAAACAATGTAATTTATATCGGAACACAAAGCCTGGAATTTATAATAAAAAATAAAATTAATAATAAAACAAGCAATCAAGACCGATGATTCTTCCTTAATAAATAAATATATCTATTTAAAAAATTAACAAGTTTTTATTTAAAGAAATGGTACTCATCAAGGTATTTGTTAAATCTCCAAATAAATTACATACATTTTTCTCTGTTCAAATAAATAAACAATACATGTTTCCATTCATACATTAAATCCTGTGAATCATTTGTAATAGACTGATGAAGAGGGCAAAGCTCTCGAAACTAGTCTCGTTATAAATAAAATTTATAATTCCAGCAGAAGACACACTTTTATTGTCTCCTTCAATATATAAAAATTCTCGGCGAAAAACTTTCAATTTAATATATGATCGATGAATTGGACCAAAACATTCTGAACAATCTGATATCTTGGTCTTTAGAACAACTCTTTTTGAATAAACAAAATAAATTGAAACAACTAGTCAAGAAACAACAGAATAATCTCTTTCCCAAAAAAACCAATAGAAATAAAGAAAATACCATCCAAACCCATAGTCGCTATAAGAGAATCGTCAATTTAGCCGACGTACATTTTGAAACAAAGGAACTTGTCTTGCGCAACAAAGGATTGAAATATGGTCCTGAAAGCAATTCAAATACCGGCATATTTCTCTCGTTAGCAATCGACACAGAGATCACCCACCCTTCGAGACCAACCTATACAGCAACCAAACAGAAGCAGCAATAAAAATTAAAATAATATCCATTGAAGAAAAAAAGTCAACAAGACTAATTCACCAGAAAACCTTATCATCGAAGAGATTAAAACAAAAATCACTTCCAACAATCTCATCATTTCTAAAGCAGACAAAGGATAGACAATCACAATTCTCAACAAGATGGATTACATCAAAAAAGTTGAAGATTTTATTTCTACGAGCGGCGTCGAATTCGATCCAACTGACAAATTTCTAGAGTCCGCTTTGAACAGGATGTCAAACAATCTCCTTAAAAATCACAATGTTTTCTTTCTCAAATATATGAACCCCCAAGCTCCCATTCTAAATGGCCTCCCTAAACTCCATAAAATCAATACCCCTATTAGACCAGTTGTTTCTTATGTCAATGCCCCCGCTTTTAAAATTTGTAAATACTTGAATAGTCTTTTTAAAAATATTTTTCCCTTCTCGATTAAAAATTCTTTAGAACTAATAATAGACTCCATTCAAGATGTAAAAATTCAAAATTCGTTCAAACTCATTTCTTTCCATATTAAAAATCAATTCCCTTCAATTCCACTTGGCGACCTCAAAATTATCATGTCTAAACTTAAAGAATCAAAATTCGTGGAACCCACCTAAAGAGCACAAATTCCCAAATTTATGCCTTAATCAAAATTATTACATTTTACCAATAATTAGTACAAACAAAGATATGGTTTTCTTATGTGCAGCTCTCTGAGCCCCTTACTTTCCGAAATTCATGTTGAACCTGGAAGAAACCATACTTTACCCTAAAAAAATATTTTTTAATTTAAATTTAGGGAACGAAGAAAAGAATATTTTTATTATAGACAAAAGAATCAGCCGGGGTTCAAACCCGGGATCTTCGCATGTATACTGCGATGCTTTGTCATAAGAGCCTTAGCTCCTATATCCTCTTATCCTCCTATATCCTCTTAGCCCGAACCCAAACTAATACCTAATATCTATATGAATTATGGAATTTCTTTAATCTCTTCCTCGTTCATTTTTCGCAGCGTTAGCCTTATTAATTTTTAATTCTATAAAATTTTGGCGACGATACGTAGACGACGTTCTGATTATTTGGTATTTTGGGGAAGGCCGAAGATTTTTTTATGGGGTCGAAAATCACAGGGTGTGAGATATTCTGAGAAGAACTTTAGTAGATTTTTTTTAATTCAATTTAAACTGGCATTGTTATAGAGTTCCAAAGTAGTCATTTTTAGGCTATTTTTGTACCCGTTGTCGTTCAGAAATGGATTAACTAAAAACCATGCAAAAAATTCCACAAATTCACTCATTCTCTTCTTCTTATAAAGGGAAAATAAGAAATAATTTGATTTCGCAAGTATTCTAGAATATATAAATTACGGACCCTCATGATGCGGGTATATAAGTTCAATGTTTTCATACAACTATTTCTCTCCGTGCGAGTTCCACTCGCACTTGGCCGGCTTATTTGCTGCAGAGTAAAATGAGGTGGTGGGGGAGGCATTTTCCCTGTTCGCCCCTCTTTGCAGATGCCTATGCTCGGTATATATATATATAGTATATATATATATATATGTTGTGAAAGGGAAGAAAAAGGATTTTGTGTTTCATATAGAAATTCTTTCAAATATTTTACTCTATGAAACATTGTTTGTATACAAATGTGCGGAAAAGAATAGAGGTCTATAGGGGGTAAAAGTTATAACAAGGGTAAAACTTGGATTGGATATTATATTAAATTTTTTATTACCTGTTATTAAATTAAAAAATAGCTTTTAATTAAATAGAAAGAGAGCGAAATAAAGAAGTTAGGAAAAAAAGTTTGAAAGCTCAATGTTAAAATATTAATTATAGGTTTGAATAAATCCCACAGTGTTTTTACTCTCATCATTTCTATAGACGTGAAGTCTCTGAATGGCTTCTCCGGAAATTACCATTTCGAAGTCATCTAATACCAATAAAATGAATTCGGTTTTCAATTGTATCAATATCATTAAATATATTAAAAAAATATTTATTATTGTTGGAAGTATTCATTTTGCCAAAATCACGATCTCTTTAAGTTATTTAGAATTAATAATCACATCTAATTTAATGTCTAATGGTAGAAATCTACACACATTTCCTTGGAAATAATTAATTTATTTATTTAGCTGGTTTAGCTAGTTTTACTGACAAGATGTTCAATACAGAAAAAGAAATATATACAGGATACAATATTAAAACAATAACAGATAGGTATTAAAAAAAGAAAAAAAACTTATTACACTGAAGTGGTTTTTAGAATGTGGCTAATGATTTTAAGATTATTTTTTTAAGTTGGTGAGGAGTTGTGCTGGAAAGATCAAGATTGGTGGAGTATTTATTTGCTAGTGTTTGAATTCTGTCAATGGCTTTGGTTTTTCCGAAGTTGGTCGAGTGATGTGGAACTACAAACATACCTTGGGATCTCGTGCCATGTGATTGGATTCTAAAATTTAGGCTAGATAGAATTTTCGGATATAATGTCTATATTTTAATGTTGAACTAATTTTTATCTTCTTTATTATATCTTTAGATAAAATAGTGTGATTTGTTTTTATATTAGGCAACAAATACATGGTTCGCTTTATGGATCTTTTTATTATTATTTTTATCTTTACTTTTGACCACTCTTTTTGCAAATTCTCAACTAATTTATAGCTAGAATATTATTCCTAGTACTCTTTATTCAACATTTTGTCTTATAAATTAAAATAAAAAACATTTTACTTTTGAGTATTTCCAAATTTTTGGAATCTCGGACTATGCATATTTATTAAACATATCCTCTTAGCGGAAATAGCTTGTTCATAATATGCAGAAATTTTTCCTATAGTATCTAAACCCAATACCATTTTCATGATTTTAAAAATATGGTAGTTGAGTTGTTTATCGAAAGAAAAGTTTTGGCTGAATAACTTGCACATTTTAAATGATAAAATCTCATCAGAATGCACAACGTTTTGACCCCTATTTCTGAAGTCGTTTTCAAGATAAGCAGAAGGTTTTTTTTGTGTGAATCTGACATGGGGAACATTTTATGTTTGTTTGAAAATATTAGAAATCTAAAAAAGTTTATGAGCGAAGATCATTATCAGAGGATTTTTTAAATCTGCAACTATATAATATTACAAGAACGAAAAAAACAAATATTTTTTAACCTCGGAAACATGCCTCCATTCATCTCATCCTAACTGAATATATTTTTTTTTACATGTCTATGATGACGTTGGATTATAACTCGTTACTTTCGAACCCGGGGTTACTGATTCATAAGTAATAACTCTATCAATTCTGCCAACCTAACCCTAATGCAAATAAATAAATTTACATTTAATTGAATTAATTTTGAATATGTATTCTTTTTTTTTTTTGTTTTGTTATTAATGAAGGGTTGGTGAAAATTATGTACTAAAGTACTCAACAGCACCGACTATGTTAGCTTGAAATTGCTGTTTTTAGAATGGCTCTTTTCTCCAAGCACCGCAATGCGAAACAATATTAAAGTAGCTATTCTATTTGAAATGGCAAATCAGACAATACATTTCATGAAAACCATAACAAAAAAGTCCATTATAATATCATTTGATTTCATTTGTTATTCAATTCATTAATCATAGTTGAATTAATTCTAATTGAACCCATTTTGACGATGAAATGAAATCCAGGTATTATGATGAAATAACATTTCGAATTTTTAATTAAAATCCAATTCACAATTTACTCTTAAAATATAAATCTCTCTTTCTCTCTCTCTGTTTGTCTTTTTCATCTTTTCTTTATTTGGAAAGAAGAGATGATTTTTTTTCCAATTAAAAGTGAATACAAAAAGTTATTCCAATAAAACGACGGTTGTTTTACTTGAGAAAACATGGACTTGCTAAGAAAGGGGTTAAGAGGAAAAATAAAAAAAAACTTACTAATTTGAACTCTGATTAAAGGATGAGGGAATTTGTTACGAGTTTATTTGAAATACAAATATAAATAAAACAAAATAAATTAATTGACACGTTCTGGTGTGGCCATACACTTGACTTTACCATACACTTCTGGTTGAGTTTGGTACAAGGATATAGAGATTTTAATTTTTTGACCCTACAACGGCCCTCCCCATTTTGGGCAGCTAGTTTTTGAATTTTTAGTGTTCTGGGGGCCACTGATTATGTATACAAAATTTGGTTGAATTTGCTAAAATGGCCTAGATTTTTTTATTTTTTGACCCTCCCCCCTTTTGGTTTTGGCACCAGGAAAAAAACACTTTCGTTATTATAGGTTAATTTTATACTATATTTCATTTATCTTGTTTTTTTTTTAATTTGAAAGTATTATAATTTTAAATTTTAACCCCAAGCAAAAACCACTTTTTTCATTCACGATTACAATGACCATACCCTAAAGTAAATGATAAATGCATACCTATATAGGATTTCGATGGAATGAACATATTTCTTTTGTAACTCAACATGACAATATGCTTTCTTTTTTTTTAGACTCATTTGAGGAAATCGAAAATATTTTCTTGCTGAGAGTAGCAGAGTTGTTGATTTTTAATTAAGTAAGTACTTACCTCGTTTAATAAGTCACAATTGTGAAAGTTATATATATAAGTACTTACCTGGAACACCGAGCGTTGCTCTGTAATTTTTTGTTTTAGTTAAAAGTGATACACCTATTAATATTATTTTTAATTTTAAATTCATCTTGGTAAAAGGTCGATTTTTATTTCAAGCCAGAATTGAATAAAATAAAATTTATTTTTTCCCCAACGTTTTAGCCCGTTCAGGCCATCATCCAGAACAAAAAAAGTATATTTCTTTTGTAACTCAATTTGTCTCAAAGAATAAAGGCTTTCTTTTTTTTTATTCTGGGTGGTATTTTACGCCCACATATAACTGCTCCCCTTTAGAAGACTCACTTGAAGAAATCGAAAAAAATTTCTTATTGACAGTAGCAGAGTTGCTGATTTGTAATAATAAATCAAAGAGAGTGTGTACTCTTTCTGATGCATACAAATACACTCATATCTATATAAAATCACTAAAAATGAAAGCTAAGACTATTTATATATATGTTACAGTAAAAACCCGTTTTTTAGTAAGAACGGGTTCTTATTAGTAAACACGCTTTTCACGGAATACCTTTATGGCAACTAGAATTTACTGATGTTCGTTTAGTTTGGTTCAAAGGTCTAGAATCTTCATTTTTGAACTTCCGCCTTCAAAATTTTTTAAACGAAAATATCAAAAATTAGAAGCAATTGATTGATTTGTATTGATAAGGTTGTTATTATAAAGAGAAAAATTGTGTTTTTGTGAATGTGCCAAATATCTTTTGAAAATTGTATTCTGATGGCCTTCAATGGTAACGAAGGTAATAAGAAAATTTAGACGAATGTGTGACATGACTATTTGAAGCCCTGAAGAAGTCGGCAAAGTCGACGAAACGTTGGTGGATAAATAAAAAAGTCACACATAAAAAACATGTCCTTATTTTCCCAATATAAACTTTCAAATTATAAATTAAATTATGGACGGAAATGATAATAATTAGAAGCAAAGTTGTAGAGGATGTAATTTTTGACATTTTCCTTTAAGAAATTTTGAAAATAAACACCCAAAATGAGGCGGAAGTTCAAAAATTAAGATTCGAGACCTTTGAACCAAACTCAACCAACATCAGTAAATTCTAGTTGCCACGGAGGTATTCAGTGAAACGCGTTTTAACTAATAAGAATCCGTTCTTACCAGAAATGGGTTCTTACTGCAACATACTATATAGTATAATAGCCTAGATAATTTGCAGCAACGCTCAGAGAATGATTCCGACAGGGAGCGCTGATACCGTCGGTATATTTGCGGCAAATTTGAAATATACTTGTAATTTGAACTCGAATTTTGAAATGAATGACTCCAATTGATTTTAAATTAAGAAACAATAAATATATTGATAATTATTCCTCCTCCCCCCCCTCACGAATCAAAAATTAAATATTCAATTCGCTTTTCTTTGCGCACAGAAGAAGAAATTAATCACATCTTATTTGATTTATATTTTATATATTATTTGTTTATTTTTTAATAATCTGCCACTTTTTAATAATTTTTAAAAAATCTAAATTTTGTTATTCTTATTTTTTGATTTTTACAAAATTGAAGGACTTAAGACACGCATGTCCGAGTTTCTCATGGCAATACTAGAGCAGCCTGTCATACAAACAACACCTGATCTCTTTTAAATATTTGGAGCCTTATATCGATTATCGATCCCAAATTTAAAAAAATGATATAATATAATTCTCCTCCTCACACGATCCCACTTATTTAAATAAATCTATTTCCACACATAAAATATCACAATACTGTAGATTATAGAAAAAAAAATACTTCCAGATTCATATCTAGAGCCTCATTTCTGTAGCTGTGTCAGGGGAAAATGAGGCGAAACTTTTAAGAGAATATGTATTTTCGGGAGTTTACAAGTATACATTTGGAGTGTGCTTTTTTAATAGGAATAAAATTTTTGGACTGAGACTCTGCCCGCCAGGGCACCAGCCCGGAGGGCCGAGCTTCGAGGGCGTGCCGAAAGCACGCACGAAAAGCTCGTATACAATAGTCTCTGACAAATAAAATTAAAGTATGTTTATCGTATAATGAATCATCTTAGTAGATTTACACTTAGGGGCGCCATACGGTACGTCTATTTACTATATCTTTCATCCGCGTTCATGTTTGCGCAAAAAGACAGTAAAAAGACCATGATTTTTATTGTCCACATGGTACTTTTTTGCTATATCTTACGTATGCGAATTTGATTTGCGCAGATATTAAGTATCGTTTAGATTTGTGGAAGGCTCTCAACGACGTCTTTTACAATTTAATTATTATATCTTGTTCACAATAAAATAAATAAATTAATAAGTAGATACATTATTGACAATGAACTCGTCTCAAAATGAAAGACAAAATTAGAAGACAAAACATCATGAAAAACAATAAGAAATTTTAATTAATCTTATTATTTTATCACTGATGGTCCAACTAAAAAGAATTTCCCTGATTGTTGTTGTTATAAACTATATAATTATTTTACGTATTTTATTTTATTTTATACCATAATATTTTTTTAAGCAAAACAGGATTCATATATAAATTAGAGTAAACTTGCTCAAAATTCGGTATATTCTCTCCATATTTTGGTGATTTGACAATTTTTTCATAATCATACAGCTGAAATTTAACAGCTAAATTACAAACTTTCGTCTCGAATTTCAGTTTATTAGTTAACTACAAGCGCTTTCATGAGCTAACCAATAACGATTTATTTTTCAAATCTCCTGCATTGTTCTACTATAAATTCTGAATTAAGTAACCCTAAAATTTAATCAGTTCCTTTTGGAAATAGAAATACTCTGCCACCAGAATAAACTTTCCATGACCTTCCTTTCTATTATGTAACAAAAAGCATTCTCTAAAATTTTTTTTTGAGCTTAAGACATTTCGAATAAGCAAAAAAAATGAAAATTCTTAAATCAATTCAATATTCTGGCCGTCCAGTGAGCTGACGCCCGCCCAGCATGCCCTGCCATATTATTTTATTCAATCATTTCTAAAATATCAATTTAACTCTGTCTCTTCATAGAGTAAATAGGAAATCCCATTCATTGTTTTTCTCAAAAATAAATCATAAAGTTTTGACATCTACTTTAAAATGATAAATAACCAGAAAGTAATTGTTTTCACTTTCTGAAAGTAGTTTATATTCTTGTAGGAACTATGTTCTCTAATTTCAAGAGTTCTTTTTCCAAATACCATATCATGTTTTTAATACTCGGTACTCTGATCCACTGAAAAATTTTCAATTATTATTATCATTTTATTTATTTATTTGTTTTGTTTTGCTTATTCGAGTATATAAAAGTCGGTAATGTGGATGAAAGTCATTTCTAAGCATCATTTTCGTACCTGTATGTGTGTGTGTTGTACGACATACGATAAATAAAATAATAACCTCTGTATCAAGTTCTAGTTTATTTGCTGAAAAAATTTCAATTTATTTTTTCAATTTTCCTAATTGTTAAATTTGTGTTCCAAAATTTCTTTTATAAATCGTAATTAAACATTTTTTTATTGAAATCGTTAAACTTTGATGAGTTATTCACTTCTTTTTACCAATTCAGATTTTTATAATGAAGCCTTTGGTTAGGTGTAAAGTTTCGAAGTTAAAAGGCGTCTGCTCGCAACAACCAAACAAAAGAAGTTGATGGTTTAATCTCAAGTTGTTGAAGTTTTTTCTCATACAAATAACAAATAAATGTTAAAAATCGATGCTACCTCTGGGTTAACCATAATCTCGACACCAAAAGCCTATTCACAGTCCCTACTAAAAAAAGAAAATTCTCTGATGATCATTTTACAATTTCTTGTACAAACAAGGTACAAAATACCAATAAATCAAAAACCATTAATCAGATACAAGATGCGATGCATAAAGTTACGGTAATTGAAAAACATATATATATTTTTTTGAATTAGTCTCCAAGAGTACATCAGCAATCTGCCCTGGCGGGCAATAAGCTTCTTTACAGGTTTAATGAAAAATGACATGATTTACAATGATTTTAATGATATTTCCATTGACTTATCATTAAGGTGGGATTTATTGGTTTCAAGAAGGTTTGGCATGGTCACGTGAAGCGTTGTGGTAGGTTGATTGGTCTGTGTCTTTTTAATCTTGTTGGTGGTAATGTATTTATTATGTCTTGAGCGTACTCATTTGGGTGGTGAGTTAATTTGTTTAGGTACTTGTGGCTGTGTTGTCTTATTTCATCTTTGACGGAAGTTATTTCTATGTCTTTTAGTATAGTCGTGTTTGCTACCCCTCTGGGGGCATCAGCGATTGCTCTCAGCGCTTTGTTTTGGAATCTTTGAATAATTTCTATGTTGGATTCAGCTGCCGAACCCCAGAGTTGTATGCCATATGTCCATATTGGTTTTATTATTGTTTTGTAGATGAGTATTTTGTTGGTTTTAGTCATTTGTGAGCGTCTACCAATTAGCCAGTATGATTTTTGAAGTTTAAGTCCCATTTGTTTGGGTTTCGTCTTGATGTGCTTTTGCCGGGTCAGTCTTTCGTCTAGGTGCATCCCAAGGTACTTTGCGTCGCTAGTCTGAGGAATAGGTTTATTGAAGATTTTGATCGTGGGACAAGAGGCTTTTTTTAGGGTGAAGGTTATATTAGCTGATTTAGTCTCATTGACGTTGATTCTCCAAGTGGTGAGCCACTTTTCGATATGTATAATGAGGCTTTTTTGTAGTTGGAGCGAGGCTAATTCTGGGTCTTTGTGGGATGAGAAATACATATGTAAAAGAGATCCATTGTGTATTTCACGCAAATCCTAACGGTTCTGTATTTTTCTTACTACCCCCTTAATTATTTAATCACCAAACTTTGGGATTCCTGACTCCAACCCTAACCAATCGTCTAGTTTAATCAAAACCTTTGACTTGAAATCAAAAAACAAGATTTCAACATCTTAACGATTTACTCGATATTAAGTTTCCATGCTCCCGGTGAAGCAACCCCCATTGCTCTTTAAGACACCCATTATAAAACTTGAATCTGCAATTTTTTTAAGAAAATTAAAAATGGGCTTATTTTACAGCAAATTTATTATAGATACAGGGTATCAATAATTTTAGATTTCTAGGATTATAAAAAGTTCGCCCTTCTTGCCTTCGATTGCATGAAAATAAATAAATAAAAATAATAAAACTACTTTTTAGTATTTGGCTGAACCTCTAGCTTACGTACTTTACTATACTACTATTTATAAATTTAAATTCATTAAAATCTAGTATAAAATTGGAGGAAAAAGCTACAACTTTGTCGAGACTCGATACACATTCAGCAATTTTTCAGATGGTCCTGGGAGGAGTGAACTAACACTAGTAGGTAGGTTTCTACTAACATTATGGTTTTACTAATAAATTTAAATTTATGGTAATAATAAGTATCCATAATTTTGATGTACAGTAATTTCTACCGATTATCCTTGTTCGGATTATCCGGTTTGCGGAATATTCGAGCATGAATTTAATTTTTAAAAAATAATTATCAATCAATTTTATTGTCTCCTTCAATTATCAATCGCATTAGTTACAACACGGCCCTGAATTCTGTTGACACTTTGTTTGAGTACATCGACTAATGGGAATTCGCGTATAACGACATAATAGCTCTTAGAAAAATTCGAACTGATATTAAAAAAAATCATTAAAAGATTCCTGCAAACAAACCAAAATCACTTTAGATTTTCTTAGTAATAATGAGCATTAAACATGTTAAAATAATTGTCTGCCTTAGAAATGTATAATATGTTGTATTTTAGAAATAAATAATTATAGTTGATACAATTTGATGGCTGTATATGTATATAATTAAGTAATGGAGAGGGATACAGCCAATCTATTACTTAATTATATAACATATACAGCCATCAAATTGTATCAATTTTATAACCATCGAGGAATAACATCATGCTCGGACACCTTATACACAAATATGGCGCTCGTCTTCAGAGACTCATCAACTCTTAGGAACTGATGATGGCATTATTGAATTAAAGCCGAAACGTTTTCCATAATTGGGAGTTTTTATTCAGCAGAGGCTACCCATTGGCTGAATCCCTCTCCATTACTTAATTATAAATAATTATAGTTCGGATTATCCCTGTTTTTCGATTATCCGTGCCGTCTCTCTCCAACATTACCGGATAATCTGGAATTGACTCTAATTTCTAATTCTTATTTAAATAATAATTTTCGAAGTGAACAATTCCTGAGTTTAAAATAAATAAACCAATTAATTAAGAAATTTTAGTTGGAAAAACACACAACTTAAGTTATGCTTTTATTATAACAACGGATTAAAAAATATATTTTCTGCATTTATGAACAGTAAGTTCTGAAAATGGAGAGTCCTAAATCTGAACATATCCACCTATTATAAATATGTACAAATATTTTGATACCAGAACGAGCGTTCTCCGACTTTACTTCTTGAGTTATCATGTCTTTCAGTCACAAAGAGAAAGAAAGAGGTTGTCCTCTGCTTGATTCAAATAAACATACACACATATATATCGAGATGACAAACCCCCCTTCCATTGTCAGCCTGTCCTTTGCCAACAAAGAAAAAGGGAAACATACGTTTATATTTGAGTGTGAACCAGAAAAATGTTTTTAATTCAAAACTGGCTACCAGTGAAGAAACATCAAATTTTCAATATCCATACGGTATTGACTCCATGAAAAACAATATTTATAATTAAAAAAGACTGATGATGAAGACCGAGTTTCGAAACTATAGTCTCAAACAAATAAATAATATATATATATATATACAGATATATCATCTCAATATATATGTGTGTATGTTTATTTGCATCAAGCAGAGGACAACCTCTTTCTTTCTCTTTGTGAATCAACAACTCTGCTACTCTCGGCAAAACAAAAACTTTTCAATTATGTCTTTCAGTAGCTAGACACAAAAGAAAAATAATTAAATATTATGTTTCTCCAGGTTTCACAGATTTTAAAACACAATAAGCAAAAACATATTTGAAGGAGACAATAAAAAGAGTGTGTCTTCTGCTGGAATTATACATTTTTAATTTATAACGAGACTATAGAAATTTCATACATTAATTCCTGTGAATCAATTGTAATAGACTGATGAAGAGGGTAAAGCTTTCTAAACTATAGTCTTGTTATAAATAAATTAAAAATTTATAATTCCAGCACAAGACACACTTTTTTATTGTCTCCTTCAATTTATAAAAATTCTGCTACTCTCGGCAAAAAACTTTCAATTTAAAAACATATTTATTCAATCAATAATAGCCGCCCGGCAGGCATGTTTTGCCTCAGAAAAAGCTGACCTATTACAATAAAATAAACACACTTTCATTTATTAATTATAAAACATCAATATTGGAACTTTAGAATTATTATTTACATGAAAATATATATAAAAATTAAACTTTTTTATATCTCTAATAATCTAACGAGATCAATTTCCAAAGACGTGTGCTTAAGTTCAGAATAAATCTTGAATATAGAAATATCGTTGACCCAGTTCAAGAAATGAATTCTCGTTGAATTATTTGAGATGAGATTTTATAAAAAGTTGTTGACGGATCATTCAAGAGGAAATTATTTTTGATGGGACCTTGGTTATAAGATCTAAGTGAATCAGGTGGACGAAAGTTGTCGAATCTCGTTAAAAGTTATGCTTATTTCAAGTTTTTTCCTTTATCAGCTGGGGTGAACAAATAGAATCGATCACAAATTATTCCGTTATCTCTCCTGTAGGGTTAGTTATGTATGGCATGTACAAATTCTGCAAATAATAGTTATTCTGGTAATAAATTTTAATTTTCCTAGAGGGATTATCTTTATTGGACATGTAATGTTCCATGTCTTCTATAGATGACACGAAACGAGAAATGACTAGATATATAATTTAATAAATATTTTTAATTGGGATATATGAAATCGAATATATACTCTTCCGTGACCTGAAAGTTCATTCAAATTATGACATGTATTTAACAAAGGTTATATTTATTTATTATTTTTTATTCTCGCCTGAGTTGGAATAAAATGTATTCAAATTTTATTTTTACATATATATATAAATTTACTACAATTCTCATCTGTCTGATTCTTTGGGGAATCGAAACAGATGAATTTTGTTCAGTTTTTTTCAATAATAAATTTTATTTAGAATGTTTACATGTTAATATTTAAATGAAAGCGAAAGTTAAAACTTGTATCCGGTCACTGCCCTATTTTGGTGCACTTGGGACCAGACTCGTTTTGATAGTGAACCAAGAGTCGAAAAAAGATACAGGACCCAGCCGGGTATGATCCGACATCTTCTGCGTTAAGCCCGCAAATGCCTACTCCATTTAGGCGATGGATCCATTCTTTGGGGAATCGAAACAGATGAATTTTGTTCAGTTTTTCAATAATAAATTTTATTTAGAATGTTTACATGTTAATATTTAAATGAAAGCGAAAGTTAAAACTTGTATTCGGTCACTGCCCTATTTTGGTGCACTTGGGACCAGACTCGTTTTGATAGTGAACCAAGAATCGAAAAAAGATACAGGACCCAGTCGGGTATGATCCGACATCTTCTGCGTTAAGCCCGCAAATGCCTTCTCCATTTAGGCGATGGATCCCCTGACTAGATCCTATAATCAAATCTTATATATATATATATATATATATATATATATATATATATATATATATATATATATATATATATATATTCAACTCTCTAGTTCAATCGCGTTTTTCTTCTATTTTCCTAATAGTATGGTTGTTATAAATTTACTACAATTCTCATCTGTCTGATTCTTTGGGGAATCGAAACAGATGAATTTTGTAATGATAAAGTAATGGTAAAGTAAAACATAGTTAATAATGTAGAAATAATAACTTTATTATTTTTTTAACTCATAGTGAGCTTCTAATTTTACTTTTAGTAAATTTTATTCTTGAAAATAGCTTCTCGAATAAGTAAATACATACCTATATACTTACAAAAAGTGATATCATGTATTAGTATTTGTTTATATTATTTCCTGTATAGAATAATTAATATAAAATTCTAATAATGAGACAATATTCAATTTTTCTTTCAGATCGATATCTAATTGGTGTTTTAGAACATTCAATCAGAAAGTTTGCAAGTAGAAAATTTATTTCTAATGAAAATGGAGTCGAAAATAAACCAAAATAATGATTATTTTTTCGGAAATCTTGAAATCTAGTTCCAGTTTCAAAATTTAAAATTAGCACTTTTATTTTTCGAAAACTTCATAGTGGATTTTCAGATTTCTTATTTTAGAGAAAAACATTATCAGGCCAAATTTTTGAGTGTTTTCCAGTATCTACATATAAATCTCAATGTCTTAAGGCAGCGTTTTTCAACCTTTTTTGGCCCGCGGACCAGTAAAATTTGTAAAAAAATTCGCGGACCAGTGATATTTTTTTAACAACAAAATTTTACTAGGTATTAAAGAACTACTACATAAGTTAATTGTAACATTTTTATTATCATTTACTTACAATAATATTTAAATGTCAAGATATGTAATTATATATATATATGCGGACTAGTAAAATTTCTCCGCGGACCAGCGGCTAAGAATAGCTGTCTTAAGGTATTTTATGACTTTATATTCGGTCACAAGGTTGGACAGCTCTGGTTTAAATCGAATGGGCTTAAAGATGGTTATTATGAGGAATGATGATTTATTTTTATAAGGGTCACGGATATAATAATCACTGACTATCCATCATCTATTGACATGTAAGAACGTGCAAAGATCTAAAAGACAAGTTTTAGACCAGGTGAAAAATTATCAATTAATTTTGATTGTTCTAGAATTCCTTGTCTCCTTGTACTCGAATGATATAAGTATAGACTTGGTTAGTGTCGTAGCATATAAATTACTGAAATAATAAATATTTTAGAAAATGAAAATACGAGAAGAAGAATAATATTTAAATATTCGAAACTTTATTATTTTTTTTATCTTATAGTTGAGCTTATAATTTTGCTTTTAGTGAATGTTATTCATGAAAAAAGCTTCACGTATTGTACATTCATATTTCGAAAACAAAGGAAGTTTATGATTTTATTTTGGGCCACACTCATTGCAGTGTTGGACCGCATGCGGCCCGCGGGCCACGAGTTGGACAGCCCTGGTAGAAATTATATTTTTATTTTATTTCCATTATTGCTTTAAAATTTTAAATTTTTTCAATATTTTTTTTCATTTATTTTAAGATATATTTCAGATGTGCTCACGGGGAAGAAGGGGGACTAAGACGCAGAGTGCGTCATTGAAATTTCTAGGGGGAAGTTTTAAAATTGTAGCATTTTATTATTATATGCTAAAAATAAAAGAGGTTAAGTCTTATAACTTCAACAAAAGATAATAAAACCTATCTTCTCATTCTTTAGAACTGAATAAAATAAGGGGGGATACTTTTCATTAAACTGGGAGGCATCCCATCCCTGTATTGTTATTGTTACTACAATTTTCTTATTAGATTTAATTTAAATGCTATTGTTTCTTTTTTATAATTTCTCTGTTTTATTAATTTTATAAATACGTTAATTAATAAAAATATCGTTGAAATCAAGAAAAGCTAGAATTCATAATTAATGGTATTTGAATAATTAGTGGTTTTCTGATGCATCTTCTAACTGGTCCCGATTTATAAATATATTTTTCCTTGCAAATGCTATTGAAATTTTCTTCGAATTTGATAGAGATAAAAAAGTCGGCCAATTTATCAAATTCCCTTTTAGTTTCGAGTGAGTCTTCCTGAGTGCAAGTTCGATTCTCTTGTTAGTAGAAGAATTATTTACAGAGCATCTAGGATAAAATAGAGTAAGTACATGAATCTGAGCTTCTATTAAGACTTTCTCTTTATATCTATCGTCAATGTATTTATAATTACTTAAGAAATAAAACATTTTTTCAATTATTTATTATAATATATAAAGAAATTGAAAAGAAGAAGAAGAGGGGATTTTATGGGCTGGGCGGGGGTCGAAGGTATCTGTGGATACGGGTCTTAAATAGCTGAAGTTTATAAGTCGCGGGAAAGATGGTGGCAGGGAGCGAGTTCCAGTCTCTGGAGGTCATAGGGATAAAAGAGTTGGCGAAAGCGCTTGTTCGACTTTTATCCAATTTGACAGCAAAGGGGTGCTGAGCGTTTGAAAACCGCGCGTTTCTCGTAAAGAGGGCTTTTATGGGGATACTTGATTTCAGCTCGACTAAAACAGACACCGTGATAGTATCTGTAGTACAGAGAAAGGGCAGAAACGGTTCTTCAGTGAGCTATAGGGAGTCGAGTTAGTTGGTTAGAGCCGGGTCTCCTATTAGTTTAATTGCTCGCTTCTGAATCGCATCCAGTGTAGCAAGAGAATGCTTGGAGGCATCCCTCCACAGATGAGAGCCATATTCGAGACATGGGACGGATTTGAGCCTTATACGGTATAAGAAGTTGACTGGGAGTATAACAGCGTTTAGACCTAAATAGGAGACCAAGCTTGCGCGCTGCAGCTTTAACAGTTTTGATCTTTCAAAAGAATACCACTCGGTACGGCGTGCGGTTAAAGTATTCATTTCATTCATTCGTATATTTTCAATTTTAATTAATTCATTAATAATGTTTATTTATTTATAGTAACAGATTTTATTACAAAAAGTTGTTCAACATTCTCTCCTTTGTCTTCAATGTTTTTTCATAGATGTTTTCTAAAATCATTCGGTTGGCGAAACGTTGTTCCTTGTTCAAATGAAATTTAAATTGATGTTTAGAAATATCATAGAAACTTCCTAAGTACAACCACAAAGTTTGTATTTCTAAATCCTGAAGTGATTTGATTTTCAAGCTTCAAACATTATAGACCGAGAGCTAGTGAACATTTCAGACTATTATTTCGGAATGCAAATAACATGTAGTGTAATCAGCACACAATAGTAATAATAATTGAATTTAATTCTTTGACCATCCCGGCAGAAATGTTTTGTTAACTTCTATCGATGAACTCGAAAACTCAAGTATTTTACGGCAGAGGCTAAATTGTACGCAGCCTTGAAGAATAGGTGACGAATTGATTGCCTATATTCAGGCGTATACGGCGTACATGGGTAGTATTTTTCTTTAGAAATAATCTAAATGTTTTCAAATATTGCTTAGGAATAACCTAATCTAAATCTAAATCTGAAAATTAATATATTTTTTAAATCCTAAATCCATTAGAAAACAATTTGAGAAGAAACAAAAAGAGGGCTCTACTGATGAAAACTATCAGAGCCAGGAGTTTAATAAATATTAATGTTGATTTTGGATTAAAGGATTAGAATTTTCATTTTTTTGACTCTAGTAAATATTTTCATTGGAAATGTCCTGAAATCGAATTTAACCATTCTGACTTGATTTTACAATATTTTTGACATCTTCACTGGTCATACCCTTAAAAACGAGTGGATAAGAATTTCACTTTCTGAGTGTGTGCTGATCACACTACAATATGGGATATGTTATTTGCATTCAGATATAATCCTCCAAAATGTTCACTAGCTCTTAGACTATTACTGTTGAAAATCAGAAAGAAACATCATCTATTCTGAGCACTTATACGATTGTAGGTAATGAGCTGAAATTTGCCAGACCAATTTGGATTAAAAAGCTGCACTTTTTGCCAAGTTTCAGCTTTCTAGTACAAACTTTTCGTATGAAGAGTAATTCCTAATTCTCCAAAAATTACAGAGAACATAAATGAGTCTTGAATTTATTTTGTCCTTTTCATCTAATTTATTTTACATGTGCCTGTAGTTTTAGTCAATTATTTTTATGGATTAAGTCCCTAGAACAACAAACTATAAAGAAATAATTTTAGATAGATTTGAACGAAATCATCTGAGATCTGCAATTTATTCTCTTCCTGATTTTGATTAAATTACGACCTTTCAACAAAATATTGAACTTCCGAATATCTTCCATATATCGGAGATGCATTCCTTCATCCGCCACCTGCGAGGGCGTGCTTGGAATGATCATGCAATCAAACCTTCTCCATTTTAATTAAAAAAATCAATTTCATTATACCAAGTGCAGTGCGATTAAATTCTGATTATTTCACTTAGATACTATTAATGATTTGTCCTTAATTATTTTTTGAGAACCATTTGTTGGAGAAGGTATAATATCATATCCATAAGCTATTAATATATGATATTTTCCTATTTTGGTTTCGTAATGTTTTAATTAAAACATTGTTTTTCATGCTTGTCCACTCATACAATTTCCAAAAACTAAAATGATATTCTATTATGAATATACCAGTGGCGTGCGGTTCATGAATGCTGTATATACGGAACATCCCTAAAATTTCAATCATTTTGACTATTTTCATAAAGATATAAGGTCGACTTCAAAATTTCAGGAGGATCTATAAATTTTCAAATTATTATCCGTTATTTCAAATATTTCTATAAAAAACATTGGTTCTCGAAATGAACTAAAATTGTTGCATAGTTTCAAGGGGCAATTAAAATGAATTATTTCTCCAAAAAGGGTCTGTTAGATGGTTTGAAGTCCCTGCCTGGTAGAAATATCTTCCAGTTCAAGCATGTCAAAGACAAGACCAGACGAGTTTTAGTCGAATAAAAATTGTTCGCTAAGGAAATATTAAAATAGAAATAATATATACATAAATGGTATAAATAAAGATGATTCGAGAATCTTTGGACTAATCCATTTCTAAGAAATAGATATAATAATTTCTATATAAATAAGATCGGAAATAACTAAGAGTGCTATAGACAAGTCATAACTTGATTATAGCTATAGGAAAATTTAAAATGTTCTTATAGGACAGGCTCATTGTGGAAGATGGTTGATTTCCATCTCAGGAACTGTGGAATTGAAGACAAAAGAATTAATTTCTGACTCCTACCCTCATTCACACAAAGCAGTATCCGTTTTGGGGCGAAGGTCCCAAAATATATTTTTTAAAGATCTAATGTTGAATTTGAAAAATAACAAAAATGATGCCGTATTCGATAAAATTTGCAAAAATTAAAAAATAAATAAAATTTAAAAAAATGAAGGGTACTTTTTTGGACAGCATCTACTGGTTGAAAAAAGTCACCAACTGCCACTGGAATATACATAATTTCTAAGATTTGTTTTATTTGATTCTTTTTAGTACCTAACTACTGTAAGTGTCCAATCAGGCAGGGGTTGAAACTGTCTAGGTAATGAATTCATTTAAATATAAAGAAATAATATATCGAAATTCCTAGAAACTTAAGTTTGTGAAAAATCATTATTTTAAGTGATAGCGTTTTTCTTTAGGAGACGGACTGGTATAAATATGTAATTGGATGTTGATGAAGGCAGTCCACGGTGGTTTGTAAAAAAATAAGACTATAATGGTTTTTGTTTTTTACATTTATTTGTTAAAACCGACGTTTCGGAGATTTATTCTCTCCTTCTTCAGGGTAACAAAAAGTCATTGACTTTTTGTTACCTGAAGAAGAATAAATCTCCGAAACGTCGGTTTAACAAATAAATGTAAAACAATAAAACCATTATAGTCTTATTTTTTTACAACCACCGTGGACTGCCTTCATCAACATCCAATTACATTATTTTAAGTGTTTTTCTATTCATCGGTACGATTAGCAACAAGTCGAGTAGCAAAGTAGATAATTAAATTTTGTTATTCATGTTAAAAAATGTTTAAAACGCTAGGAAAATTAATTTCAAACATTTTTTTCACTGCCTTTCTGCATTCTGTCATTTAAAATTGCCCAAGAACGAAAACTTATAATAAGTTTGATCTGGCTCTTGTGTTAAAAGAAAATAAATCCCAAAATAATGATTAGGTTTTTGAACTTTCTAGCTTCAGAACTTCCAGATGAAAAAATTCAAAATTCTAATCGTTAAATGGCATGCTCTTGAATGGCTTTAGCTAATCTGCTTATAGATGGCTCAGAAGCTTATAATTAATTTAAATTTATTATTAAACTACACGCTAATGCAGCACCAACTCTATAGCTCAAACATGACATATCACCAAAATTTGCAGGGATCCTACCGAGTCTTAAAATTCTTAAAGTCTCTCGTTAATACCTATTCTTACCTACCTTATTTTTTAACAAAAATAATAGTAAATAATCATAACGAGGGGTGATCCGCGATTGGAAGTAGGTGTACACCTCTTTGGAAGTATTTTGGAAGTACTTGGAAATATTTGGAAGTACTTGGAAATATTTGGAAGAACTTGGAAATATTTGGAAGTACTTGGAAATATTTGAAAGTGCTTGGGAATATTTGGAAGTACTTGGAAATATTTGAAAATGCTTGGAAATATTTGAAAGTACTTGGAAATATTTGAAAGTACTTGGAAATATTTGGAATTACTTGGAAATATTTGGAATTACTTGGAAATAATAGGAGTACTTGGAAATATTTGGAAGTACAAGTGGAAGTAGGTGTACAGCATATTAGGTCGCGGTTCACCCTCGAATCATAATATAAGACTGAGTAAAATATAGGTAGGTATGTCAACTCATTCTTTACCCAACTAATGGGCACTCCTTATTGACCTGAAAAGCCGACACTTTTTTTACAACCCACATATTTATTATATATTTCTTTCTAAATTCTTATTGGCCACTTTGTTATCTTTGTTCGCGCGATGAGACAAATTGAACCAATGAACATGTTAAAACGTCTACATATACAAAAAAATTTCAAAAGTCTAAAAATAAAATTGCGACCGATAGCCATTGCTTAAATAAATCTTAGAAATTATGTATATTCAATAACTTTTAAACTACGATAGATAGACCAAAAAAATACTTGAAAAAATTGGTGTTTTTTTTTAGCTTTTCGGCCTTTCTAGCCATAAGCCAATTTACAATACTATTTTTTTTTTTTTTTAATTTGTTCTTCCCCCGGGGTCAAATTTTAGCCGGATGCCTCGAGTCGGATTCGAACCCGAGTCCTCTTGGTTAGCAGGCTGACACGCAACCACCTAGCCTAACCCGATCTCCAAGAAAATTGTTAATTAGAGAAGTTTGATCTTAATAGATAATAAAGCAACAAGTGACTAATTAATTTTGTTTTTAATTTAACAAGGTAAATATTTTACATTTTTAAGAAGGTTATTCACAAAGTAAAGACAATTATTTTATTTGAAAGCTTTCTTTTAACCCAATTATAATTTTTGTGTTTTATTTGATTTACTATCAGTTGAGAGTTTACACTTCGAAAACATTTGCAAAAAAAAAAAAAAAAAAAAGAAAAAAAAACGGGATTCAGATTTAACGAAAGGGCAAGTGTTAATTTTAAACAAATCGCACTTTGCATCGAAATGAAGCGGGCTGTAAACTAGAATATTGTTCGAGAGTGAATATTTTTTATTGAATTTCTTTTCAAATATTGTTTTGAAGCTGTTACAAATCGTATGGCTTATGGAGATATTTTTATATTCTTTCTGTTTTCCCTAAGGATGTTGTTATAATATGTATGAACTGAATAGCTGGCTTGAAAGTCTAACAGAGGGCATTTAACATTACTCATATAAGAGTATGAATAAGATGGACATTTTTTTAAATTATTTAATCTATGTATTTAATAAAAAATTTAAATTAAACCAATTTATTAAAAAAATTACATATAGCTAAATAAAATTTCTACGGACGGAGTATTGAATTCATCCAGAAAATTATAATTTTTCTATATTTTATTCGTGTTTAGAAATTTCTGAAACATGAAGGAAATCGTTTAAGTGTTGATTTTTTTTATTTAGCTATTTTATAATTTTCAGTAGTACCCCCCCCTCCCCTCCCCAAGTCCAACTTTGCAGTTAAAATATCAAAATGTTCTATAGCAATCATTATAAGTTAGAAGACATCTGAATCAAATATGAAATTTCATAAGGATATCTCCTGCTGGTTTTATGCCAATTGCGAATACAATTTCAATTCTTTGACCCTCCTCCCCTCATTTTGGGTGGCAATTTTTTCCATTTCTACTCTTCTGGGTCTTACAGATTATGTATACAAATTTTAGTTGAGTTTTTTTTGTGGGGTGGGGGGGGGGAGGGATTTCGTTAAACAAAAGTTGTCAGAAATCAAATCCTCTACAACTTTGCTTATAACAGAATTTGCCGTAAAGTTAATAGTATAGTAGTTATTTTTATAATTTCCATTATTGCTCTAAAGAATTGAAGAATTCCGTTATTTTGTCATTAATCGTTCGAACTTAGCTAAATTAATATAGGGCAACCCTTAAGGTACCAATTTTAAAATAAAAAAACAATCATCGAAATCGGTCAACGTGGTAAAAAGCTATCGCTGAACATACATAAAAAAAACGATTCCGACGAATTGATAATCTCCTTCTTTTTTTAGGTCGGTTACAAAGTGGATTATCTTAAAATTATGAAAAAATCTAACAAATTCTCTTCTTATCAATGAAAAATAAAAATTAATATAATATCCTAAGTATAAATTATAAAGATATAATCAACGAAACTCTAGTTATATGTATATATAACTTGAACTTGGCTCGTTTATTTTTTAATTATTTAAATTTAACACTGATATTTCTTCTATTTTAATTCCAACATTTTCAAATTTACTTTATCTTTATTTTTTTAAATCGATTTTTCTATCTCCTAATCTATTTTTGCATTTTTTCAACCTAGCATTTACACGCCCTTTAATAAATTTCTTTTAGATGAAATATTTTTAGGCTCTAGATTACTGATTACTTTAGAAAATTAAAGAACTTTTTCTTTCGAACTTTTCTCAGATATATGGAAAGAATCAAAAAAGTTTTTAAATTTTCTAATTCAACTTTTATCAAAACAAATTATAGGATTGCTGATTAGGGGAATATTTTCATTCCGGAAGGATTTTGGTTTCCAAAAGTATTAGTAGATTAGAAAAACTTTTTACTCTATCCATAGTAAAGCATGGGTAAAGTATTGTATTCTGTCTCACGCCAAACGTGACTTCAAAGGGTCATCAGGCGGTAAAGGCTAAACAACCCCTGTTCTCAAACAAAGCTAGGTACAAGTTTTTCACCTGATAGCTATTATTATTTAAATAAAAATTTCTATTCCAAAATCTTTATCAGGAATTTTAATAATATTTAGTGCACATTTTCATATTACCTACTTGTCGCTAATAAAGAAAAAATTACAATGAATACTTACAGACTTAAAAATTTCAAAATGGCAGGCATGTCAATTTTTAATTCTTTATTTATAAATAATCGATACTTTCATTAAATTACCTTATATTTAATAAAATGTTAATAATTTATTTATAAACAAAATGACACCTTATTTTTGGAAATCGCTTATTAACCGAGTTATGGTGGTATTTGTATTTTGTACTACTGAAAGAAAAAAATTATAAAATACAAATATGGATTTAAAAAATTTGATTGTTGAACAGTACAATAATATTGCGCTAAAAAAATTAAGATTTGTATACCAAAAACTTTATCAGTAATTAGGACAGTCTTTTTTTCTAAATTGTGATTTAATTTACAGTCCCTGGAGCACCGAGCGATGCTCAGTAACTTATTTCTTCAGTTAAAAGCTTTATTTTAATATTATTTTTAATTTAAAATTCTGATAAAAAGGTCGATTTTTATTTGAGAGCCGTTTTCAAATTAAAAAAAAATACAAATATATATAATGTATTCGACAACTGCACCCTGCTCGACCCCACCCCCGAAACCTCTCCCTACCCCCGGTCAGAAAATTGAGACCTGCTTATGCGAAAGATATTTTTAAATAAATTCTTGATTATTTTTTATTCTATTAAATAAATAAGATTCTTTATAAAAACAATTATAAGACGTTTATTAATAATTCTAACGTTTAGGGAGAACAACCACCACAATCACAATACTTCTTCAAGGCCTTTGAGAACAATGAATTAACCCAACCCATTGTCTGTCTGGGTACAAAAGTAAAAGAGAAACCCTTTTTAAATCCCTAAGATTGATTGGCATTTGTCTACCTGAGAATAATTAATTTGATTACGAAAAAACCCATCAAAAATAATTTAGCCGGAGATGAGACCGTGACAGATCGAATTGTCAACCCAAAAACCCCTTAACCCGTGAATTTCATCAAAATCGGTAGAGCCGTTTTCAAAATAGAACTAAGATACAAATATATATACAAACAAATATATATATAAAAAAACAATTTTTGCTCGTTTAATAAGAGTAGATAGATAAGATAAGATAAGATAATAAGAAACTTTCAAACATGGTTTCATAAAATTTTTTATGAAACCTACCTGACATTTTACTTAGTTTTAATTTAAAAATGTTTCACTTTGAACCGACACCTAACTCTAAAAAATTTAAATTTAAATCCTATTGTTTCTTTCTTATCCTTTTTATTAATTTTGTAAATACGTTAATTAATAAAAATATCATTAAAATCATGAAGCTACAATTCACATTTAATGGTATTTTAATAATTAGCGTTTGTCTAATGCATGTTCTAGCTGGCCCCGATTTATATATTTTTTAATTTTATTTATTTTTTTCCTTGCAAATCCTATTGAGATAAAAAAGTCGGCCAATTTATCAAATTCCCTTTTAGTTTCAAGTGAGTCTTCCCGAGTGCAAGTTCGATTCTCTTGTTAGTAGAAGAAATATTGATCTTTTACAGAGCTTCTAGGATAAAATAAAGTAAGTACATGCATCTGAGCTTCTATTAAAACTTTCTTTCTATATCTATAGTCATTATATTTCTAATTACTTAAGAAATAAAACATTTTTTCAATTATTTAAAAAGATTTTATTTATTTGAGATAAATTATTTGAAAGCTAAAGATTATTTATATTTTGAACTTTCAAAAGAATATCATCCCTCGGTAAGCCGTGCGCCTAGAGTATTCATTTCAATATTGGTATCAACACGATAGATGCTTAGCACATTGCATTTGGAACATTAAATTGTATTTAGACCAGTGTTTTCCAAATTCATGGTATCATGAAATCATGAAGCTACAATTTTTAATTAATATCTATTTTTTTGGCTGAGTCTCTAATTTTTTAATTTTTAGTTGTTGTTTTTTTCCAACTTAATAATACATATTTCCTCAGGAAGGTATCAATAATTTGGTACATATTTTTATTAATTCTTAACTTAACTTCGTATTTACATTTTTGTTATAAAATTAATAGAGGAAAATATATCATCAAATGAAAATTGAACAATGGAATATGTATAGGTACAAAAAAAAATTAAATTTATATACCTATACAAATATTAATTTCTAGAGATGTTATATCAGAATACTGATAAAATAGATTCAAAATCTCTGAGATGGGGCACATATGTTCAACTTTTTAATCGTAGAAGAAAAGCTGGTATTATGGGCTACCACTTTATTTTTTCATTATAACACCTTTATTATGATTGAAATTTCCTGAAAACTTAAATAAATAAATTATATGATGTTTTAAATAAATAAAACATACAATTTTTACTTAGTAATAATATTTTTTTTTACAAAAATTACTTATTTTGAAAAAATAAAATTGTGATGGTAATATGGGTTGCTCACTAAAAGACAATACTGAGCAGTAAAATTTATGTCTAACAAAAATAAGCTGAAGTGTTCTGATGTGGCCATCCACTTAACTTTACCATACAACCTGGCTTCTCACTTATATTTAATATTTAATATAATTATTTAAAATCATGTAGGGGAGGGGGTTAGTTTTTGCTATTTAGACTTCTGGAATCCCACTGATTATGTATACAAAATTTAGTTGAGCTTGGTCAAATGGCCAAGATTTTAATTTTTTGACCATACAACCCCCTCCACCCATTTTGGGCGGTTAGTTTTTGCATTTTTAGACTTCTGGGGGTCCACTGATTATGTATACAAAATTTGGTTGAGTTGGCTCAAACGGCCTAGATTTTTAATTTTTACCCCCCCCCCCCGTTTTAGGCGGTTAGTTTTTGTATTTTTAGACTTCTGGGGTGCAACTGATTATGTATACAAAATTTGGTTTAGTTTGGTTCAAGGGCCTAGATTTTCATTTTTTGACCCTACACCCCCCCCATTTTGGGCGGTTAGGTTTTGCATTTTTACACTTCTGGGGGTCCACTGATTATGTATACAAAATTTGGTTGAGTTTGGTCAAATGGCCAAGATTTTTAATTTTTAACCCCCCTCTACCCCCTTAATTTTGGGTCGATATGCACCAAAATCTAATCAGCTCTTAATCTCAATGGACCAAAACTACGTGTGAAATTTGGTTTCGATATTCACACTAGTTTTTGGGCTAGCTCGTCCACAAAATTTGGTAACGCACAGACTAACAGACAGACTAGCAGACATTTTGACAAAAAAAAATAATTATCTCGAAAAATATAATTTTTTCGATGTTCACTTATTAGGGCTTTTTTGTAGAGCGAAATGCCATGGTTTTGCTCAATTTTTTTAATCAAAATAGTTCCAGCCGTTTTTGAGATATTTCGAAAAAAAAGAAGGAAAAAAGCACTTTTTCATGCACGATTACAATACTTGACCATACCCTGTATGGTAAAGATAAAATAATTAACTTACTAGACACCGCTTCTTCAGGAGGTAAACCAAGATGATTGCAAAGTAGTTCGTGGTACAGAAAAATGCTTAGAAGCTTTTAAAACCCCCATTTTTTTCTGAAACAGATTTAATTGCAGATATCATGTCATCCTGATTCCAACATTTTATTTTATTTTTCTTCCGTGGATTCAGTATTTTTTGCGAGGCATCTAAAACAGAAAACCACATAAGTTTTGTAGAGGTTCTAATATGGGCTAGTTGGGTAGCCTATACTAGTATAACTACCAAAGCGATTGCCCATATTGCCACCTTGGAAAGTGAAGAATCACCATCCGTTAAAAACCACTTATAGATAGATAGTTTTTATTGTTTTTTTGTACAAGGTACACAAACAAATACATTATTTATAAAAAATCTCAAATACCAATTACAATCCATCTTCATTCTAAAATTACATTTCTAATCGAATCCATGCCCCTGATAAAATTTAAGATTTTATATATAATGTTTGTATCACCAGTTTCCAAAATATAAAACATTTTTCCTCTTGGTACAACCCCCAGAAATCGATCCCTACATTCTTTGTTCATCGGACACTCGGTCAGCACGAAAATCCCCTTATAATGATTTAATTTGTGGAGGAATCAAATGCCCGATATTTATACAATACGTAGTTATCAAATTAACAACTAATTAAGCATAACTAGTAATTCTAATATAGCTGTAAAAATTACCTTCCAAACTTTTAAAACAGCCAAAAACACAAACTGGTTCACCACCAACGTTCTCCATAACTGACTGCGCCAGCTACATCCTTGGTACTCTTAGACAAACTATTACTAATAGTTAAGTGTTTTCCACAAGCATGCGCAGACTTATTTGTCAGATATTAAGGTGGCCCATATTTCAACCCTAGCCCATAATTCCACCTTTGCCTCTATTAGTTTTGTTTTAGTAAAGTAATAATTTTATAAAAAAATAAATAAAAACGACTTCAAAAAATTAAATGCAACAAATAAAATAATAATAACTTAAAAATAAAATAAAATACACTAAAAGGTACAAAATAATTATCTTATTTAGTTCAAATAAACTACGAAATATTAACATGAAATTACTTTTTGAAGTCGGTGCCAAACAAACTATACCTAAAAGCGAGCGTACCCGCCAAACGTACTAAGTAAGATCCGTTGAGTGCGATTCATAAAATGTATATGTTTGGCACCGACTTCAAATAGTAATTTCATGTTAATATTTCCTCGTTTATTTTTAACTAAATAAGATAATTATTTTATACCTTTTAGTGTATTTTATTTTATTTTTAAGTTATTATTATTTTATTTGTTGCATTTAATTTTTTGAAGTCGGTTTTATTTTTTTTTATAAAAATTATTTTTATTTTTCTCTTTTTAGTGATGTTATTAATAGTGACTTAATATAATACCTAGCATGCATCTCGTAAGAGAAAGCGTCGGGCGAATGAATCAGAAAATGATAATAAAATTCAATTCATAAATATAGAAATTCTCTCGAAACGTTTGCGGGCTTTAAATGAATGTTTTAAGATTTTATTTATTATAATTTCGATTATTTGGTCATAAGAATTGGAGATTTACGTTATTTGGTCATTGATCATATCTTCAGAACTTGACCAAATTAATATGGTACCGCCCCTAATGTATCCTCTTTCCAATAAAAAAAGAATCATGAAAATCGGTTCATAAACAAAGAAGTTATGGCTGAACAAACATATCAAAAAAAAGGTCCAATACCAATGAAAAAAAGGGAACCAATCGGAAGCTAGACTGAACCCAATGCAAAAAAAATCATCAAAATCGATTCACAATTGGCGGAGATATGTGGTAACATAGACACATACAAAAAAAAAAAATCAGTCGAATAGAGAACCTACTCCTTTTTTGAAGTCGGTTAATAAAGTGAAAATAGAAAGTTTCTAAATATTCAATTCTATTATGGAAATAAATGTGTATATATAAATAAACGGATGTATGAAATTCCGTTATCTCTTTACCTCCTCGGCTATGGCGTTAACGAATTCCCTTAAAAAGCCCTTTTTTTAACCCCCTCACTCCTCCAAACATCCATGCTGTGCATGTACAAATTCAATTTGATCTTGGCAGAAATCAATCAATCGTATTTTGGCCTTGCTTGGTAGGGTGTTCGTCGAAGAAGGGTTCGCCTGTCGCATGCCGTTTATCGACTTTCCAAACCCTTTTCATGACGATCTATTCGTTCATCTTCTCAACCCAAACCCACCGCCTATCCCGCCCACTCATACACAACCAACTCTAACTAAACGCATCGGCAATCTACCCTTATTGCTAATCTCAAAAAAAATCGAATCATTTTAAAATCTGATCGTATGGAAAGAAAATTTTCTTTTCGTTCGAAATGACAATACAAATATTTATTTAGGATTTCTATAAATTATCCTTATAGAGGTAATCTTTTTTTGATTAAAAGAAAAAAAAAATCCTACTCACAAATATTCAACTGAACTGGTTTTTATTATCTGCATAAAAGATTACTTTATATATATAATTTTTTTCAAATCTCGAGAGGATTTTATATCTCTTTTTATGATGATATATTCTTTTCTATAAAAAATAAAAATTATTTTCAAATACAGACCAAAAACATCGGTGCTTGAATATCCTTGAACCTAACTTATCCTTTACAAATTTCATGCAAGTTTTTATTTAAATAGACTTGCGATAAATAGGCAATTTCAAAACTTGCATCAAGAATTGTTTGAAAATCTTAGACTGACATTGTCTTCATTAGCGGCTCTGAAACCGCGATATGTCACCTCAGAGTGTTTGCAGGTAATTTATTGTATACTCGATAAATTTAATAATGGCGAAAAACAATACATATATTAACATTGAAAAGATTAAAATCTTACACCTCTATCACTGATTACACAATGGAGGGGCCAACCCAGGCCTTTAGGTATTTTGTTTATTTGATGTCGTATAAAAAATAGTTCTAATGAAAGTTGTTCAGTTTTTTTTTGTAGATTAAGTAGACGTATAGAAAAATATAGGGTTCCATTTAAAAAACAGAACTTGACATTGAAATGCCCTTGAAAGCTTGTTCTAGGTCGACAAACAATAGCGTAGTTTAGTTTCCACCTCCATATAAACAAACTTTTATTTGAAACTGTTTTCCATATAATGCACTGTTTTTGAATTATAAGACTGTCTCAAGATAAAAAACTCACCCGGTATATATTATATGTATAATAGTATATAGGTATTATAGTAAAATAAAAACTATGTATACTATATTATGGTATGTATGTCTTTTTTATATATGTAATAATGTTTATTCTTCCCCGTGGGGTTTTGACAGGTAATTAAAGATTGATTCAGCTATAAAGAAGAATATATTGTCAGAAATATTATTTACATATATAATACAATATTGTTTGAATGAACATGATTAATTACCTGAAAAATCAAAATTAATGTCCTTTATTTTGACTAAATATAATTTAGAATAATAATATATTTACAGTGTTACAATTATTTCTATTATAATATTAAATTCTTATAAGACTCTATATCTAATGCTATATTATAAAATGATGTCAAAAAGACGTGTTAAGGTTAGATATTTGATTCTTCTCGTCTCCTTGAGGGCGTTCCGTGCTGTCCATTTTGGCGTTAATTTCAGAATTTTACATCTCCCCCCAGATTTTCTTCCACTTTTTAAGAATAAAGAAGCAATTTCTTGATATAAACAGATGTGGCGTTTTTACCTCTTTTTGCCAGGTTTACTTCGTAAACTGAATTTGAAATTCTTTGAATTATTTTGTACGGACCTCTCCTTACTTTGTCTAGTTTTCTTCTGTTTAACTTGTTTCCCATTTCTATATAAACCAAATCATTCTTCTTAAACGTATGTTCTTTTCTGTTTTGCTTAATCTTTTTGCATTATAAATTTTTAATAGTTTTCCAGTGCCTTTTTACTGTTTCTTCTAAGTTTTCTTCTGCCTGTAGACTTTCGGAACGATCTCCGATCTTTCTCCTCGGAGCAGATATGCTTGGTGGAAATCTTGTTATGGAGTGTGTTGTTTTATTGTATTCTTCTATACATTCCTCTGCTATTATTGCCCATGATCTTTTTTTATTCTTCTCACTGTTTATCTTCACTCTTAATCTGTTAGTTATAGATTGATTTAGCCTTTCATTTAACCCGTTTGATTCTGGACGATCAGTACACGTGAATATCATTTTTATGTTCTTTTCTTTTAAATATTCTTTGAATTCTCTAGAGTTTATTCCCGCGTACTGATCCCCGGGCAGTGTGTCTATTTTGTTTCTTTTTCGTGATGGGTTCTATTAGTTTTATGAAATCTTTAGCTGTTTGTGTCGTGGATGTTGAACCAAAAACAAATCTTGTCGTGATCTACTAAAATATGCATGTATTTTTAGAGTTGTACCTGTAAATCCTCCGATTGTGTCCATTGACATTATCTGATATGGCCTGGTCGCCGGTCTAATTGCGAAGGATTTCCTAATATTCTGCCTCTTCTGGATTTGCCTTCGATACAGTCATTGCATTGTTGCAAATCTTTCTACCATGGCGTCCATATTCTTAAAATAGTATTACGGTCTTATTTTATTTGCTAAATTGCTGCATTCCAATATGTCTGGTATTCGTGGATTTATTTATTAATTTTCTCCAAACATTTCCGAAACATATATCCTTGTTCTTTTATTTAGATTTTAAAACATATATTTCCTTTCTTTACTACATTCTTCAAGTTTCAGTTCATTTTTATTTCGGGTTTGATCATTTACGTGTCCTCCATTGTAACCATGTTTACTACTTTTAGTACATCTTCTTCATTTTCAAAACTTTCCAGCACCGGATTTCTCGATAGAGCATCCGCCTCTATGTTTGTTTTTCCGGGCCTATTATATAATTTTGAATAGGTATTGTGAAGATAGAAGATTAGGTCCCCCAATGGTTCATCCGTTCTGGCCTTTACCTTCAGACTTTCCAGCGGCTTGTGGTCTGTGATTACAGTGAAGTTTCGATCGAGCAGCCAGTGTTGCCAGTAGACAATGGCTTCTTTAATGGCCAGACATTCCAAAATATCCTTTCCTTTTTTTGTGTCGGATTTAGCTTTTTCGAGAAGTAGGCCACTGGGTGGAGAAATCCTTCATCGTCTGCTTGTTTTAACACAGCCCCAATCCCCTCTCCTGATGCATCTGTATATATGAAGACTTCCTTTCTGGATTATAAATCAATAGAATAGGACTGGAGCAAAGGAGTCCCTTGACTTTATCGAAAGCTATTTGGCAATCATTGTCCCATTCAAATTTTATATCTTTCCTAAGAAGTCTGTGGAAGTGGCTCTAACAGCTTCACTGAATTTTCTATATATCTGTGGTAAGTTTGTACACAAAATTGTCTTACATTCTTTTTATTTTTTAGTTGTTCAAACTTTTTCCCAATTGATATTAAGTTATCATTATATGGTCTTACTTTGCTTCTTTCAATAATATGCCCTAGGTATTTTACTGAATTCTTTGCCAAAATTGCATTTAGATAATTTCAATTAAAACCTTCTCTTCATTGTTTCAATTATCAGTTGAATATGCCTTAGGTGTTCTTCAATCGTTTCTGAGAATACCGGGATATCATCTATATAATTTATACAAAAGTTACTCAGGTTGTTTCTCCTAATACAATTTGCCGATAATGCTGAAAAACACTACTTGACAATTTTAGTCCAAACGGCAAAACATTCCATTGGTAGTGGCCGCTTTGAGTAATAAAGGCAAGCTTTTCGCTGTCTTTATCTCTGATCGGAATTGACCAAAACGCAGAATTTATGTCCAGCGCTGAGGAACCAGTTACAGTCTCCTGCTTTGACAATAATATCTTCTATACGTGGAAAGGGATGTATTTCTGGCACCAATAAGATTCTCACCTCGATAGTCAACACAAGCAGGTTTACTACCCTCATCCTTTTTGAAAACCATGGTGACAGGCGCCGCAAATGGCGAACTTGATTCCTCAATTAATGACGATTGTAAAAGTTTTCTACTTGAGCATCAATTTCTTTTTGGTCGGAAATTGAACACCTATAAAGGTTTTTGTATACGTATTTATTCTTTTAATCTTATTTTAGCTTCTGCATTTTTTACTCTTCCGACATCATATTTATCTTTGGCAAATGCTGATTTATTCTTTTCTAATATATATTCATAATCTTTTTTATATTATCTTTATTTAAATGATTCAAATAAGTTTCTATTCTTTTAATTCTATGTATTCGTTAAAGTACATATTACACAATTCATAGTCTTTCTCTATTTTATTGTTGCAGTTTTCCCAATATATGATATCAGTATCTTTATCTTTCTTTTTTACTATTTTCATTGTTTATGTATAAAACTATTTCATTTCTTTTTTATTTAAGTTTTTATCTAACTTTTTATCTTCTATCATCTCTTTATTTAATGTAATTTTATTATTCTTAGAGACGTTTTTTTGTAATATTTGTAAATTCTCGTCTTGTATTAGCAGATTTTTTTAATGGCATCTAGCCCCAATAAATCATACGAAGAATTATATTCTTATTACATACTTATACATTTAATGAATCTGTTATATTACCTATTTGTAATTCTAATTTTGTTTGCCCATTCACATGATTTATACCGTTTAGAGTTTGAAAAAAATTTTATCCTTTTCTATATTTTTCTTTAGTTCATCAATTAATTTACTGTTTGCCAAGGATATATTTGATCCAGTATCATAGACCGCCTTGACTTCTTTATTTTTGCCTATTTTAATTTTTAAATTTATTAATGGTATAAATCTGTGGGGCCTATTTAGTTTTCTTCTCCACTTTCAAGTTTTATTTTCGATAATATTTTCATTTAATAATGTTTCTGCAATTTCAGCATATCTTTTTTATTAAAGCATGGAATTTATTGGGTGATATCTATTTGGCTTTCCTAATTTTTCGCATTTGAAGCAAGGTTTTTTTCTATTTGCTTATAATCACTCTTTCTTTTTCTAAAGCATGTGAGTTTTCTTTTATATTTGTTTTATTAATAGGAATTCTCTGAATCTAACTTCTGTAAAAAGCTTATTAAGTAATCTGTTCTTTTTTATTTCTAATCTTTCCAATTGGTTGAATCATGAGTAATCCAATTTACCTATACTATGATTTATTCTTGTTTTTTCTGGCATTTCGAAATCAGCATCAATTAGCAATTTTCTTTTTTAACTGCATAGTCTACAAATGAGCCGTTCTATGTTCATATTTATAGAGGCGTATCTTATTTGAGACCATCCTCTTTTTGTAAAAACTAGTAAAAATGAACTAACCCATTCTGGCCACTTGCTCTGCTCGATTTTTTAAATTTGGTCATGTATTTTAGGCGTTCCATTTAGAAATATTTTAACGCTTGTATTTTTAATCTATGATTTATTATATTGTTTCTAATACATTCTTTTTCAGAGCAATTTATCCATTCATTTGCATCTTGATCTCTGCCATAGAATATTTCAATTAAACTTTTTCTATGTTATGTAGTGCATTAATATTTTCATCGACTTCTATTTCACTATTTTTTGGGCGTGTTAATGGATTCATTATTTACTTCTTCCAATAAACAGCCTTTGAAAATGAAGTTTCATCTTTATCCATGTATAATGATTTTATCTCAGGCGTCCATGTTAATTTTATGTTTCTAAAGTTTCAGATTTTTGACATACCTTTGATTGCTGCTTTAGATGCACTTAAGGCTAATATTTCTTGATGCGATTTTCATCTCTAAATTCTTTAGGAAATTTATAAGTTGTTTGGTCCTCCGCTGCTTTTGATAGAATAAACTGAAATGCCATCCTGTTGAATTTTCTTCACATGGATTATAACCCTTGTTGTCATCTTGCAGGAGTGAATTTTGATTTGTAATAATGTTTATTCTTCCCCCGTGGGGTTTGACAGGTAATTAAGATTGATTCAGCTATAAAGAAGAATATATTGTCAGAAATATTATTTACATATATAATACAATATTGTTTGAATGAACATGATTAATTACCTATAAAGAAGAATCAAAATTCAATGTCCTTTATTTATTCTAAATATAATTTAGAATAATAATATATTTGCAATTTACAATTATTTCTATTATAATATTAAATTCTTATAAGACTCTATATAATGCTATATTACTAAATGATATCAAAAAACCGTATTGGTAAGAATCTTTGATTCTTCTCGTCTCCTTGTGAGGGCGTTCAAATTAACTTTAATCATTTGGCACGTTAATTTCAAATTTACATATATATATTATATAAAATATATGTGTATAACTATAGTTTATTGTCTTTAGAATCTAAAGGTAAAAAATACTGTTGGCCTTATAATAATCAAAATTTTTAATTTGTTTTACTTCGTAAATTCAAGCAATCAAATTACAAGTATCGAGCTAGTAGAGAGAGCTTTTCTCGTCTTCTATATTTTAAGAAAATAAATAAGTTGAATACGATTTCAGATTTAAGATATTGTATCTTACCAGTTGAACAAGTGAGGGAACCTTAACATTTTTGCCCCATACATATAAACAAATTATCCTGGATATTAATATTTTTATTAGAAACGATTGAAACGCTACGAAACTGATCACTTACAGCCGCACTGATCTGATTGAATGAATGTGTTCCACTCTTTTCATGGTGCATTTCATTTTTAACCGACTTCAAAAAGGAGGGGGTTCTCTAGTCGACTGAATTTTTTTGTCTATATTACCTCATATCTCCGCCAATTGTGAACTGATTTTGATTTTTTTTTCATTGGGTTCAGTCTAGCTTCCGATTGGTCCCGTTTTTTCATTGGTATTAGACATTTTTTGTTAAGTTTGTTCAGGCCTAACTTCTTTGTTTATGAACCGATTTCGATGATTCTTTTTTTTATTGGAAAGAGGGTATCTTAGGGATGATACCATATTAATTTGCTAAAGTTCTGATGATATGATCAACGACCAAATAACGTAAATCTCAATTCTTATGAGCAAATAATCGAAATTATGATAAATAAAAATCTTTTATAAAAAAATCTTATAACATTCATTTTAAAACCCGCAAACGTTTTCGAGAGAATTTCTATATTTATGAATTGAATTTTATTATCATTTTCTGATTCATTCGCCTGATGCTTTCTCTTACGAGATGCACGCAAGGTATAATATTAAGTCACTATTAATAACATCATTAAAGAAAAATAAAAATAATTTTTATAAAAAAAAAAAAACTTAAATGCAACAAATAAAATAATAATAACTTGAAAATAAAATAAAATCCGCAAAAGATATAAAATAATTATCTTATTTAGTTACTAACAAGAAAATAATATGAAATTACTTTTGCAAAGTCGGTGCCAAACATTTACATTTTATGAATCGCACTCGACGGATCTTACTAGTACGTTTGGCGGGGTAGCGCTCGCTTATAGGTATAGTTTGTTTGGCACCGACTTCAAAAAGTAATTTCATGTTAATATTTCGTCGTTTAGTTGTAACTAAATAATATAATTAATGTATACTGCTTTAGTGGATTTTATTTTATTTTTAAGTTATTATTATTTTATTTGTGCATTTAAGTTTTTTGAAGTCGGTTTTATTTTTTTATAAAAATTATTTTTTCATTATTATGTTGTTAAAAAAGGCATGAAAAGAGAAAAACAAAGAAGATCTGGATCCCTGCGATCCCCTACAATCCCCCCGTTGGTTCTTTATTATATGAACAAACATTTTTATAATATCCATGCATATCAAAATGAACAAACCACGTTAACTAAAATAAACATTTCGAAGATTTTTTTTAATTTTCTCTCTAAGAAAAGAAAAAACAACTTTTTCTTGATGATTTCTATTCATTTAATCTCATTTTTAGGGTTCCGTCTAAACGTGAACCGGTTCTTAAACTAAATAAAAAACAAACCCGAACCTGAACCTATGGACATGTATTCATTTCCCTCGAAATTAAAAATCAGATTAAAATTTTAATAGAATACGTAATTATTTTGAGAGGTGGATCGAAAATAAAAAAAATAAATATTTTTTATCATGGTATGTGTGTTACCATTTAAAGATCATATTAGGTAGATTAGACTAGATTTTTTTAAACTTTTAACGCGATTTCCACACTCTGAGACAAAAATTAGGTAAAATTAAATTTAAAAAAAAAAAAAATCTTCAAATACATACTTTTATTCTCTCCATATCAACTACAAATACTAACTTTGAAAAGGTTTTGTTTTTGCCGAGAGTAATAGAGATGTTGATTCATAAAGAGGAATCAATGAGGTTGTCCTCTTCATGATGCTAATAAACATATACAGTGTGTAAATTTGAAAACTTCCCACACCTAGTATAGCTAAACTCCCAAATTATTTCAAAAATCGCTGAGACACGTCAAATTTGTATTCGAGGGGAAGAATTTTGACGTATAAATCCTCCTGTCCCCAGAAGCTACCCCCCAAAATCTTAAATGGGAAAGGGTCGAGTTAGACATCATTTAGAAGGGCTTTTTATTCTCTACATTTTGGTGTCCCATTTTTAAATTTAAGTACTGCGTAGCCAAGTTAGGCGTCTTTGAATATTGAAAAATTGAATGTTTGTAACTATTTGTGTGAAACATTAAACTTTATAAATTCTCATTAAAACGAGTTTTGACGATAGTACGTTGTTTTTAATAAAATCGAATTTTACAAATTAGAAGGCGTTTTTATTATTGCACATTTATTTTGCAAATGATTAACAAAACAAAATTGAAAACACCAAAACTAAAGTAAAGGTTTAAAAAGAACCGTGTTTGAGTAAGATTGGCCCTATTTTATTTTAATGAATTGGCTAAGGAGCCAGTTATAGGGAAAATAAAAAGATGAAATAAAAGCCAACTTCTATTATATACTTTATTTTGGGCAGACGTAATCGATAATACCAAAATAAAGTATCAAATAGAAGTTGGCATATTTCACCTTTTTTATTTTCCCTTGTGGCCCCTTAGTCAATTTATTAAAATAAAGTAAAGGTGTTTTCAATTTTGACTTCAAAATGATGTCTCACTCGACCCCTTTCCCATTTAAGATTGGGGGGGGGGGGGTGATGCAGGGTCGATCTAATTTATAGCTCAAAATTGTCCCCTCTGGAATACAAATTTGACGTGTCTTAGAGATTTTTGAAATAATTTGTCAGTTTAGCGATACTAGGGGTGGGAAGTTTTCAAATTGATACACTGTATATATATATATAATATACCTTCTTCTTCTTCGAGTGCCATACTACACGGCTGGGTGTCGGCGCCTCTCCACATATACCTGTGCTGAGTGTGTTTAGTTGTTTTACACAGATATACGGGACCTACTTTTTAACGCCGGTTCCGAACGGCTAATTTGGAGAGGTCACTTGGCAATTATACTCTTGGTAGGTTGCCATTACTTTCCAAGAAGAGGCGACTGCAAATATCTATCTGCCGAGACTCGGTCTCGAATAGCAATCTGAATCCAACGACCCAACACTCTATCCACTATTTTGATCGCCTCAATAATATACCTACCAAATATAAATATGTAAATTTTGATTCATGGCCAAAAGTATTAAGCATATTATAATATCTCTCCAGGTATTTTGAGATGAATCGACATAAAAAATTATGTAGAATAATAAAGGTTTATTTATTGAAAAATAGATAATATTTCGTTATAACTAATGTTCATTGATTGAAAAATAATCAATATTTCGTTGGGCCACCCTTCTCCCATGACTGCAGCTATTCTATTCGGACATGGAGGAGGCAACTAGCCTCCTGAACTGCTCTACTTAACGCGTTCCACTCTTGCGGGAGGCAGCGCTTAAGATCTAATTTGGATTTTATGAGGTGTTCTCGGACCTTGCTCTTTAGTATATCCCATATGCAAATCTTCTATGGGTTTCAGATCTCATAATGTACTACTCATGGGGTCAGTTACCAGAATGGATATAGAAAATTCGTTTTCTTACTAGCCACATAAACGATAAAATACATTATTTCAAATTAAAAAGACTGATGATGAAGGCCAAACCTTCGAAACTCTAGTCTCAAACAAATAAATTATATATATACATATTTATATTTGGTATGAATATATTTATTTTTATCCATTAGAATACAATCTCATTGAATTTTCTTTATAAAAATAATTTTTATAAAAAAAAATAAAACAATAACTAAAAAAATTAAATACAACAAATAAAATAATAATAACCCAAAAATCAAATAAAATACACTAAAAGGTATAAAATAATTATCTTATTTAGTTCAAATAAACTACGAAATATTAACATGAAATTACTTTTTGAAGTCGGTGCAAACAAACTATACCTAAAAGCGAGCGTACCCGCCAAACGTACTAAGTAAGAACCGTTGAGTACGATTCATAAAAAATGTATATGTTTGGCACCGACTTCAAATAGTAATTTCATGTTAATATTTCTCGTTTATTTTTAACTAAAATAAGATAATTATTTTGCCTTTTAGTGTATTTTATTTTATTTTTAAGTTATTATTATTTTATTTGTTGCATTTAATTTTTTGTCGGTTTTTATTTATTTTTTTAATTATTTTATTTTCTCTTTTTTGTGATGTTATTAATAGTGACTTAATATAATACCTTGCATGCATCTAGTAAAAGAGAAAGCGTCGGCACGAATGAATCAGAAAATTATAATAAATTCATTCATAAATATAGAAATTCTCTCGAAATGTTTGCGTGTTTTAAGATTTTTTTATAAAAGATTTAATTTATTATAATTTCGATTATTTGGTCATAAGAATTGGAGATTTACGTTATTTCGTCATTGATCATCTCTTCGGAACAATAAATTAATAATTTTCCCTAAAGGTACCCTCTTTTTAATAAAAACGAATCATTAAAATCGGTTCATAAACAAAGAAGTTATGCCTGAACAAACATATCAAAAAAATTCAATACGAATGAAAAAAAAACAGGGACCAATCGGAAATGAACTAGACAGTGCAAAAAAATTCATCAAAATCGCTTCACAATTGTCGGAGATATGAGGTAACATAGACACAAAAAATTCAGTCGAATTGAGATCCTCCTCCTTTTAACCGACTTCAAAAGGAGGAGGTTCTCTATTCGATTGAATTTTTTTTTTTTTTTTTTTTTTTTTGTGCCTATGTTACCTCATATCTCCGCCAATTGTCAACCGATTTTGAAAATTTTTTTTGCATTGGGTCCAGTCTAGCTTCCGATTGGTCCCATTTTTTTTTCGATTTTTTCATAGGTATTAGACCTTTTTTATTAGGTTTTGTTTGAGTTGTTTAGACCTAACCTCTTTGTTTATGAACCGATTTCGATGGTTCTTTTTTTATCGAAAGGGGGTGTCTTAGGGATGGTGTCATATTAATTTGGTCAAGTTCTGATGATATAATCACTATTAATAACATCACTAAAAAGAGAAAAATAAAAATTTTAAGAAAAAATAAAAACCGACTTCAAAAAAATTAAGTGCAACAAATATAAAAATACACTAAAGGTATAAAATAATTATTATCTTATTTAGTTACAACTAAACAAGCAATATTAACACGAAATTGCTTTTTGAAGTTGGTATAAACATATACCTTTTATGAATCGCACTCGACGGATCTTACTTAGTACGTTTGGCGGGTACGCTCGCTTATAGGTATAGTTTGTTTGGCACCGACTTTAAAAAGTAATTTCATGTTAATATTTCGTCGTTTAGTTGTAACTAAATAAGATAATAATTATTTTATACCTTTTAGTGTATTTTTATATTTGTTGCACTTAATTTTTGAAGTCGGTTTTATTTTTTCTTAAAAATTTTTATTTGAAGTCGGTTAAATATAAGAATATATTTGAAATCTCAAATATTTTGGAATCTCTCGGAGAGTAACACAAAAATCTTCAGTATGCCAGTCTGATTCACACTTGGTCACTTTTTACTATCAAGCAATTAAATAATTAGGCAAAGCTCGGGAAAGGCTCGGGAGCAAGGCGAGAGCCTCCATTAAAACAATACAATTGAGTTGCATATTTTACATGGGCACAATGTTTACTCATGGATTATTTCATTCTGTGGATGTAAATAAATTCCTTATTGGATACTAACAGAAATTCAAATACTAATAAAAACTATATGGTAACAACCAATTTTATAAAATATTTTTGTTTTGTGCAGATTTGAAATAATAAATTTCTATTATAGAAAGATAGTATTCAAAAAATGCTATCCTACTTTTCCAGTTTTAAAATAAATTAATAGCTATTTTTTTTCTGGTTAAAGAGAGCACCAAATTTCTTACTCTTTAATTATGACTCGCATTTATAAACACTTACCTATAGGTTATATATAAAGCCATTTTTTTATCTCACGAATCTAAGTTTATTAAAGATCAATTTTATAGTGGATAGATTTTTTCAAAAATGTTCTATGTTATTTGAAACAGTGCAAATCAGTCACCTAGGGATAAATTAAAATAAAAAATCAGTTGGCAACGATTGACGGTGACATTATTACGTAAGTCTGGACTGTTAATTTCATTTGAAGAGGGTCTCTTTCTGGTTTCTGTCCCAGTTTATAACTCTTCCTTCCCCGAATAGGACATGATGAAGGGCTTTAGTTCAAACAGAATATACACGACAATAAAAGAACCAATCCCTCCCAAATGCTCTCTTTTGCTAAATCTCGCGTGAATTCGATTGTTTGATTGTTTGTTTGTTCTTTTTATTCTAACCCAGCAGCCATCAACTTGATGGGTTCATTACTCGTAAGAAAACTCTTAGTAAAGTAATAATTTCTTGATTGTTTTTGTTTTCTTTTTTTCATTTCAACAAACAATTATTATTATTTGTACGAAATTTTCTCTGAAGAGAGACGGCTGGTAGACATTTTAACTGAAACTAATGGAAGACTGCTGCCCCAGGGGTAGTGAAGAAAGAAAAAGAGTATCACATATCCAAATAAGAGTGTAATTTATTGGATTTTCATTCCTTGTTTCTTTCCTCCTTTCCTTTCAAACCGTCGTTTCTTTCCCCCCATCTTCAGGGTTTCAAAGGGTCAATGAAGGAAACAAACAAAATGTTTCCTTCCTCTCTCGACAGCAGTGTTTAAAACTTCTTTCTTCCTTAGCAGAAGCATTAAAATAGAAAAATATATTTTTTCTTAATTATAATTAAGAATTTTTTTCTTTCTATTTAATGCTCTGCTAAGGAAGAAAAGAAGTTTAAACACTGCTGTGGGGAGGAAACATTTACTTTAACACTGTTTAAAACTTCTTTCTTCCTTAGCAGAAGCATTAAAATAGAAAAATATATTTTTTTCCTTAATTATAATTAAGAATTTTTTTTCTTTCTATTTTAATGCTTCTGCTAAGGAAAAGAAGTTTTAAACACTGCTGTGGAGAGGAAAGAGCATTTGCACAGCAGTGTTTAAAAAACTTCTTTCTTCCTTGCTTAGAGCATTAAAATAGAAAAATATATTTTTCCTTGAGTATAATTAAGAATTTTTTTCTTTCTATTTTAATGCTTCTGCTAAGGAAAGAAGTTTCGCTACTGCTGTGGAAGAGGAAACATTTTGTTTGTTTTCTTCATTGACTCTTTGAAACCCTGAAGAAGGAGGGAAGAAACGTCGGTTTGAAAGAAAGGAGGGAAAAAAAGGGAATGAAAATCCAATAAATTACACCTTATTTGGATATCTGATAATTCTTTTTCTTTCTTCACCCTGGGTAATCTTCCATTAATTTCCTTTAAAATTATTATTATTATTCGTATATATTGGAACAAATCTTCGGATTTAAACGATCGCAATAACATAAAAATAGACTTTTGAAGATGACCTAAAAATTTCTCTAGATTGATCGCTATTTTAACTACCGCTTCTTTATATCATATAAAATGGATATAAAATCAGTTTCTTACTTTTCTATTATAATGTTTTTATTAACTAATTAATTGATCTGAATACAAGATACCCTGAGATTATCTACCATATAATTATCGTACTACCGACATTCTTGGATAACATCCATCTCTTGTTTATAAAAGCAGGCCAAGTACGAGTAAAACCACATACTGACCGGTTCCCTACCTTATAACTTCCAAATTAGTTGATATATTAAATATGCAATTGGATGTTGATGAAGGCAGTCCACGGTGGTTGTAAAAAATAAGACTATAATGATTTTATTATTTTACATTTATTCGTTAAACCGACGTTTCGAATTCCCACATTTCTCTCCTTCTTCAGGGTAACGAAAAGTCATTGAAAGTAGTTCAAATCATAATTACTTCCTGTCTCCTTTGACAATGCCAAGAAAACATTATAAAATTTTTCATCTCGAATAGAAAAAAGCAATTGATGATTAATGTGTTAATGAGATATATATGTCACATAAAAGTAATTATGATTTGAACTACTTTCAATATTTTGTTATGAAAGGAGAGAATATCTCCGAAACGACAAATGTAAAATAATAAAATATAATCTTATTTTTTACAGTACAGATACCTCTTCACTATACCAGTCCGTCTTCTAAAGAAAAACGCTATCGATATATTAAATATTTATTATTATCTGTCGTTGGTAAATAGGGAATGAGTGGTATTTTTTCATAATTTTAATTTAAACTGTTTCTAAAGGCCGACACATACAAAAATCATCTAAAAATCTCCCCAAACGGTTATTTTAAATCAAAATAATTAAAAAATAATAATAAATCTTAAGGCGATCTTTATAGGGATATCTCACACCCTGTGATAAAAAAAATCATTCCAATCCGACTTTTAGTTTCTGAATGGTTTTGAATCGGGATGAAAATGTTACATCAAGATTTTAAAAGTGTCACCCAATATCTGGCATGAACTTAGGCGTGTAGCTGCCACTTTAAAAATCTTCCTGATAATCATCCACGAAACCCAAACAACAAGAAAAAACTTTTACTTAAACTTTAAAAAAAATGTTTTCCTAATTATCTTCTAAATCGAATCGGATGTTTCATTTTCCTGAAATTATTATTTATTTACGAATATTTATGTGGCAAGCTTGCTTTAACGAAAAAACAAATTTTTATTTTATTATTACCAAATTTATTTGATTAATTTATTAGACAGTTTCGGTTACCCCCTGGTCGACCATCTTCATCAGTAGTACTGAATATTTTTATAAACTTTTTAACAATTACACAAAATATTTAATACAATTTCACATTCATACATATGTACAGATGTACACTTTTGTTCAAGATTTGGAAATTTGTCAATTCACATACATATTTCATCCGTAATTTAGTATAATTGATATTTCAATCATTCATACATATCTAGGTATATTTGGTATATATATGTTTATTTGCATCAAACAGGGAATAATAACCTCATTGATTTCTCTTCATAAGAAAATTTTAAGTTCCAAAATCTCAACCTCCTAGGGAAACATATTCTCATGAGAAAAAAAGTCGTTATTCACCGATAATTGCCTACCAATCAGGCGCGGATCCAGACCTCTTTTTTTTGGGGGGGGGGTCGCCGGTATATAAGATCTACTTTTGATCTCGGAAGTATGTCACGATCGAATTGTCCAAGCGGGGGGGCAAAGTCGCCGCCGCCGCCCCCCCCACATAGAACTTTATTTTCTTCAATTTTAAAATTTAATGTTATAAAAAATTAAATAAACATATAAAAAATGTTGATCTCTGATGACATGGGGGGGGCCGTCCGATCGCCCCCCCGCCCCCCTGGATCCGCGCATGCTACCAATATATAAGAAGGGTGAATTCACATTGAATTTGTTTTACCTTATTAATTCTATATAACTTGAATAAATGTCATATGATTTTCGTCAATAGTTTAAAAGTTACAATTCTATGTATGCGGGACTCAAAGACAGCGAAATCTTAACAATACAGGGTGTTTCAGGAGGAATAGTAAATATTTTAGGAGATAGTATTATAGACGAATTGCACTAAAAAATGCCACATAACATGTGTCCAATTTTTATTGAGTACAGAGATACAGCTGTTAGTATGTAACCCAAACAAACTCATATTCAGCAAGTGTAAATACGTGCGGCATGTTTACCCGCTACAGTACAGTAGACTTGGCCAACAAATCACAATGAAAACAACACTCTACTGCTGACATTCGATAAATACGCCCATAGCAACCCATAACAACCAGTGTACCAAGGCACGAAAAGAAAATACATTGAACTCAGCTGTATATTTGTACTCAATAAAAATTGGACACATGTTATTTAGCATTTTTTTATTGTAATTCATCTATAATACCACCCTATAAATTTTCCGATAAGTGATTTTTCAAAGATTTATCCATTTTAATGTTCTTATTATTTGAACCACAACAGCCCTTTCGATCGATCTACGTGGTAAAATTTTACGGTCGTTCCAAAAGCACTGACCAATCTAATAAAATTAGAGTCCTTGATATTTTTTAATCACTCCAGATATTCTATATGAAAATAAAATTTAAAATATGTTTATTAATTTAATTAGTAATTTCTAACTAATATAGTTGAAGGAGCAGCCGCCCTTCTGCGCTTTATTCTTTGACCCAATTCTCTCCTTTCACTTTATAAACTAATTATTAGCATACTGCACCTAGCATAATGTAGATGAATTTTCAACGTTTTGTTCTCTAATTCTAGAATTTAATAATATTATGATGTCTTCTCCGCACGTGGTTTCTGTTATAACGAAAATTATATAAAATATATATTGTATGAGAGGTCGGAATTCCTTTTATGTCCTTATAAGTTCATCATGTAAGTCATCTTTGTAAAGCGAAGTGATTCAACAACGGCTCTTTATTTCGTTTTATTTGATTCGGGTCTTTTGTCTTTGTCCATTTAGAGCTTTCTCCATTTTCTTGATAATAAATAATTGATTGTTTTTCGTTTGCCTGGTTTCTTCTTTCATTCTTTGCAACTTTGGACTAGATTCTTTTTTATTTCTTAAGTGAATACATATATGACTTTCATTTTCAGTTCGCTCAACCAAACCTTGAAATAAAATCATCTATTTTATTAACTCTAAAAAAATTTATAGTATTTTTTTATTTGGGCAAAAAATCGCTTCCATTTCGATATATATTCTCTGAGAATATTACGAAAATGAAAACCATCCATTAAAGATATGAGACATACAGACTTTAATATAAATTAAAATGAAATACAATACTTATGTTAAAAATATATTATATAAAATGGAAACTTCATCCATAGCGATTTAGAATACAGTGAACCCCCTCAAATCCGAACGAATTGGGGCTGTAGCCTGTTCGGATTAGCCGAAAGCAGATTCGACAATTAAAGATAACTGATATCAAGTGAAATATTAAGTGCTATTTTGTGTGTTTCTATTATTATTTCATTGTTTTTGCAACGTGATTAACCTAAAGAATTTCAACAACCAACTTTTGCTGCTTTTCAATCGTGGATGAAATACAAGTATGTAGACATATTTACACTTTATTAGGTATCCTGTACTTTGTTAATTTTTCAACTAATTATGTAAAATAAGGTTATAATGTAGAAATATACATAATTGTTTTATGACTAAAAAATAAGTTTTTCTTTTTTTGCGTTCGGATTTCCCGGGATTTCGGATTTCCGGGTTTCGGATTTAAGGGGTTGTATATATTAAAAAAATGAAACAAAAAAACACTGTCGAACTACTCTATTTAAGTCTTAAGCGTTCTCTATCACTAATAAATAGCTGATCAAAAAAACAATTCCTAATAAATATTCTTCCAGTTTTAAACTGGGATCCTTTGCTATTTTTTATTTTCGAACTTTTCCTCCATGCAGACCCGTCGGAAAAGGGGGGGGGGCAGTTGTCCTAGGCCCGCTGCTACCACTGTTATATAAATTTTTGTACTACTAAAATCTATTACTTATTATAATTAAAAATATAAAATAGCAAAATTACGTAACAAAGCATATTAAGTTACGGATTTATTAATTTGTTAAATAATCAAATATTTTACAAATAGAAAAATGTAGTACTTTTATTTGTCCCATCATTGGGCCGCTGGTTTGATTTTGCCACAGGGCACATGTAGCAGCTCTCCACGGGCCTGCCTCCATGTCCTCAGAAATGCTTTACAGTTATGATGGAAACTTAAAATCGACTTTTTTGGTCTTAAAAGTTAAAGATTATAATATTCGAAAAAGGTAATCAGGAATTTTCGTCTTTAGAACTGAAGTTTTGCCCTAACTTGTGAATTAGGAGTAAAATTATTGATTTTTTTTTCATCTTGAACATTTTGTAGTATAAAGTTAATCGTAATGTTTTAGGGAATATAAATTTATAATACTTTAATATAGAAGAAAATGAACAATAAATTCTCTCCTAAGCGCGTTTAGTATTCTAAAAATGTTTTCGCAAATACGCAAATGAATTCTGCATTTATATACCAACCTCGAATTCCATTCAAAAACCATCAACTTATTGGAAATCCATTTTATATAAATCGGCGAATTTACATTATTTAATTTATTCACATATGACTACATGTTAGAAATATTCTTCCTCACCTCCCATTTAATAATAAAAATAAAAATGTTACTTAATTTATTTCAAATTTTATTCAAGTTTTTCTTTATGTATTTTTAGTTTTTGAATTAAATATCATTATTTTATTTTGGATTTACATAATATTTATACATAATTTTTTTTTTTTTATTCTTAAAATTTTCTTCACTATTGGGCCATTTGACACTACGTGGTCAGTAAGCGCAGTTCGCCAAGAGAGCGGAGTATTGAATCCGCTCAAAAATTTTGACCTAGAATACGTCTTTGTCCGCGAGTAAGTATGGAGTGTGAATCGAGAAAATCGATAGTTGTTCCTTCAAGCATTTGAGCTCTTGTGTAGTATTTTTTTTTTAATGTTTTTTTAATGTCAGAAGTAAATTGTCATTATTAGGTAGGTATATCTTTAAAAATAATTCATAACATATATAGGCCTATAAATCAGTGGCGTACGGTCCATGGATGCTGTGGTTGCGGCGCATCCCTAAAATTTCAAACGTTTAGACTAGTTTCATAAATATACCTATAACCACTTCAAAATTTCAGGAGGATCTTTAAATTTTCAAATTATTATCCGATTTTTCAAATAACATTATTCCTATAAAAACATTTTTTGTTTTGAAAGTATATTGGTTTTCGAAATGAAATAAAATTGTTGCATAGTTTCAAGGGGCAATTAGAATGATTTTTCCGGAAAGGGTGTCGATAGAAGGTTTGAAGTCGCTGCCTGGTAGATATATCTTACAGTTCAAGCAGGTCAAAGACAAGTCCACAGGAGCTTTAGTCGAATAAAAATTGTTCTCGCTGAGTAACAAAAAAGGAATAAATGAAGATAATTCGGGAATCTTTGCACTAATCCATTTCTATGAACTCTCAATATATAAGATAGATAATAAGTAAGACCCGGAGATAGAAAAAACAATGGAGAAAGATGCGAAAATTCAAAAAAAAAAAATAAAAAATAGTCCCGATAAAGATGTTTCGGGAATCTTTAGACTAATCTATTTCTAAGAACTCTCAATATATAAGATCAAAAATAACTAAGAGTCCTATAGATAAGCCATGCTTATAACAATAGAATTAGGAGAAATTTAAGATTTATTGTAGAATAAGATCGATTTCTATCTCAGGGACTGAGTTTAAAGTCACAAAATTTAATTTCTGACTAATGTTCTAATGTTAAATTTGAAAAATAACGAAAATGGTGCCGTATTCGATGAAATTTGCAAAAAAAAGCGAAGATTAAAATAAAATTTCAAAAAATGAAGGGTACTTTTTTGACAGCATCCCCTGGTTTTAAAGCCACAAACCGCCACTAATATACAATATTATCTATAATTATCATCAAAAAACATGATTATTACATCTATTTACGAATATGAAAAATTTAACTATTATTTTATAATCTTATAAATATTATATTAATTAAAATATCGAGGAGTAATAATTATTAAGTCTAAATTATTATAGGTCTCTGATATTTGATTCTTCGCAAAGTATCAGACGTATCTAACACTGCATTTGTTTTTTTTTTGCCAAGTCGTGTGTACCTATATAAAATGTCTTAAACTTGGATATATATATTTTTAAAGCATTATTTTATCATACCTTTCTATCTTACCATGTATTTGGATTCCGATACTCAAAATAAGTTCATTAGTAAGTTCGTTCTGGTGCCAAAATATTTTTATTTACGAAAACAAAGAAGTGATTAGATTTAAAAAAAATGAAAATTATAATTGTTATTTCTCTAGAATGGTTCTAGAATGGAGATAATAAGTTGAAATCTTTCATGGCTAAATATCAAAATTTGCAAAAAGAGTAGGTTTCAACTCTTGAAAATACCATATTTTCATTTTTGTCTTCCAATCTTTTTATATACTTTTTAACAGTCTGTTATAATAAAGAGTACCCTTAAGCCTTTCACTTATTACTCTGCGATGTTTCTTTCCAAATAGTTTACAATTTTTTATCTGGGTTCATGTTTTCTTTTTTTCTTCTGCAACCCCTACATATATTTTTCCTATCCTCCATTCTTTGCTCCTCAAATGCTTTCACATCTTGCCTTAATAGATTTCTCTTCTTCTTTACGTTGAGGTTTCAGAATAATTTTTTATTTCAATATCGGTATTTATGTTATAAAAATATCGGAAAAACGCATATTTATTAATTCGTTTTTAGTCGTAATATATGATTTATTCTACGTCTGTAATTATACCTATTGTTATAACCAATTTCTTTAATCTGTCTGGGTCATAATTTTAATTATTCCTCAGTTTATTCTAAAACTTTTTCCTTCTTGTTTTCATTTTATTTCCCCCTTTTATTATAGAACAAAGTTGGTTCCGGAACCATCTTTTAATTCATTTCTAGCATATTTTGGGTCATCTTTTATTTTTCTTTGTTTGTATTTTTAAGCTATATCCGGGCATTCTTCTTAAAGCTTTTGTTGCCATTTTTGACTTTTCAATTCAAGTTCTTGTGTACATATGTTTGCTTGTTTTTCGTAATTCCTATACATTTTCAGACATACCCTTTGGATCGAGCATCCTAAAGAACTATGATATAGGGGCCATCCATAAATTTCCTCACACGAATTTCTCATAATTTTTGACCCCCCCCCCCCCCCCCCCGTCCTTGTCACAGGTGGTCTCATTTCCCTGGGGTGACGTCACATATTTTGCAATTTTAAATTTAGAAATTATTAAATTAAAACACCACTTCTAAAATTATTTATATATTTCTATTTAAAATCGTTTTTCATAAAATCAATAATAAATCAATCATTTTAAGAAGTATTTATTTTCTCTAAAAGTATTTTTTTTGAAAAAGGATAAAAATTTTTCCTGAAAAATTTGAACTATTAATAAACATTTTTGTGATAGATCTTAAATTAAATTAAATATCGCAGTTTTATTAACCAATAAAAAAATTACAAAATATGTTTACCACTATTTCAAATATCTTCGACTCGCTCGAAGTTCTCTCGCCATCGAATGTCCTCTTTTAATTTTTTTTTTATATTTTTCTTGTGTCTTTATTTTAGTAAGGGGAAACAAAAAACAATCAAAAATTAAAAAATAAAAAAACTTCATATTATAAGACCATGTATTTTTTCCGATATTTTTTCGGACTAATTCTGAATTGCCGTCTCAATCTTAGTATCAGATTGTCATAATAAATTTTCTGATTTCCATTCAACTTTTTTCATTATTCTACAAACAATTCTGATAATATTTCTTCCTTATAAATTTGTTAAAGAATATGTTCTTTTTAACCATCTTTCACTTGTTCATTTTCAAGAAAATTTTTAACAATTTATTCTTTAACCAGTAGCTTGTTTTAAAGAAAGAAGTAATTTTTAAAAGAACATAGAATGTACCAAACAAGATCTTACCTCCCGGCAAGTCAAGGGCCTTCCGAAAGTTTAATGAGATCTGTATCTTTTCTCTAGGAAAGACTTAAATTAAATCAAAATCTTATTATCTTTTTGTTCATACATCATTAACGATTTTCTTCTCTTTTTTTTATTTTTATTTTTTTATCTCTCTCTTGCTCACCAAATCTTCTAAATTCAACTGAAGATTGCTTTACAGTTATGGATTATTTTCTTTGAAATTCTCTATTGAGGGTGGCAAAGAGAGCTTAAAAGAATTATCTATCTCGTCTTCTTTATGTTTTATCAAAAAATTATATCATAAGACAGTTTAGGTTTAGTCTAAAGTAGAAGATCAAGTTGGATAACTTTTTCAATTTACTACAAAGATCTTTTTGCCAACCCATATTATATTTCATTATGTATACGTATAAAAGTCACTAGGCTCTATTGTGTCACAGCCAGCCCAAATCGAGGGAGGCCAAACTTTTGCACGGCATTCATTCAAAACTCATTATATTTTTTATTTATTTTATTTTTAATTAGCCATTTGATTCACCTGTATCATTTACGGCAGTATATTATTAAACAATCATTTATTTATAAAATTATTTCAGTGTATATAGCATTTGAAAATAAAAAGCTACATAAATATGTATTTATACATTTTAAATTAATAAATTTTAATTAACTTCTCATTTATACATTAAAGAAAAAGTTAATTTTTTTTTTGTTATATTATTATGTTAATTTGCGAACATTGTCTTAGAACGTTGAAACTTAGCGCAAAGGTGCAGTTTTTTAATACAAATTTTCAGCCAAATTTCACCTCATTTGTTCTTCATATAACGATTTGATTTTTTCGCATTTTTTTCCAAAAGTTCTAAATTTATGAATCCCAAAATCTAATCAATTTTTTTAATGTTAATACAAACATCTTACCGCCTAGATGAATTTACTACGATTTACTTTTTGGGTTATCGTAACTATCGGAATCAAGGCACATTCAAAGTCAGGCCAGATAATCAAATCAAATATGAAATTCTGCTGCAATGTTGGAAAATTATTTTTCTTCTCATTTCATATATAACACATATAAGCAAATGGAATGGAAAATTTTTGAGCTAATACTCTGGCCGCCTGGAAAAATGTGTGAGTAGAAATTTTCCCGAAAATTTTCATAATAAACAATTTAACCAGAACCTTAAACCTGCTTAAATTAACGGAGTATGATGGCCTTTTTCCCTTTTAACCGGGGGGTCCATAGTATCCATTGTTTGTGGTAAGAGGCGACTAAAAATGATTAAGCGTTAAGCTCTCATCTGTGGAGAGGGGCCTCCAAGCATTCTCTTGTCACACTGGATCCAATTCAGAAGCGAGCAATTAAACTAATAGGAGACCCGGCCCTAACACTCACTCGACTCCCTGGCTCACCGAAGAAACGTTTCTTCCCTTTCCCTGTACTGCAGATACTATCATGGTGTCTGTTTAGTTGAGCTGAAATCAATTATCTCCCCTAAAGCCACCTTTACGAGAAACACGCGGTTTTCGAAGGCTCAGGACCCCTTTGGTGTCTAATTGGATAAAAATCGAACAAGCGCTTTCGCCAACTCTTTTATTCCTATGACCTCCAGAGACTGGAACTCGCTCCTAGCCATCATCTTCTCCGCTACTTATAACCTTCAGCTGTTTAAGACACGTATCCATAGATACCTTCGACCCCTACCCAGCCCATAAAATCCCCTCTTCTTCTTCTTTTCACGATGGATGAGCCAACCCAGGCCTTTAAGGGGGTGCACCTTTTTGGTCTAACTCCTTCTCTCATCATTTTCATTAAAAAAAAGAGTTAACATTTCTACCCCATAAAAAATATTATGTTAAAAGATCTCGAGAAAACGTAGTCCGACAACTATCACGGAATCACGGAAACGATGTTTCCTCGAAACTGACCTGAAAATTTGCTCATGAAAGGTGTTACTTGATGAGTATTTCATTACAGAGCACAAACTTAAAAATATCCAACTCATTCACTGGCTCCAAAAAAGACCTTTGAGGCAATTTCAAAAGAAATTAGATTCTGAGAAATACCAATTTTGATAATTTTTAAAGAGTTAGATGTCGGTTCAAGGTGAAACATTTTATATAATACTAAAAAGTAAGTAAAATTTCAAGGTAGGTTTCACAAAATAAAATAAAACTCAAAACACATATTTGTTTTATTTTGTGAAACCTACTTTGGAATTTTGCTTACTTTTTATTACCAAACTTGAGCCTTAGGCGACAAGATGATGCATGAAAAGATAATCAAGCGATTGGCATCAGAAATTGGTGAGCAATTTCAAGGGGCCGAATTGGGAAAGGGCTGTCGTGTCAAGAGGACATACTTTTTTATTATGTTTTGAATTTATGAAATAACTATAATTCGTTACTTTCATTGATCAAAAGCATTGGTTTGAAAAGTATAATTTAAAAATGAATTGCATAGAAAATGTCTCATGAATAATGAACATTGTTTTAGTTATTTTCTAAAGGCGCCAGTTACCTAAATACGGTCCTCCTTTAGATAACTATCAACTACCTGGTTATTTTAACTCAGTTTATGCAAAATCGTGACTTGGTCTTTTTTTGCAATAAGATATCGTTTTGTTTTTAGTATTTGCATAACGCAATACTCTCTTATTAAACCATTAAAATCAGATTATTTCTATTATATGGCTATGATCATTAGTTAAGGCTTAGCCTGCTTGACTTTATTCATGCATTGGTATAATGAGCTCTAAAAATAAAATAAAGGAAATGTGAGAAGAATGACAAAAATTTATTCGAATTATGAGATATTATCTTGTATTTAAAAAGTTCTTATTCCGGATAATAAGCGTGAATTTAATAGGAGAAAATCAACGACAGTGTTCTCTGCTTAGTTAAAAACGAAGGGTGAACCGCGACCTAAAATGGTGTACACCTCACTTCCACCTCCACTTTCATTTCCATGCTAGAATACAATAATAGATGACAATAGATTATCTAATGAATTCCAAAGTAATTCTAAATAATTCTAAAGACGGTGTACACCTAATTCCAATCGCGGTTTACCCCTCTGTTAAAAATGTTTTTTTTTTTTTTTTTTTGGGAGGGGGGTTCGTCTTAGATAGATGAGAGTGCCAAAGGCCAGCAATTCATTTTTGTGAAGGGTAAGCAAATTTATCTATCCCATCTTAGATTAAGCAGAGGACACACTTATTGATTTTCTCTTATCGATATTCTTTTATATTTATTGAAATTTATAAATACTAGTTGCAAAATTAGGTTTTAAGCCCGTAACTGTATTAAAAAAACTCAACACCTTTAGGGTATTCCACTTCCCTGCTTAAGAATACACATAGGTGTATAAGAATTAGGCGCAAAATGTAATATTGTTAAAATTATATGTAAATTATATAACTGAGTACCTATATTAGATTCTTTTGTCCCAGCACCAATAGTGTGTGCAAAATTTCAGCTCAATCGGTTGGGTGGAATGAAGTAGTGGACTAGGATTTCCGAAAATGGATTTTTCTGATTTCGATTTTATAAATCTCACTTTCGATTTTTCAAAACTACATGGAAGTATCCAAACATCTTTATAGTTAAAATACGAAAAAATGTCGAAAATATTACTTATCTGGGTTTGAGACTCCAAATAGAGGCCGAAAAGCCATTGGTCTTCTGTATGTGAATATGATAAGGTAAAAATGATAAATCTCACCAATATTTAATTTTTGAAATCTCAACGTTAGTTATTGACTAGATATCATAACAAGATTTACTTACAAATCAACCAAATTGATGTACCCCTTTATTTTCTCTCTAGCTTTATTGACTTTTTTTAAATTCCAACTATTGTTTCAACTATTTCCTGTGTTTATCAAGGATCACATTTACTTTGTTGCCAATAATTTTTATAAAAATCGCTTGGTTGTTTAAAATAATAAAAACTCATACTTCTATGAACATTTTTTAGAAAATTAAAGAAAGCTCTTGATCCCAGATTTTTGTCGGTACTATTTTTAATTTCCAAAATACTGTTGATTTGTTATTAATCTGGAGTAAAGTGAAAGACATGCTAAACTAAACTAAGCACAAAAATATGTATTTTTTATATTAAACTTGAAATAATTTGAGACCGAAATATATTGAGCTCAGATTCCGGCCATTGTCATATTTCAATATTCAAAATCAAATTGTAAATAACTCAAATACTCGGTACGTCACGGAGGTAAACTTTGCTCTAATATTGATTTTTTTTGCTTCAAACCAGTCTTAGGAATGTATAGGTACTCGATGATGATGATAATGATAAATAGCTTATATATTTAAATTCATTATTTGGACTGGTTTTACCCTAGCTGACTGCGATAGATCATCCCTTTGCAAGATTTACACAGAAATATTTATTAGGTAGATTTCGAAAAAATATACCTATTGCGCTCACTATCATGGCGCGACTTCCAGAAAATGTCATCATAGTTTTTCTGATCATGCCCCCTAGACCCCAAAACCACCTTCCATTCAAAAGGTTATATGTATATGTATGTGGGGGGTATGTATCGCAAATTTGTGGGTTCGCTGTAGCCGCAACATTCAACCAATTGCAATAAAATATGGCACACAATTTAGTCTTAATGTAAACAAAAACTGATTAGTTTTTGGGGACTTCAGCCCTAAGGGGGTGGAAATGGTGGGGGTTGAAATCTTAAAAAAATCATACAATCATTAGTAAGAATGATACCAGTTTGGTTGCAACTGGCTAATATTCTACAAATTAAACTCTGCAACTTCTGTCTGAAAAGTTTTTGATAGGAGCAGTCTAAAGGGGGGTAGAGCTCCTTCGAAATCTACCTCTTCCTACGGCTTGCGGCAAGGATTTTTTTTATTAAACTTGAAATAATAATTATGAAACCTAAAGGTCATGAGGTCAGATTCCAGTATACCGAGTTTTAAACAAGTTTTCACTTTTTCCCCATTTTTTTTTTAATGTAATTTTTTAACTTTTATAATAATGTTCATTTGTTATTAATTCAGTGTAAGGACAAATCATGCATTGTGGAGTAAACGCACCAGAAAAATATCTCTTCTTATTAAACCTGAACTAATCCCAAATATTGTAGGTCCATTTTATAAGAATGAAAAATAAATTATGGATTTTTTTACTCTCGGAAACGTTTTTTCATTTTTCTTTTAAAAAATAAATGGATGATAAATTTGGAGATTGGTTTTCAATTACAAAGCGTTTGCCGGAATATCAATTTCAAAATTTATTAGGTTCCATTTACTAATTTATCCGTTGGAGGGTTCAGGCTTCCCATCAAAAGCTGTCGTTCTGTTTCTATCCATCTAAAATTAAATATTCCTTGATAGGAATAATTTAACAGGATATCAACTAGAAATAATGTTTATTTTATTTTTGATGTTTGTGGCAAATGGTTCTATATGGGCAACATGTGGGTCTGGGTGTGGCATTGATCCCTCTGCCATGCATTTCACTGCCCCTGGAACGTAGCTTTCACATGCGACAGGTTTTAACCTGTTGTTGAGGGGATTAGCGCTCTATCGCAATCTAGATTGAACATTTATCTAGGCCAATGTTGTGGATAACTCGCCAGGCGGCTGGAATATTCAATTGATATAAAATTTTTAAATATTTTGTTCTGATTATTCTTAGAAATAGGCGGAAAGAGAAGGAAAATCATTTAAATACTTGTTTTTTTTTTAGTGTCTTACACTGCCTGGATGTCATAACTTAAAAGATGAAACAGTTAGAACACTTGTTCTAGTGCCAAAATGCTTATATTAAATCAAAAAAAAAAACAAAAAAAAGAAAATGGACTGGATTTTACTTTCAGAACTTTCAGATGAACAATGCAGAAAATTATAAAATTGTTTGGATAGCTTTCGAACGAAACTGAAATTTATGTTAATAATTGTCTTTCGACGGGGCCTCATTGTGATTGCGCCCTGGAGTGAAGAAGAAAAAATTATTTTCGACCTTTGGGTTCGCGATCGAGTGGGAGGCGTTTGGATATAGTTTAATTAGTCAAGCCAACTACAGAGCTGCGAAAAATGAGATTAAAAGATTAAATAAAAATGAAATACCAAATTCATATAGACATTATGTATCGGCTTGGGTTCGGGGATCAGTGGCCGAAAAGATAAGAGCTAAGGTTCTTATAAAGGCGTTGCACCGCACATGCGAAGATCCCGAGTTCGAATTCCGGCTGATACTTTTGTCTATAATATAAAAATCTTTTCTTCGTTCCCTAATTTAATTTATAATTGTCTTTCGACGCGGCCTCATTGTGATTGCGCCCTGGAGTGAAGAAGAAAATTAATTTTCGACCTTTGGGTTCGCGATCGAGTGGGAGGCGTTTGGATATAAAATATTAATTTTTCCCAATAGCTGTGGAATTAGATTCCATTTAAGGTAGTTGTTTCGCGACAATACTAGCAAAATGTTTATGCTAGAGTATATATATAGAACAGAAAATAAGGATTCATAATTCATAAGCCCAAATTTTTTGCTGCTTATGTACCATTACTAGCCAATCCCATGCTACGTTTGACAAATCTGGCAACATTATCCGAGCTTGAATATTTTTATCATAGAAATGACAGATAAAATACATTATAAAGGTCGATTTATTAAACAAAAAGTTACTTAATAAGCGATTAAAAGCTGTTGCGACAATGGCTGAAGCGAAAAAACGTCAAAAAAGTACTAAAGTTAATCAATTTTTTAGGTTAAATATATACGTTGTTGCCAGCTTGTTTTTAGTTTAAATTTTCATTATACATTTTTCATTATTTATTCATTAATATCTCAGAAACTGTGTTGTAACTATGAATTAATTTTCTTTAAAAAATGTATTAGTTATTATTTAATGTTGGTTTAGTTTTTTATAAGAATGATAAGAAGAGTTTATTAATTATAATTAAATATGTATGTAAACTTTCCGATATCCCATATAGTGCAATGTATAAGAGTCTGAAAAACTCTCTCATTGGAATTTAATATCTCCGAAACTATATTATTAATAAATTTCATTTTGCCACCAATCGATGCAGAAGTATTTAAATAATAAACTGTCTAAATTTCAAAAAATCCTAAGAAAACGCGTATGGTGAAACAAACTATCTTCTCCTGAATGAGAGTCGTTATGAATAATTTTTATTACATGTTTTTTTTTTTTTTTTATTAAAATATAACCTTGTTACAGAATTTATTACATGTTAGAATTATCACATATGTTATATTCAATGCTTTTAGAATTTAATCTAATTACCAAAAAGTAATCAGGGTCAATGAATTCACGTCCTCTATGGGGGTGAATATAACACTTCTGACATATATTATAAATTATCATGATTTTTCTAATGAAAAAAATTGAATAAATATACCGCGCCTTTCCCCTAAATTTTAATTTTTTTGAGCCAAAACCCTAAGGCCTAAGCAGACCAAACAATTACAAACACACTAAAATTTGTAGAGCGTCTTGAAATTTTTTTTCATATCCTTCAATTTATATTAACAACCACCTATTTTAGGCAGAAATACATAACAATTTTTTTAACGGATTAAAAGTCATATTGGAATACGAAATATTTTGATTTGGGAACTAATAGTTTTAATCGAGGGGTGATCCGCGATTGGAAGTAGGTGTACACCTCTTTGGAAGTATTTCGGAAGTTCGTGAAAATATTTGGAAGTACTTGGAAATATTTGAAAGTACTTGAAAACATTTGAAAGTACTTGGAAATATTTGGAAGTGCTTGGAAATATTTGCAAGTATTTGGAAATATTTGGAATTATTTGGAAAATATATTTAGAAATATTTGGAATTACTTGGGATACTTGGAAATATTTGGAAGTACAAGTGGAAGTAGGTGTACAGCATATTAAGTCCCGGTTCACCCCTCGGTTTTAATATTAAATAAATTTAAAAAAAATGAAATACATTTTAAATTTAAATAAATTTTATTAAGACATTTAAAATAATAAGTTTTTTTTATTTCTTTCCAGGTATACGATCTCAACAAGCAACAACATTAAACGTTCCTATTCTCGTAAGTTATACTGTTTTATTATGTAAACTAATAATTAATTATAGCTTGAGTAGTCACCGTAGTTCAATTATCTCTATCTATTATATTTCGAGTTGTCTCATTTACCTAAGGCGACAATGACACTAGTGAAACCAAACTAAGAGGAGCTGATTAAACCCCTCTCCTTTTCAATGAGAATGTCTATATTAAACTAGTTATTAAACTCGTTAACATGAAATATACAACGGGCTCTAGAAACTTATTTTTACGGAACTTATTATATATAGAAAAAATAATTTATATATATTCAATACTTACAGCAAAAAGAAAGGTTAAATGTAGTAATGAGAATTTTCTTTTCAACGAGAAAATCAGAGTTGATTTTTTTGAATTTTGAGATTTATTTAAAAACGCACAGAATAACAGACTAACAGACATTTTGACAAAACAGTTATTATCTTGAAAAATATAATTTTTTTAATCTTTACTTATTAGGGCTTTTTTGTAGACCGAAATACCCTGGTTTCGCCCAATTTTTTTTAATCAAAATAATTTCAGCCATTTTTGTGATATTTCGAAAAAAAGAAGCAAAAAAAAACACTTTTTTCATGCACGATTACAATACTTGACCATACCCTGTATGGTAAATTAATAATTTTTATAAAAAAAAAATAAAACCGACTTCAAAAAAATTAAATGCAACAAATTAGTAAAATAATAATAACTCAAAAATAAAATAAAATACACTAAAAGGTATAAAATAATTATCTAATTTAGTTACAACTAAACAGCGAAATATTAACATGAAATCACTTTTTGAAGTCGGTGCCAAAAATATACATTTTATGAATCGCACTCGACGGATCTTACTTAGTCCGTTTGGCTGGTATCCTCGCTTATATAGTTTTTTTAGCACCGACTTCAAAAAGTGATTTCATGTACGTACATATTTCGTCGTTTAGTTGTAAGTAAATTTGATAATTATTATATACTAAGTGGATCATTGATGAGGCAGTCCAAAGAAGAAGATAATTTACACTATCTTTTATTCATAAAACCGTATGTCTCGAGATAACCTCCCTTCTTCAAGTTTGAAAGTCAGTCAATGCGACATTCCCTTTCTGTCTCCTCTTTCAGTGGCAGTAACAATAATATATTGTATTTCATTCTCAGCAGAATTATAATGTGACATTATAATTCTGCTGAGAATGATATACAATATATTATTGTTACTGCCACTGAAAGAGGAGACAGAGGGGAATGCCGCATTGGATTTCCTTCACTGACTTTTCAAAACCCTGAAGAAGGAGGGAATATCCTCCGAAACGTCGGTTTTATGAATAAAAAGATAGTGTAAATTATCTTCTTCTTTTTTTGGACTGCCTCATCAATATCCACTTAATTCACTTATCAGTCCGTCTCCAAAAATTACTCCAATCTTATTATTATATACCTTTTAGTGTAGTTTATTTGATTTTTGAGATATTATTATTTTATTTGTTGCATTTAATTTTTTTGAATTCGGTTTTATTTTTTTTTTTTATAAAAATTATTTTTATTTTTCTCTTTTTAGTGATGTTATTAATAGTGACTTAATATAATACCTTGCATGCATCTCGTAAGAGAAAGCGTCGGGCGAATGAATCAGAAAATTAAAAAAAATTCAATTCATAAATATAGTAATTCTCTCGAAACGTTTGCGGGTTTTAAATGAATGTTTTAAGATTTTTTTATAAAAGATTATATATATTATAATTTCGATTATATGCTCATAAGAATTGGAGATTTACGTTATTTCGTCATTGATCATATCATCAGAACTTGACCAAATTAATATGGGACCACCCCTAAGGTACCCCTTTCCAATAAAAAAAGAATAATCGAAATCGGTACACGTGGCAAAAAGTTCTCACTGAACATACATAAAATAAATAAATAAATAGATATCTTGACTATCTTGGAGCTATGCTGATCCAAACTCAGAAAGAATCATTCAAATCGGTTCATAAGCAAAGAAGTTATGCCTGAACAAACATATCAAAAAAGGTCCAATACCAATGAAATTTATATTTAGACTGAACCCAATGCAAAAAAATCATTTTAAATCGGTTCATAATTGGCGAAGATATCAGGTAACATAGACACAAAAAATAAAAATTCAGTCGAATTGAGAAAATTCAAATCTAAAATTATCAAGTTCAATGGTTAGGTTTATATATAAAATTCACGTAAAAAAACGTATTTTGATGCCGTTTTACATCATTTGAAAGTGGAAAAAAATTCAGTCTAATTCTAATTAATGTGATCTTAACAGGGATATTTTTACCCTTTGTTAAAACAAAATTCTACTCCACAAATAATTCGACCCCTCTTAAAATAATCTTCCGATTATAATTTTACAACTGTTTTTAATTTCAGGGTAAATGAATACATAAAACTCGTAAATTTCAAGTTAATATTTTATTTAATTATAGTAGCTCAATTTTAAATCAGTCGACCCCGCAAAATTTTACAAATGAAAATGAATTCTTTGAGTGACGCGAAACATAACAGATATCAGATAGGTCCACCTCACAGGGTAGCCACTTAGGCAGGATTGATTTTTTTGGCACCCAAGTTTGATATCCGAGTGGGTAAAACCAAGGCTTCTGACTCGTACTAAAAAATTATCCATATTAGGATTTAGTAAAAGATAATATCAGGTGATTTCTTTGGCACTTCTTCATTTTGAACACATTTCCAGTCATACACCATGTTCTAATATTTATTGTCCACTTCGATACAATTCCGTTCTCTTTACGAGATTTTATTTAAATCTCTTGAACGATTTTTCATCTATCATTTTCTATTTTTCAATATGCCAATCGGCTGTAATTTGCTTTCTGCATTCTGGGCGGCTATGTTTACTCAAATTCTTATTTTTCTATTATACATTTGTTCTCTTCAAAAAGCAGATGACAAATCTTTCTTCCAGGATATTTACATTCATTTACCTTATATATTTACTTACCATTTCCTTTCGGAAATTTTTCTTTTCTTCATGCTGCTGCAAAAACATAATATTTAAAGACAAACAACTAAGCAAATAATATTTTCTTTTACAATTTATTTTTAATATTATAAGCAATGAAGGACTCTCTTCTTCACAAAAACAACTAAAAGAAATTCTCGTTTGTTTAATTTATTTCCTAGCTTGCGTTTTATTAATATTAAATGTCCTCTGAAGTCCGAAATCGCTTAACTTTACAATTAAATAAATAAATAAATAAATAAATAAATATTCCTCGACCTGCTTAGAGACACAAGTCCTCGGTGGCTAGATCCTCCAAACATCAATACAATACAAAAAAAGAATAAGAAAAAAAAATTCAGTCGAATTGAGTAACTCCTCCTTTTTTTGAAACCGGTTAAAAAAATAGAAATGTATGCTCATTAACAAATAGCATGACCATGTTTCTACCAAAAGACAAAAAGTAATTTAAAAATTCTGCTCAAAAACCTGATACCAGGAGCAAGCGACGCACTAGCCATCCCGTCATTTGCCATAAGTTGTTAAGGAAACCTTGTCAAAACCTTAACAAGGATGGTTTGACCTCTCTCTACCTCAGCTAATCTCTGCTTGTGAGAACTAAATAACATTTTGTAAAACTCTAGGACTTTAGGACTTGACAAACTTTATAATTGATTTAATCATACTATAATCCCAAGTAGTAATAAATAGACTGTTCCACAAATCAAATCCAGATCCTACAAATGAATGCAAACCTACATATTAATATCCGAATCAACTAACTTGTAGGAACCAGACCTATTTAAATTAATACCATTCTTCCCTAAATCAAAATAACCATCTGAATTATCCTCATAACAAAAACCACCACTGGTTCTTTTCTCGATTAAAAAAAATTAATTAAAGTAGACCGATGAGAAAAATAGTTTTATTTTGTATACTTTGAAATTAAGATATTGATCATTTGTTTTAGACCAGCTGTTGTAATTTATATTTCTGACTTCGAAACGATTTCCTTAATTTGTATCTGATCGCTTTTATTTTAAATAGTATTGGTAGAAAAAAAACCATGACTCATGATGCTGTCGAAAAAAGTACCCTTCATTTTTTTAAATTTTATTTTAATTTTCACTTTTTTTTGCAAATTTCATCGAATACGTCATTTTCGTTATTTTTCTTTAACATTAATTTTGTTAAATATATATTGGGACCTTCACCCCAAAAGGATACTGCTTTGTGTGAGTCAGAAATTAATTCTTGTGACTTAAACCACAGTCCCTGAGATAGAAATCGACCCATTTGAATTTGAATCAGCCCGTCCTATAAGAAAATCTTAAATTTCCCCTAATTCTATTGCTATAAGCAAGCTATGACTTGTATATAGGATTCTTAGCTATTTCCGATCTTATATATTCAGAGTTCTTACAAATGGATTAGTCCAAAGATTCCCGAATCATCTTTATTTATTCCTTTTTTGTTCCACAGCGAGAACAATTTTTATTTGACTAAAACTCGTCGAGACTTGTCATTGGCATGCTTGAACTGGAAGATAGATATATACCAGGCAGGGAATTCAAACCTTATATCGGCGCCTTTTTCAGAAAAATCAATCATTTTAATTTCCCCTTGAAACTATGCAACAATTTTATTTCATTGTGAGAACTAATAAACTTTTCAAAACAAAAAAATGTTTTTATAGAAATAACCGCACGCCTTGCTCGGTACGCTATCGTAAATTTTTATAATTTTTCAAATTTTTTCAGCGAAGTTGAAATTTGACCCCAAAGTCCAGTTTATTAACACAAACATGTACTGTAACTACAACTATTCAAATGCTTCATAATTCAATTTTTTGAGATTTTTCTATTTTTGAACCGGAAGTTCTGAAATTAGAAAGTCCAAAATTTAATTAATTTTTGAGTTCAATCATACAGACATACCTAAACAGTTTCTCCATAATTCAGAAACTTCTAAACATGATAAGAAAAAAAATGAGAGAATTCAATACCACCCGGTATTGGCTTAGCTTTCTTTCCTAGCCAACTATGTAATATAAATAAAATAAATTAATAATTATATAATCTTGTTCATCATTTTTAAATTCAAATTATAATTCGTAGGTATTTGGGCTTAAGCTATAAATCAAATCAAAATTAATTTAATCACAGCGTTTCGTTTTTTTCAGTACTTTTTTAATCTCTTAATATGATTAGATATATAACACATAGCTTCTAAAGCTTAATTTTTATTTAAATTACACATAGTAAATTTCAACAAAAATTCAATATCAACTATCTCGTTTCGATCGACTTATTTTGCTATCGTTTTCATATGCGTGCCCAATCCAAATTTAAGTTAACTGTAGTTGGGTTCACTAAATAGCTATAATTAATTATGTATGATTTAAATAAATATTTAACTTCTTTAAATTGGTTGTTTCACACTTAAATATATTTTTATTAACTTTGAGTAATTAAAACGAAGAATATTTAAAAAGACTAACTTGAAATAATCGAAGAGGAAAAATGTCCAAATTAATTTAATTTTGTTTGATTTATTTGAGGTCAATATACCTACCAATTCCATATAAATAATAGAATTTATCGCTGTTTGAAAGAATGTGTTGAAAGTCCTAGGTGAAATATTGTAGAAACTTGGCATTACTCAGAGGTTTTTTGCGTGCATCTGCTATTTCTTCTAAAGATATCCAAAACCGTATCAAAATTATTTATGAATAAGCCAAGAAAAATTTGAGGAATTATTGGCAATATTGTTTTTAATAGGAATGTTTTAATCATTTATTTAATTTATACGTATATTTGCTTTAAATTACAACTTTCATATTATCAATTTCGGTGTATAAAACTTCCCGCTTGCTTATTATTATTTTTGAGGTCAAATCCTCAGAACACTGATGAATAGATTCCTGGGTAATGTGGTGAATTATTTTCTGGCCTGACCCTAGCTGGTTTGTGGGAAATCTGCTGGGTTTTCCATTTATGCAGGACGTCCGCGCAACGCCATGACCTTAAATGGGAAGTTTCCCAAACATGATGGGCAATCACATATATTTATTTACATTGTATCTGTAGGGGCATCTAGCCCCTTTAATGTACATTTGTTTGATAAAGATAAATCATTGACGTTGTCCTCTGATTGATGCAATTAGAGATATACACACATATATACTAGTATAACAAATATAAAACTCCATATATATATATATAATTTATTTGTTAGTGACTATAATTTAGAAGGGTTGACCTTCATCATCAGTCTTTTTAATTAGAAATCTGTTATTTCTCATGGGTTCAAATACCCGATTGGATAAAGGTAATTCTTTTTATTAGCTGGTCACTCAACAAACCAACCCTAGAAGCACAATGTTTCAAACTATATAGTAACTATATAGTGCCTATATATATTCTCAAAATGTCAAGCCTTCGAAACTATGATATAATCTCTAATAAATAAATTAAATATATATTCAATGAACCTAGAATGCTGAAATTTGGCATACTGGTAAAGACTGACACATTAATAAAGGACGAAATTGAAAAATCGAAACTTTTCCTTCTTCATGGCCTGAAATGAATGGTTTAAATTTATAGGATAAATCCAACTTACAAAAAGAAGCTTCAATTAAAACGCATGTTTTTCATTTCACATGTCCCTCTATATTTTTTTATTGATTTCACATTTTTAGTTGAAATTATTTTCATAAAACTTGGGTTTTACGCATTATTATATATGTCACGAATTACTAGTTACCATATCATGGGATCTTAATAAGAGGGGAGTGGTGGAGGCCCTATCAAACAATAATAATAATAATTTAATGCGTAAAAGCCAAGTTTTAGGAAAATAATTTCAACTAAAAATGTGAAATCAATAAAAACATGTGAAATGAAAAATATGCGTTTTAATTGAAGTTACTAATAAATTCTCGACTCATTTAATAAATTGATGATGTTGAACTTGACAGCACATTAGATCTCATTACTTTTTTTGGCAAACGGATTTTATTAATCGAACTTGGCAGTTTTTTACACAAGTGTTTTTGTTGAGATTATATTAACACCAAGCAGAGAACAATCTCTTCTCTTTATGAATTCACAACACTCTGCCACCCATGGCAAACAAATTATTTTCATTCAAATGTGTTGTATTTTGAGAAAAGGTATATATGGTAAATGTAAATTTGCTGGTTAATATAATGTTTTAGTAATAAAACAAGAAAATATGTTTATTTTGAATCAGACCAGCAGAGCTTCTGGTAGATCAATTGCAGAGTTGGTTGCGCTTTAGAATAATCAAGCTCAGGCCTGAAGGGCCTTCACCAAGGGAACATATTAACAATCAGCCTGAGGCCTTTCGGCATGGGATACAGGCACGAGGATCTCGGATCCTTGCCTTGATTACAATTAATTTGTTTGTTTCATCAATTATTTCCGAATATTACACATTCGGTCTATGTCAATTCAACGTTCTAGTTTTGATTTGAACACGCCAAATATTATACATAACTCAATCAGGTCATTGTTTTGAAAATGATAATATTTTAAAAATCAATGCTTTGAAAAACATGATAAATCTAATCAGTAATCAGTGGCTAATATAATTTGAACCGACTCTTTAATATGACTCGCTTTTAATAATCTTCTCATTCTGATTCGGATCTCGTCTTCAAAACATTATGGATTATACACAAATTTATGAATTCTGCCGAGTTAGAGCTCGTCAAATTTTATAATTCTATTTAATACTTTAGAAGCCAATTTCCGAGAGGATTTATCTTCATCTATCATGACGAACAGACGTCGATACCGAATTACAAAATGTGCCGAACCGAAGAATGCCAGATTAAAGAGCGCCTACTGTACCTATTCTATTAAAGACGGCAGCCCAAGAATAATGAAAATCACAAATTTCGATTAAAAGTATTTATTAGAATGTCATTTTCATCCTTTAAAAAAAATCGGATCGTCCCTTCTTCTTAAGGGTTTAAAAGATATTTTTGTGAAACCTATCTAGTATTTTAAATTTCAAAAAGTTTCAAGATTTTCTTTACTTTATTTAAAGAGTTTCACCAAGAACCCACACCATTCTCCCTTAATAAAAAACTTTAAAAGATCTTTGGATGGAACCTCCGTGTATATAGATTTAATTTTTAAATGCAATTAGTTCAAAACTTTGTGTATAGCAGGCTGGAGCGAGTCAAAATGTTGGAAAACATAAATTAAATTTTATTTAATTCTGGCTATAAACAAAAATCGACCTTTTTGGCTAAATTTAAAATTAATAAATTGACCCGTTCTGATGTGGCCATCCGCTTGACTTTACCATATACTTCTGGTTGAGTTTGGTACAAGGGCCTAAATTTTAATTTTTTGGCCCTACAACCCCCTTCCCCCCATTTCGGGCGGTTAGTTTTTGCATTTTTAGTCTTCTGATAGCCCACTGATTATGTATATAAAATTTGGTTGAGTTTGGCCCAAAGGCCTAAATTTTCATTTTTTAACCCCCGCTTCCCCCAATTTGGGCAGTTTTTGCATTTTTAGTGTTCTGAGGGTATACAAAATATGGTTGAGTTTTTTCAAATGGCCTAGATTTTTATTTTTTGACCTCCCCCCCCCCCCCCCCCCTAATTTTAGCACCAGAAAAAACAATATTTTCTTTATTATAGGTTCATTTTATTGTATTTTTTTATTTTTCTTGTTTTCTTAGTTTGAAAATGTTATAATTTTAAATTTTAATCCCTCCCCCTTCCCCGCTTAATTTTGGGTCGATATGCACCGAAATATAATCAGGTCTTAATCTCAATGCACCAAAACTACGTATGAAATTTGGTTTTGATGTTCACACTAGTTTTTGAGCTAGCTCGTCCACAAAATTTGGTAACGCACAGACTAACTAACAGACAACCAGACAGACTAACAGACATTTTGACAAAACAATTATTATTTCGAAAAATATAATTTTTTCGATGTTCACTTATTAGAGCTTTTTTGTAGACCCAAAGAGTAGATTTCTTTAATTAAAATAGTTTCAGCCGTTTTTGAGATATTTCGAAAGAAAGAAGCAAAAAAAACACTTTTTTCATGCACAATTACAATACTTGACCGAGCAAGGCTCGGTCCACCAAGTGTTGAATATTATCCTCTTATGTTGTTATATGATTTCAAAATAAATATTAAAATTATCTCATCAAAAAGAAAAATACTTCTTAAGTCAAATCAACTATTAGTCTTTAGTATGCGATTCCCAACACGCCAGCGATGTAATTTTAACATTTCTAATTCATTTATGAATGGGAAAATTTGTTTAATCTATCGGGATTTAAGACTAGCACGTGAATATTCAAGAGAGGCGTGGGACTTAATCACTCAGCGACACCAGTCCTTTTCAAATTATTATAATTATGCACAATTTCTCAACCCATCTCTCTCTTTCCTTTAATAATACCGGGATTAGTATATGAGAAACGCGGGTTCTGCTCCAGCCTGCATTGCTGATAATATTTAATGGAGAAACTTCCGCGCAATATGACAGCTCTCAAGCTCAATGGCTTTTTGACGTATCATCAGCTATTCCGAGCTCATGGATTTATAGGCAATTTCTTCAACAGTCAAATATCGTATTTTACCTAAAGATATATTTAGAGCTTATCGAAAGAGTTTTTTTTTTTTTTTTTTTTTTTAATTTTATTTTCGTTTGACATCGAGGTCATACTCTAATGACATACAGTTTTGAAAACAAACAAAAATAAACTGATGTGGCCATCCACATTACTTTACCATACGCCTGGCCCCTATCTTATATTTAATATTGAATAAAACCATTTATAATTATTTAAGATGGGAGGGTCAAAAAATAAAAATATAGGGTCTTTGACCAAATTCAACCAATTATGTATACAAAATTTGATTGAGTTTAGTCCAAGATTTTTATATTTTGACCCCCCCCCAGAAAAAAATAATAATCTTTTCGTTGTTATAGGTTCATCTTAAAGTATACATATTTCATTTTTCTCGTGTTTTTATTTTAAGAATCTTATGATTTTAATTTTTAAATCCCAAAATGATATTACAGAGGTAAGTGAAAGTCGCGTTCTTTGCACAATAATCTACTAAAGTACTATCGGATGATTATTTTTATTCAGATAAATTATAAACATTTAAAATCTTTTTTTATTTTATTTTAATTCGGGGGAGAGGGGGTTCTGGACCCTCTTTCAACCCTCTCGACCAAGCAGTAGAACCAAAATAAGTAGATGGTTAGATAAGAAATAGGATATAATATCTAGATTTGCACTTTGAAGGTACTTTTTGAAAATATTGAAAAATTCCCCCTCCATACCTTCCCAATTTAGATGCAATATAAGAAGAGGAATCTAGGCAGCCAAGCCATTTGTGCTCCGACTTTCTTATTGGATACATCTTTGGAAATTGTTCCTTACGTGGGAATAGTGAACTATTTCACACCCTTATTAAATATAATCAACCCCTTATATTATTTACCGACGTTTTGAATAAAATTAAGTGACATTTTCATTAATTATCCTTAAGAACCTTTTGACATTCCTCATCCAAATTGAACCAAATTTTAGTTTTAGCTTTCTATTAGGTTGTTTCAAAAGTTTTGTCCGTTTTAATGTCATGTGTTTTTGTAGCTCAATATCTCAATAAATATTTAGTCTACTGTCTCGTGTTATATACTGATCGACAGAGAATTTTGTAATCTATACATTGATGCTGTTTATTTTTTCTTTTCAGGTTATTAATATATGATGTCGTTAAGCGATTTTCGTCCAATTTTTCTCTACGAATTCAAATTGAACCAAAGCGCTGCCGAACCAGCCTGAAAAAGTAACCAGGCATTTGGCAAAGATAGTGTTAATGAACGCACTGTTCGACGTCGGTTTGCGCAAAAACCGCCTACGTCGACTTGATCGGATCCCGAGCACCCAATTTCTATGCCGACGGAATTAATAGACTTGTTTTACGTTGGCAAAAGTGCACTGATTCAAATGGCGCCTATTTCGATTAAATTGAATAAGTATTCATTGAGATATTACAGTTTAAAGTAGACTCATAAAAACGGACAAAACTTCTGAAACAACCTAATAATAACATTTTTAATAAGATTAAGTGACTTTTTCATTAATTATCCTTAAGGACCTTTTGACATTCTTCATCTAAATTGAACTAAATTTTAATTTTAGCTTTCTAACAATGTTTTGAATAAAATTAAGTGACTTTTTATTTAATTATCCTTAAGGACATTTTGACATTCTTCATCCAAATTGAACCAAATTTTGGTTTTAGCTTTCTAACATGTTTTGAATAAAATTAAGTGACTTTTTCATTAATTATCCTCAAGGACATATTGACATTCTTCATCCGAATTAAACCAAATTGTAGTTTTGAATAAAATTAAGTGGATCCCCTATTTTTGGACCCAGAAAAAAAATATTTTCCTTATTATAGGTTCATTTTATAGTATATTTCATTTTTCTTGTTTTTTAGTTTGAAAATATTATAATTTATTTTTAACCCCTCCCCACCTTCCCTAATTTTCGGTCGATATGCACCAAAATCTAATCAGCTCTTAATCTCAATGCACCAAAACTATGTGTGAAATTTGGTGTTGATATTCACACTAGTTTTTGAGCTAGTTCTTGCATAAAAATTTAGTAACGCACAGACTAACTAACAGAGTAACAGACATTTTGACAAAAGAGTTATTATCTCGAAAAATATAATTTTTTCGATGTTCACTTATTAGGCCTTTTTTATAGACCCTAATGCCATGGTTTCGCCCAATTTTTTTAATCAAAATAGTTTCAGCAGTTTTTGAGATATCTCGAAAAAACGAAGCAAAAAAAAAACACTTTTTCATGCACGATTATAATACTTGACCATACCCTGTATGGTAAAGTAAAATAATTATTGAATGAACATAGTTTTTTTTTTTTTTTACTTTTACTAGGGAATTTGCACATTTGTTAAAATAATAAATAAATATAGGAAAAATACTAGATCTTAGCCACTTAATAAATAAAAAGATATTACTTCTTTATTAGAATATATTTTCTTTCCGAGAGTACCATAGTGGTTGATTTTCAATAAGAAGGTTTAATATTTTGAAAGCTTCAGAAACACAAAGCAGAATATTTATTTATTAATCATGGTCCAAAAGCTATTTTAGATTATAACCCAATTCCTCCATGTTTTCAGCGATGGTTATCATTGAAAGCAAAACATTAAAACTTCGATAGTTAAGTTGGTAGAGTGTTGGACTGTATAGGCCAAGCAATGATAGATGATAAAACTTTTAAAAATATAATGGAAAACTTTTATTCCTTATCTTTTAGCTATAGATAGATCATTTTCTACTTTCTATTTTAAATGGGCATTTTCACTTGTTTATACTTTTTTTTTTTGCTTTTAACCTTTCTTACAAACTCCAGTTTGGCCCAATCGGGGGTTTTCATAGTTCTTGTTCTATAGTTCCTGTTAGTATTAGCTTCCCTGGTAGCAAGTTGAAGTTTCTAGGAGAACTGTAAGTTCCTAATTAATTAATGACCTTTTTCGTTTATATGCCTTTATTTATTGGTATATAGCAAAATATTATCGCCACAGTTCCATTTATTTTTTAGTATAGATTGAATTATTAACAACAGCCCTTAAACTAGATTTATTTCGATTAATAAGTTAACACTCACTCAAATAATTTCAGGTTACGTGTCTGTTTTACTGATATATTCAATTAAAATAGAAATAAATGATATGGTTTATTTTTCGATAATAAAAGAAAAGTTCCAATTATTAAGAACATTAAAACTTGATGATTTCATAAATAACATCTAATGATTTTATAAGTAATACAGAAATAATCTCAGGAAATAATTAATTCTCAAACATGATTAATCAATTTGATATTTATAACTATCATTAAAGACTATTCCCAATCACTCAATGATTAATCTCATTTTGAAATTGATTATTTTCAATTTGAAATTATCTTGATAAGTTTTGAACTTCCAAAGGATCTCAAACAATTATCTATATCTATTATGTGTTGCTAAAATTTCAAGAAATCTTTGGAAATTCAGTATCTACACTTTTAACTGGTTAATAAACTGCAGCTATTTTTCAATTTTCTAGCTCAAATCATTCGTTTAAGAAAAAAATGTCCAGATCTATAAAATTTACTGACAGCATACATGCTGAGTCTTAAAAAAAGTTTTCAACATTTTCTCAAATTTTCTGTTATATTTGATAAATGGAATGAAAGTGAGGGTGGATTTCAAGTTAGAAATAATGATCCTGGATTTGAACTTATGAATATTGGTTTAGTTTTAAGTCTACTTTGATTAATTTCAACTTTGCATTAAATATTGAACAGCCAGATTATTGACAAGCCTCAAATTTCTTTTATTTATCTCTCATAATTGTGTTTTTACTCGTTTCGATCATTATAATATAACATACAAAACGATTTTTATTTTTATTAATATTGTCTTAAAATATTAATAATTCTTTAATTATGTTTATTGAGATAATGGATTAAAGGCATTTTGTTCTCATGACGTTGACTGAGAAACCTCTTCCTCTTCCTCTTTCTACCGTTTTAGCTCCAATTTGTTTGTTTTCTTGTCATTTTGTTTATTCTATAAACTTCCTGCATTTAGCCCATTAGGCCATTAATGTGAGAATTAAAAGCCAACAACAACATGGATGAATTGATGGCTGAACTAACATTTTGTTGAGATTCTTGGTTCGGTTTTTCCATCCATTTTATAATAAATAGAAACGGAGCTTTCTATTTAAGTCATGGAAATTTTGTATTTGTGAAAAAACTTAAAGCTGTGATTATTACACCCCTTTAAGTTTCTTGAGACCGAAAAAGTAGTTTAAAAATGTTTTTCTCTCTATAGGTATGTATGTGTATGATATCAATATGTCGGCTAGACGGTGAAATCAATAAAGAATATATTGATGTGTTGACTAAAAAATTATAGAGCGTCGATGAAGATTCTTGAGGTTTTTTCAAGTACTTCATTCCTGTACTTTTTTCAAAATTGTTTAAAAAACGTTCCATTATTCGATTTTGCTAAATATATCTGATGAAAACAGGGGTACAAGGTATTTTCACACCCTTTCTTATATAAATTTTTTGTAGTCTTTATTTGTATGTGATCTCTCAAATTTTTTATCCAAATTCTTAAAAGACTTATTTGAAAAACTTAAAAAATGTAAATTTAATTTAATACGGGCTCTTACGAAGGTTATCGAAGATGTTATTAGATAAGTTTGATTGTTTACCTGTAAAGGTGCCTCTCCTTCGCCGGAACTCGAGCCCAAGTTCCCATAAAGTCTATCTAGTATTAAATTGAATTTAATCCCTCGGTTTTCGCACCGAGTAGAACATTAGACAATTTAATTAACTTACTTGATTCTGATTGAAATAAATTATTCTAAAAAATAGCCCTCAACAATTCATTAGTAATTTGACTTAGGTTAAATATAAATGTAAGATAAACTCTGAATTTTCTCTGCAAATTATTTTTGGCATTAAACTGTGTTTGAGAGCTGATACTATGTCAAGTTTTATAATATTTATAGATAATTGATAGGTGTATTAATTAAAAAACATTTATAACTATGTATAATTCATTTGATTTATTCACTCATTCTATTTATTTATAATATTATGGCGTTTTTTCATTTGATAAAAAAATCTAATTTTCCATCTTTTTTTTTCTTGCGAATTTACTTATTAAATATCATCTGTTGAGATCTCAATTTGTCTCGCTATGGACAGACAAAAGAGCTAATCTGGTGAGACGTTCCTGATCACAGGAGCTATTTAGCTATTATTTGAGCTTTCTGAGACTAAACAATGTCCTCTATTTGTAATGGCATAAGTAAGTATATTTTGGCATTACCCTCCCAATTATAAACTTCAATAGCGCATGATGCTCCATCTGAATCATCCTTTTGCCCTCAATAAGTTTTCCAAATATCAAACTCAGCTTGCAATAGCCCTAGATCAACTTTATTTTTGTATATGAATAATTTTTCTTGATCCAGTAATTTGTCACAGCAAACCTTCAGTATCGAGTAGCACAAGCTGGAGAGCACACTTTTGTGGTTTACGAACCTATTTTAAATGGCCTATCAAATCGTCCGAAAATGGAATAGCTATACTTATCCGAAAATACCGTTCGGAATTATCCCTTTGGAATCTTTTCGAGACCGCCTCGCAAACTTTTGGAAAAACGACTTGTACAAATTTTGGTGGAGGGGTCTGAACCCCCTAACCCGCCCCCTGGGTACGGCCATGTTACGAACATTTATTTTAAATTTAAAAAATTATGCTTAAATCAAGTTTTTGTGCACTAAAATTTTGTGAACTTAATTTATATCACCTTTTGAACTGCTCATTGTTTATTAAAAAAATACCACATGTCGGCTGAAATGCATTCTGTAATGAAAATTCGTCCCTTGTGTTTGTTATAAACCACATTGTTTTTCTTTTTTTTTATCGGGCAAAAATATATATTCTCGATTTGAAATGCGAGCAGTATCATTGATTATGATAATCACATTGGTGTATGATATTACAATGGATAGACCCTCGGGAGATTTATATGTAACATAAACCAGAAACCATTTCATTAAAATGTGCATCGCTCGGAATAATTGTGGGTTGAATATATTTCACTAAAGGGCAGAAAGTATAATAATAAATGATATTCTATTATTTCCTAATATAAAAAAATGAAATACGAGAGTAAAAAAAAAAAAAAATACCATTATGGGCTATTCGTATCATTTAAGATATAAGAATAACAAATTTCAAGATAAATGCTATTTTAACATAATATGAAAAATTTCATTTTTTTTCTGGTTTTGTTGAACCAAATAAATTACTGCTTAAATCTTTATTTATTTATTTATTTAATAGCCTGTTTATTCTACATAACCTTTAATGGAAATAAGGGGTTTAAAATTTAAAGAAATTGCTTATATTTTTTGGCGTAAGCTGATGTAAGTGATAAAGTATAATTGTATACTATTAAATGATATATCTTTTCGTTTTGTTTCCATTACCCACAACAAATCGAAACATTATTTAGTTTTCTGTGTGTTGAAAAAATTTGAAGTTTTGGAGAAAAAGTAAGAATATCTCGAGCAAGATTTTTAAAATTATTTTTAGTACTTTATTCCAGTACTTTTTAGTTTTTTCCAAAATTTCTCTCAAACGACTACTTAGAAAGATTTTGTTAAAAAAATTAAAGATAGAATACAGACTATAAGTTTTCAAAGAGTATTCTTATAATACATGGTGCGAGGCATGAAGTGTTACTTAATTCAAACCTCTATAGCTGTCAAATCGTTCAATTTTTTTTTACTTAAATTGAACTGTTAGTTTATTGCTTCTCAAAAAAATTTTATAACCACGGATTTCAAACGTAATATTATTGTTATTGTACTTTATTTGGCTGGAAAATCGAATTCAGCTATTGTCAAAGAGCTCCAGCATCTGGAAGTGAATAAAATGTTCGTATCCCGAACCATAAATTGTTACGATATTGGTAATTTAAAAAAACTCTATGGAGGCAGTTCGAAAAAAAGTGTACTAGTCCAAATATGATTCGTAAAGTGAAGGCTCGAATTCAACGAAATCCGAGATAAAAGGCCAGAAAAATCGCCAAGGAAATGCATGTATCTGACCGGAGTATTCGAAAAATAATGGAAAATCATCTTCATGTTAAGCATTTTACAAAATACAAAAAGTTCATGAGCTCAACCCTAAGCAGGCGAATGTACGGTTTAAAAGAGCGAAAGAGTTGAAACGCTTGCACACCGCTGGTGAATTTCCAAATATTGTTTTTTCTGATGAAAATTTTTCAAAATTGAACAATTTTGGAACAAACAAAACGATCGGGTATGGCTAAGTGAAAGATCAAACGAGCTGGGCCATTAGAAGTCCACAACGCTCAATCCTTACTAGATAATCGCGCAAACATAGCCTCCTCAATAAATTCAGATTTAAGCATGCTTAAAAAATGGGGATCTCACAATTTGATAAACTTTAATGCTGGCAAAACACAGTGCTGCCTAATTTCTAGGCGCGCAGATAGGAACCTTCCGGACATTTCCTTTGATTCGAGCTCATTGGAATTCCGTAATAAAATATCAATGTTAGGTGTCACCTTAGGTTCTGACCTCTCTTGGAATGACCATATTATCTCAGTAGCAAAAGCTGCAGCATGTAAGCTTGGCTTTCTTTTCCGAACCAAACGATTTTTCACCCCCACTCAACTCCTTATATTATTCAAGGCTCAAATTCGCCCCTGTCTTGAATATTGCTCGCATTTGTGGAGAGGAGCCTCCAAGTATTCTCTTAATACCTTAGATGCAATTCAGAGGCGAGCTATCAGACTGATAGGCGATCCTACATTAACTGACACTCTCAACTCCCTAGCCCATCGTAGATCTGTCTCCGCCCTATCCCTTTTTTATAGATATTACCATGGCTTTTGTTCTGACGAAATAAAATCGATAATCCCACCAAAGGCCTCATTTGCCCGAAATACACGATTTTCTAAAATTCAACACCCCTACGCGCTTAAACTAGATACTAATCGAACAAACGCATTCGCCAATTCATTTATCCCTATGACATCTAGAGACTGGAATTCTCTTCCCCCGACCGTCTTTCCAGCTACTTATAACCTTCAAACTTTCAAGACCAGCATCCACAGATACCTTCGACCTCTACCCAATCCCTAAATCTCCCCTTATCTTCACGTTACAAGGGTCCACCACGGACTTCAGAGGTTGTACCTTCTTGGTGCAACTTCTTCTTGTATCAATATCATTATAAATAAAAAAAAAAGTCATTATCCTCTTCAGGTGATGGTATGGGGCGCAGTAATTACTGATGAGCGCTCTCCACTTGTGTTTTTGGAATCTGGCACCAAAGTAAATGCCAGTAACTACCGTGAAATGGTTTTGGAAGCTGCTCAGAAGCCTTGGGCACGTAAGCATTTGGGTTCCAAACCGTGGACGTTTCAGTAAGATTCAGCACCATCACATAAAGCCCGTGTGAATCAAGATTGGTAAAGAAAAAAACTTTCCACACTCTATTTTTGCTCTAAAATGGCTTTCGAATTCACCAGATCCAAATCCAATGGACTTTTCCATTTGAGCCATTTTAGAGGCCAGGGTTTGCACTAATAATTATGGAAGTTTGGACTCGTTAATGTAAGCGCTTCGTTGAGAATGGAAACGAATTTCGTCAGACCACGTTCGTGCAGCATATGAGTCGTTTTTTCACAGACTTGAATTAATTATTAAAGGAAAAGGTGGATACATCGAATAAAAGGATGTTTTATAAAAAATATAATATATTTAGAATTGAATTAGTAACATCTCGCACTCTGTAAGCACCATGAAAGCACTTTTTGCGTATTGTCGCGGTCGGCAGTAACTAGTCAATTATTTTAGCTATCACACAACATATTTTTGATTTTTAATCATCATAACAAATTAGAATTTACTTTCAATAAGTTTTTCATTATTAGTTTTCATTTTTTTAATGAATTTTGCTTTTAAATTTTACAAAAAGTGTAAGGGGTAGTTTATTTAAACGGAAACAAAAACAACTTTGAATTATTAAACCAAATTCCTACTATTGTTTTTTATAACTAGCTCTTAGTTGATTAAGGTTTGCCTGGAATTGGATAAGCTCCCTTAATTTCCTCCCGCTGGTACTTTTGTTTCGAGCTCGTTTATCTTTACGTCATGGCTTGTGCGATTACAAACCGCCTTCTCTATTTAAATGTTTAGTTCGAAATATGGTTCCCATTATCTGGAATATTATATGTATATAAAAGAGTTTAATAATAAAACTGAACACCGATTGGAATATTATGTGTTCGGCCTGGCTAATCAGAGAGATTTAATCAATCAAATCATATGATAAAACCCTAAATAGATTGAAATTTTTGCTGGGTTATCAATCGGATTTAGATTAATTGAGTAAACCCTTGATAATATTATAAATTCACGCATTTATTTTTCAAATGAATAAAAGGTGAAAGGTTGGATTTCCATTGATTTAAATTAAAATCGATTTTAATTATTTTATTTCACTAGAACTTGATAGATAAATAATTAATATATTACTATCATAAATTAATTAAGATAATTTTACCTTAAAAACAATAAATATGAATATAGCTTGTTAATTACCAAGCTGAGCGAAATTTTTATTTATTTAAGGAGGTTCTTTCTCGACAATCCACACAAAAAGTTTTAGCCTCGTAACCACTCTATAAATATGAACGGTGCTAAAATTTTAGGTTATATTTTTTGTGCTGTACTTTTTATGCTACTATATTCTATTTATGAATGGATCGTTTCCAAGCCATTGATATTTTATCCCCTCCACTACAAATAATCTCCCAATATGTTTTTTTTTATTTTTTATCAAAACTACCTGTTAAATAATTTCAATTTTTTTTTTTAAGTTACTCCTAATATATTATTCGAACAAATATTAGTTTTTCATCAAAATGGTGAAAGTCCTTCAATGAAAAAAAAAATAAAATAATGATCATTTTCCCACCCTTTCCCAATCTACCATATGTAAAAAATTTCATTTTTAATCGCAATTATTTCATGTTTGGGGTGGTAAATCGTCTTCAAATTTTAACAGTGTATTTATTATGCTTTTAATGACTAATATTCCAAATTTCGAAGGCTTCTTGAATTTTTGCATTTGTGAAAGAACTACCTTAAGTAGTAAATTGTTGGCAAATTGATGACCTGCGAGATTTGGCAAGTAATTATAATTGTTTATATATTGGAATTTATTTCCATGATAGGTATGTAAAAAGATGTTATACTAAAAAAGGCGTAGGACTTGTTCTCTTGAAAAACAAAAATCAGGAATTGGTCGGGTTTTCTCAGATCGGCATCTAATAAAGTCAAACCAATCTTAAGACGATTACTCTTTAACAGTGCTTCTTAAACTCTAGGTCGCTTAATTGAATTTTGGGTTAGCGAAACAAAGGTCAACAATGACAGTGAAACAATGTTCAACGAAAAAAATTAAAGTTTAGTGAATTCGAGGTATTTGTCTCAATGAATTTTCAATAATTTGTGAAATTGTCATTTTGTATTAGATATATTTATTTATATTAAGCGACGGGCACAGCATTGTTGATTATAAAATTAAAATACAAATCAAATTTATAAAATGTTGAAAATGGTGAACTTCTGTTTGATTCTATATCTAATAATAAGAAACAAGCAGATTCATTTCATTATTATTTAGATTTAATAATTATAATTATGTATCTCGATTCACGGTGGTGCTGATGATTCTTATAAGTATTAAATGAAAGGCTTATTTTTCAGCAGTTTTTTAATTTTAAATGGTGTTTTTTTTTTATTAATTTATCCAAATATTTCTGCAATTTTGTACAATATTCCTTCTTCAGTAGATCTGTTTTTTGTGTAAATACAATAATAGATTGTTAGGTGTGGTTAGATATTACATTAAGTTAAAGAACTTGTTTAAATACACGTATATTACATGTTGTGATGTTTGTTATATATTACTTCACCCAAAAAATGACCGTGCTTATTCAGTCTTCACAAAAATTAGAACACAAGGCCACAGAGACATTTCAATTTGTTATTATTAATTCTGCCTTCAAAACATTTTTTTCATTTATGCTTTAAAGAACAAGTCAATCAATACACTGATTTAATTTTAAATATAATTTTCCTTATTCCATCTGTGTATTGATTGACTTGTTCTTTAAATCATCAAAAAGAAATTTACATAAATGAAAAAAATTGTTATTGTTTTGAGGGCAGAATTAATAATAACAAATTGATATCTCTCTGTGGCCCTGTGTTCTAATATTTGTGAAGACTGAACAAGTACGGTGATTTTTTGGGTGAAGTAATATATAACAAACATCACAACATGTAATATACGTGTATTTAAAAAAGTTCTTTAACTTAATTTAATATCTAACCACACCTAACAATCTATTATTGTATTTGCACAAAAAACAGGTCCACTGAAGAAGGAATATTGTACAAAATTTCCGAAATATTTGGATAAATTCATAAAAAAAAACACTATTTAAAATTAAAAAATTTCTGAAAAATAAACCTTTCATTTAATACTTATAAGAATCCTCAGCACCACCGTGAATCGAGATATAGTAGTTAAAATTATTAAATCTAAATAATAATTAAATGGATCTGCTTGTTTCTTATCAGATAGAGAATCAAACAAGAGTTCACCATTTTCAACATTTTTCAAATTTGATTTCTATTTTAATTTTATAATCGCCAATGCTGAGCCCGTCGCTTCATATAAATATATCTAATACAAAATGACAATTTCACAGATTATGGAAAATTCATTGAGACAAATACCTCGAATTCACTAAACTTTAATTTTTGGTCTTTGCGCATTATAATTTTTTTCATTGAACATTGTTTCACTGTCATTGTTGACCTTTGTTTCGCTACCCCAAAATTCAATTACGCGACCCATAGTTTAAGAAGCACTGTTATAGAGTAATCGTCCTAAGATTGGTTTGACTTTATTCAATGCCAATCTGGGAAAACCCATGCGATTCTTGATTTTTTTTGTTTGATTTGGATAAATTAATAAAAAAAAAACACATTTAAAATTAAAAAAACCACTGAAAAATAAGCATTTCATTTAATACTTATAATTATATAGTTTTAACAAATAACATTATTAAAATAGATAAAGATTCGCTTCACTATAAATTTATTCATGATTTACTAGCAAAAATAACGCTAAAAGCCGCACTACGACCGCAACACAGCTGCACGCTATCTAATTTTTATTGAAATCCCTTGCTACAACACCGCCGCAACACAGCTGCACCCTATCTAATTTTTATTGAAATCCCTTGCTGCAACACAGCTGCAGTGGGGGGTCAGATAGGCTAGGCGGTAGCATGACAGCGAGCTAACCAGGGGACCCGGGTTCGAATCCGACTCGAGGCATCCAGCTGACCCCGGGGGTAGAGACAAATTTAAAAAAAAAAAATATAACTAGTATCGTAATTAGGCTTATGGCTAGAAAGGCCGAAAACACAGCTGCACAGTATCTAATTTTTATTGAAATCCCTTGCTGCAACACCGCCGCACCACAGCCGTTTGCAGGACAAAACCGCCGCACGCTAAAAGCCACACCACCGCTGCAACACAACTCCACACTATATAAAAAAGATTTATGTGAATAAATAATTAATTAAAAAAGCGAATTAACTTTCAATTTTAATAGTAAATTTTATTAAAGATTCTGTAGTTTATAATGGTCATGTTCTTCATTCGGTATGTTATTACTAGGAGGAGTCTGATAATTTGTGTTTTGATGAGAATGATAATTCTGATCTTCCAGCAAGGTTCGTCCTTTTATTAGTGATGTGTCAGTAGCAACTACAAAGAAGAATTACAATTTAATGTAAAAATTTATAAAAATAATTGATTTGAACTATAAATTTAATTTAATCTGAGGTTACAAATATCATGAGTATAAAGAATTATATGTAAGCTAACCTTGGTTTTTTTTACGAATCGCCGGTTTTTTATGGGTGGTTCACTGGAGACTTTTTGGAATTAATTATTTTTATCATCGAATAATGAGCATTTGTTAAAATAATATCGTTGTCTTGTTTGATAGATTCCAATGATAGATATAATAACTCACATAGACATTAGATGACGTTCTTCAGCGTCACTATTAGAATTAGAATCTATAATAAGTGAGAATTCAATATAATATTTGAATAATATTGAAGTTAATTACTAAAGAATTTTATTTTAATATAAAGTAGACTTGCCTGACTCATAATCACTGATGTGTTCATCAATGTCCATTCTATTTTCCTAGTAATTCAAGTACCCAGGAACTTCATAATTATTATTGCAGATAACATCGTTGTCATCTGTTGAGATTACTGATTTTCCAGGAAACTTATCTTAATTACTGTTCGTGAGAACACCCGCACAAATGAAGAAATAAAAAGATTATTTGGAGAAAAGGGTTTTATTAATATGAACATTTGTTTACATAAAAATGATAAAAAATGAACATAAACAAAAGCAAAAGATTCTCTTTGAAAATCGCTAAGTGAGCGCAAATAATATAGTTGTTCATATAAAATGTTTATATAAATGTATTACCGGGTTCAAGAGGACAATAAGAGTCTTAATTTTTGTCATCGGACTTAGGGGTTCAAATAGTACCTCGTGCAAAATGGTAGGATCTCGGGTTCAGTTCGTAGAGCTAGGCGGTGTTACAGTGCTCTAAATCGGTTCTATTTCTGGGCTGAAGGATAAAAGAAGTACATAAATTTTTGCATTCTTGTTTTGGGTGTGCAACTTCCGCTTATTTCAACTCTTTTGAGCTCTTTAATATTTTATTTTTTGCTTTCTGTATTTTTTCTTTTCTGACAATATTCAATGCATTTCTATCGTTAAAAGAAATATCAGTAAACAATAGTCAATAAAGAACAAAATGATACCGGAAAATAACAACGTTGTCTTATTTTCTCTCAATATAAATAATAATTTTTTTTTTTTTTTTTTTTTTTTGGGCTTTTCGGTCTTTTTAGCCATAAGCCACTTTACGATACTATATATTTATTTTTTCAAATTTGTCTCTACTCCCGGGGTCAGATTTTAGCTGGATGCTTCGAGTCGGATTCGAACCCGGTCCCCTGGTTAGCTCGTTGTCATGCTACTGCCTAGCCTATCTGACCCCCCCCCCAAATAAATTTTATAAATATAAATAATTCAAAAAATTCACTGTCTAGATTTTTTAAATATATAAAAAATCTATTATTATTTTGTCGAGTGATGCAGCTACAGTGCAGCGCTTGGTACGTTTCTCATATATTTTTTATTGCGGTGCGGTCATGTTGCGGCGGTGTTGCGGCTATTTAAATTTTTTTCTACCGTCACAGGCGGGTTGCAGCGGTGTTACGGGCATGCAAAGCCCATGCGGCGCTGTTGCAACGCCAGTGCGGCCAAATTCATTTTTACTCGGGATGGGGTCGCGATAAATTTATCAGTCAAAATGGGATCACGAATGAAAAAAGTTTAATAAGTGCTGCTCTATAATGATGTTTGAATGGTAGGTAGTGAAGGTGATTTTGGGCCAAGATCTGAAGGATTATAGATTCATTCATAGAAGAGAGGGAGACTCTGATCACGAAAATTTCTAGGGATATCTAAAGTAACAAATCAATTGGTTTGAAATGATTCGAAGCTATATTTAGATGCACGAAACTCTGATACTTTTGTATTTTTTCTCTTTCTATAAAGATTACATTTCTAGGTACACCCAGCCTAGTATTGCTCAATAATTTCAATTTTTTTTCTCATTGCCTTGAAAAATGTCTGGAACGTCGAGAAAAATCAACCGTGATTTTTTTATGTCCGTGGGACTGGATTTAGATATTAACTATAAACCCAAAATGAAGGTTCGTTCTTGTGCAAAGATATTTGTATTTTCAAAGCAAAGAACTATTTAAATTTTGAGCTTTCTAGGTTCAGAACTTCTGATTCAAAAATGCAGAAAACATCATTTTTTGAATGATCCTCTTTATATTCATAAATGAAAGATTTATTCTATATTTAAGTTTATTTAACTTTAATATTAATTACTTAAAGCCTTTTCTAGCGAAAATTAGTTTTCAATTTTTTTTTTTTAATTATTTAATAAATTTGTGGACGAGGGATTCTTACATTAGAATCTGATCGAGAAAAATACCTAAAAATGGCGCGGATAGATCTCTCTTCTTTTAGAACCAATGCATTTCAAGTATGTCAACTACAAGTTCAGACCTGTTCCAGACTAGTAGAGATTAATTTCTTAATTTCTATTATTCTAACAACGGCGTTTTGACTCTAGGTAAGAAAATTTCAAATCGAAATGAATATCAGATTTAGTTATTTATCAATTAAAATCATCAATCCATGGTAACTGCATTAAGACAAAGGCATGTTTGTTCTGCCATATTTCTCGCTTAGGGTAATTTTTTCAAACTTATTTTCTGTGGTTTTTTAAGTTTTTATTGAAAATTATAAAATAGGTTCAAATATCAATAATTTGTCATCTGCTATTAAGGTACATTTCTGAAAACAGTCATTTTCTACAAGAATTACTAGCTCATGAAATTTTGCGTCCCTCAAAATAACTCTCATTAATTATTTTTACTAATTAATTAATATTTGAAAAAACTACCCTGATAAATATCAATAATTTGTCATCTGCTTTTAAGTCTTTTTTTCTATAATTTAAATATTTTGATACCATTGAAACATTTTACTAATATGATGAACAAATATTTCCTATAATATCAATTATTGAATTTATTTATTTCTCTTATTTCTTTATTTCTATATTATAATATTATTATTTAGATTATAACGGGGTATACATATACGTCACCTAAAGGGTATTTAAAAAGTAGAATTTACGTCAATAATTATAAAAGTAAAATTCAGAATATACCTACTAATGGATCTAGTTAGTCAACTAATCTAGGATTTTTATTTTATTTTTTTTTATTAATTAAATTTTTAATAAAAACTTTTTCTCATTTTTTAACAAAAAAAATTTAGAAAAACCAAATAATTTTATTAAATAATAAAACCCAATTAACAAAAGTTCAGATATATCAAAACTTATCAATATTTTTTTACAAATATTTAATGGTTATCTTTATAGGAATTTCCCCCCAAAATTTCGTTGATAAAAGGAATAATATAGGGTGAGTGTACATACAAATTTTTAACATTAATAATAATGAAATTGAAAATATTGAGCTAAGCTAAAAAATATCGAAAAATAAATTGTAGGGAAAATCAGAATCATGACGTATGTATGAGGTCAGTTTAGACTAATTTATCTCATCTGAAAATAGAGTATAGAGAAAATCTTAAAACAAAAACCGAATTAATGTTATTTTCCCAACATAAGAATATAATCTTTAAGAACTAAATAAAATTAAATTAATTATGCAGTTCAGAAAAAAACAATTCTTAACCCTTTCTTTGTTTAATTGGAAACTATTTTTCAGATGGGAAAAATTGATTCTAAGCTCATATCTGACGTCACATAATTGATTCTGAATTCGTTAATCACTTATTTTTTAATTTTTTCAAAAGACCGAAACATATGCTATTATATTATACTATTCACTGTTTGTTTTTAACAATATTTAAAATACTCGTATTTATTTCTTACAATTATAATTAATTTTTAACTCTAATATTCTCATTTCATTAAGAAAACATAAGACAAATTCAAAGTAACACTAATTCCATTTTTCAAATAATATTTTAATTTATTCATAATTTTACAATTTTATTAATAAATAGAAATAAGTATTACTACAATAGAATATCTTACAATTTTTTAATCCTTGAAGAATTATTCAGCCTCAAAGACTATGATATATTTTTTACCATACCTCATAACAATCTAGAAGAATAAAATTAATAATAATAATATAATAGATAACAAGGTATATATAATACAGAATTGGGTATATGAAAAAAGTAGGTATCTAATAATTTTATAAAACAATTTAAATTTTTGGTTCGTTATTTTTAACAAATTGCGAAAAAACATATAGAATTAAATTGAATCCAATATTTTGGATACTTTTTCTAAATTATTCTAACATTTGGACCCAAAATAGCACATTAAACGGGATGGCCGATTTTTTTAAGAAAAATAATCTAATAATATTATGATTATTTTTTAACAAATATTATTTATATGTAATCATATTATATATTTTCAATAAATTAAATATCTTAATGGTACATAGATAATTTTTCTGCAATTCCTGTTTGACTTTTCTATTTTCTAAAATATCGTTAAGGAAAAAAGCGACGGAAAGGGAGAAAAGGGATGGATGGACAGGGGGATGCTCTGATCTCCACGCTTCAACCACCTCACACTCACACACTCACACACACACCCACAAACACACTTTCATCCATACACACATTTATCCCTCACAAAAACTCATTCTATAGATAGAAAGAGAAAGTTATTTATAATGGGACGAGTGGCCCAGTCAACAGGTATCAAGGAATGAATGATAGAATAATAAAAAGCCAAAAAGACTTTTTGGATTTTTGAAAGAGACTTTTTAATAAGAAAAAAGATAATATTAATGGAAGCAGTAGTTTCAAAATATGGGGAATTATGTAAAGTTTACAAGGGGCAAATAGTCCAATGTATCAGTAGAAGAATACATGAGATATTTTAGGAAAAAATACACTAATTTTGATGATGTGAGTATTGGAATGTTATTTACAACTGTGACGTTAGCCCTGGCCGAATTGGTCTCTAATCTCTTTGGGGTTTTATGTAGAGGATAAATTTCAATTGCGTACCCGGCTATTACCCTGTCACCGTGTTATGGAGTAGGTCTAATCTCTGACAAACACAAACTCGTTGTAGTGGTTCCATCGGTTCTCTTCTGGATCTAATCCCGGCTTCAACTCGCTGCTTCCTGCTGTTCCTGAACCGCAGCTTCCCGCCAGCCTGAATCCTTGTTCCTGCAGCATATCGAACGCCTGTTCCAAGCAGCCGTGCTTCAGAAAGAATCGCGATGTGTACCGATCCGTGCCGCCGTGATCTGGATCACGGCTCTCATTCAATGTTTCCCCGAAAACATCACGACAAAGAGCCACTTTACCGCATACAAGTATTCGTGATATTTTTCGAAATTTGACATCCGCTAGACCATCTCGCCCGAAAGCGAACGATCCTCGGTATCCGACGGTAATGAACCCTGCAGTCGGACGAGTTGGAGCATTATCCAGCGCCTCCTGAAGTCCGGTGAGTCCCAGAGCAGCAGCTTCCGTGCGAAGACGTTCCCTTTCTCGAAATGCTTCAGGCAAAACTAACGCGCCTGATCTTAAGAAATCGAGAACATAACGGAAAAGAACCCCGTCACGATCTAGAAATCGTCGACCTTTGGCATCACGTGGCAGTTCGATTCCACTGTCAGGGGCGAACTGTTTGGCCAAATGGGAGCCAGGCTCCCTGGATAGAGTAGTTAGCGCGGTGGTGTACAAAACACCGCCGACGTTAAGTTCAACTACTTCCGAGGAGGAGTTTGCCGCCTCCATCGTGAAGCTGCCACCGTCAACTGACGGCCCTTCGAGTCCTCGTCGCTATGTTGTTGTTAGGGGCGGTCGATAAGCGCGCGCCTGCGTGCCTAAATATAAAGGGTTTTCGCCAACCCCTACCTAACACGGACTATCTAATCGGCTAGTTAGGTACTTACATTTCATTTCATTTCTAATGGCTATTTAGAAAATAAATTTATTAAAGTAAAATAGTTCATTTTAATTTTTAGAGAACTCTTATTTTTCGAAAATATTTATATTTGTTAATTTTATTCCAAGTAATTACCTCCCCACAAGACATTCTGTAGCGTTTTCTATTTTCAAAATATTTATGTTTATACTTGCTGTTTAGGCAGAGTTTTCTGTTCTGTATGAGCGTTCGAGTTCGTTGGAATTTTCTAGCAGTGAGATAGGGTTCAAAACGCCTAGAGCAACTATTTTTAAAATTTATCCCTGATAAATGTAGAATTTCTCCCCAAACGTTTTGAATTTTTATTAAACTTTTGTCGATGTTTTTTTTTCAAGAATCCTATATTATCCTATACTACTAAAGCGCATTTGTGCCTGCCTCTGTATGTACCAACCTATCTATGTATGCATGTACCTATGTCCGTCCCCCAACAAAATCAGTTGTCATGGTTACCAATTTAAATGAAATTATCTATATATATAAGATTAAGGTTTTGTCTGTACTTTGGGGTGGTAGTGTGGGTGGGGGTGCTGGGTGGGTTTCGAGGGGTTCGAAGGGTAGGGGTCCAGGGGGCGAGCCCTCTGGCTAGCAAGAGGGACGCCGAAGGCGGGCCTTGCAGCTAGTATTTTTTTAAAATAAGTATATTTTGATCTTCTCTCTTTTATTGAAGACTACATTGAGTTAAACTTTTAGTTGATAATTGAAAATAAATTCTACGCGTTGCCATTTAGCACTGCTCTCGAATTCTGATATAATTAATTTTACCGAATTTCTATAGCACCAATTACTCACTCAGCACGCTCGACTGGGTGAATTCATCCTATTCAAGTTTTTTATTCGTATTTTAAACTGTTTGAAACATTTTCAAACATTATTATTTTTTTTTTTTTGAGTGTATCTCTGTATTTCTGGGTTTCATCAATGATATAATAGCTCGAGAACGGGAGCTCGGAAAATGTTCGTTCTTTAACCAAAATGTTTATAATTTAATCGTAAAGAAGTGTTTGAATTTTGGGTTTTTAGAACTTCCGGATGAAAATCAGAAAATCGAACTATCGTATGGAAGAGTTATCCATTGATGGTAATAAACATACCTATCCATATAAATAAATGAATATAAACGTGCCTTTGGCACGCACGAAAGTGTCGTAATTATAATATTATCTGCTAAGAAATATCTATAAGTTGATAAATTAATGTAACCTTAATTGCAAATAAAAATTATTATTATCAATACATAAATAATTAAACAAATTTGCTGAATTAAATTGTTTCTTACCCTGTACCAATATTATTATAATAAAAACAGATGAAATAAAAATATAATCCATTAACATAAAGAGAAACTGAAATGATAAAAGTTACGTACTGATGTTACTCTTCAAACGTCTGTAGTAATTGCGCACACATCTATTATAACTGACGAGGGATCATTCTGATAAAGAACTTTAACTTCTACTGCGTGACCTAGCACGCTCAGTATTGTTTATTATTTTTTTATTATTCTAATTCTCATATCTTATTTTGATGTTAGTCCCTAAAAGCGTCTTGATGCATATTAAAATATCTAATTTTATTGAACATTTATTTGAGGTAATTTAGTTGTCTAATTAATTCATTTGATTATTCGAGGTCAACCATTTCCCTAAATGAATGATTGAAATGAAATCCAATGTAGTAGGCAAGCTGATAAAATAATTAAATGTGTTAGCTTAGAATAACAGGTCAAGTTTCCCAGTTATTAGTCTTTAGTTTCTATTAAAATTAAATGAATTAGATTATAGGATTGAACAATTATAATTTACTTTGCTTTGTTTGGTAAATAAATATTTTAATTAATCTAGCAATGCTCAGTGGAACCAAGCCACAATAGCGACTTTCCAAAATTATATTTATTGTCTCCTAAAATTTTTAGGCCTTATTGTGTGCTGGGAAACGACCTCTAAATGATTTCCGTTTTTAAATTGGATCAGAGAAGAGAAATAAAGTCCTTTCATCTCTTCGTTATCAAAAATCCTTTGGCTAATCTTTTGAGAAAATTCAGTGGGCCGTTCAAAATTGTGATCCGTCGGAAAATGATCATTATAGCTGGCCACAATCACAATGTTGCCATAAAATAATACATGAAAATAATTAATAAGTTTTATAAAATATTTTCTATTCGACTACTATTAAGTTGATTGATTTTGTAACAGTTTCAGCTGAAACATCTTTTTTGATAAAAAACTCAACCATCAAAGCATCAAATCTACCCTAGACATATAATTTGTTTGATGTAACATAAATTATGCTATTGTTTATTGATTGATAATTCTTCCATCTTGAGTTCAGAATTAATTGAAAATGCAATTTCGAAAAGGACACATGTCTGAAAATTGAAAATGTTTAGGAATGAAAAAAAAACAATTATTTTCTAAAGTAGTGTAAAATTTTTCAAATTTATTTTTGAGTTACATTTTGGGGGTAGTAAAATTAATACCAGATTGTGCCTTTTTTGAGCATAGTAGCAGTGAAGCTTTTTTAGATTACATTTATATAAAAAAGTGTATTTGTCAAAATATGCGAGATGTACCCTTTTCGAAATTGCATATTCTAGTTTCTGATATACGCATGTAATCACTTTTTAAGTTTAAATCGTCTTATTTTGAACTAATAAGTCTTGTAGAGATGCGATCGTCCTGTGATCAGTTATCAATTCGGCATTGATGAACTATGAAGCACTATTTAGATTTTGTAAATATTTTGTACATTAACTCTATTAGAATTTATTGAATAAATACTGTTCTTTTATCAGAAGAATTTCAAAACTTTTATTCAATATCCAAATGTTTCGGGAGGAAGTCTATCTTTTCATTTGAAATTTTGAAAAATAGTTGCTTTAAAAAGGTATTGATAAAACATCTAAAAACAAAAAATACATATATCCAAATTTATTCGCTTATAGTTTATTATAGTTTATTTAAAAATAAAAATGTAATAATTATTGGTTTACTTTTTTTTTTCAAATTTCCATTTATAAAGGGAAAATTTCTTCCCAAACGTTTGAATATTTGAATTTTGAGAACTTTTTGATAAACAAACTGCACCTATTTACTCAATACAATAAAAACAATCAATAAATTATTTCAAAATTTATTAGAATGTCATCTAAACCATTTTGTAAATGATTAAGATTCATATTAATGTGTTTGTTTTTGTTTCAGATGGCTGAGGATGATGCTTATTGGCAAGAGAGCCAGACTACACAAGAAGCCAAAGCTTTTAATTTCGAAGATGACGAAGTAAGTATTATTTATTTCATTCATCAATCTATTAATTTAAAACATAATAAGTTCTTAAATATTTACTTGTTATTAATTAGTAAGAACTTAAAATTGTGTTAATTGATATCTCGATAATTGCTCCACCTCTGTAACTAGATATATTTCTCACATAGAGTTACATCTGTGGAACGCTTATACTTATAGCATTTCAGAATCGACTTATCAATAATAATCAATAATTATGATATTCTATTAAATTCGATATATTTACATAAAAAATTAATATATAACAAAGAACTGCCGTAGTCGGGTCAACGTTGAGTCTAACCCCAAAAATTGGACGAAGTAAAATAGAGGATGAGACCCTCTCAGGAATATAATCCTAGTTACACCAATGTGTAAAACATTCGTTTTTTCTTGATTTGTTTTTTTTGAAAAACCGATTTCTTACTCTAGCCCCGATGCACGATACGTTCTACGTTTTTAGTAATCTCGCAATGAGTATTTGATTCAATCATAAATGGTCAGTTTTTTGCATACTCGTTAAACACTGTCTATTATTTTAACAAAAATAATATTAGAACTTAATATCTACCCAGAGCCTCATGGTAAGGTGAAAGTTTGTAGAAGTTTTAGTCTGGTGCCCTAATCATTAGATTTCTCCCCCACCAGGCATTAGTATAGAAATTTCCTTGAATTTATTAAGAACTAAAACTTGTGTTAATTCTGATTACGATGAATCGCTCCACCTGTGTAAATATTACAATTATACAATTTCCATAAAGTTACCTCGGTGGAGCGCTTATATCGCATTTCAGAATCAACCCATTAAAATAATGATGATATTCTATTAAATTAGATATATTTTCATAAAGATTTTATATAGAAAAGCTGCCGTAGTCCGGGCAGCGTTGACGAAAAGTGGTGAAAGATCAGAAAAAACAAAAATTCGTAACTAATGATTTATTATTTTCCACTCAAATTTGTATTGAGAATCAGCATGTTTGGTCCACAATGGAGCCAGTATCGCGAATTCGGCTCAAACGCCAATATAATATTTGAAAAAATATTACTTTAATATATTGTAATATTGTAGGAATTTTACAGTGAAGTTATTTTAATAGTATCTATGCACATTTATAATACTTATTTTATATTAGTGTTTACAACATTTACTTACAAAAACCCGTAAAATTGAATAAACTTTTAAATTTCACCACTAAAATATTATAGAGAGAAATTATTTCTATATTACAATAATTAACTGAAAGTAATGGAAGTGGGGTAGTGAAGAAAGAAAAAATTAACACATATCCAATTAAGGTGTAATATATTGGATTCTTTCTTCCTTTCCTTTCAAACCGACGCGACGTTTCGGAGGATACATCCTTCTTCAGGGTTTCTAAGGGTCATTAAAACCCTGAAGAAGGAGGGAAGAATCCTCCGAAAGGAAAGGAGGAAAGAATCCAATAAATTACACCTTATTTGGATATGTGTTAATTTTTTTCTTTCTTCACTACCCCACTTCCATTACTTTCAGTTAAAATTTCTACCAGTCCGTCTCTCCAGAGAAAATTTCATGCAAATAAATTACGATAATATTTCAAATACACATTCTCTCTTTATCAACGAAATATAAGTTTCATTTTGATATATCAACTAATTTGCATTATAGGTATAACGTACGTAACCGTCTGTTCTTGACAATCAAACAAAGTAAAATCTTTTCTCTTCAAACTCTTCTAACATGCTTTCGATTCTTAGCTTGACAATTATCTCAAAATTCGATTAACAGAAATGTTCTATCGATCAACATTCATTTTTGAGGTTTTTAACCCTTTGGCTTATACTTCCATACCTGTTTCCCAAGTTATCTTGGATAAACTAATGAGACACATGAAAGAGATGATGTGATGGATAAGGTTAGGGGATGTTAAGTGCTCGTCTGCAAACTTGAGATACTAAAGGAATTTCATTTCATGGGAATCATCTCGTTAATAAATACAGTGCATGCATTTTCTTTGATATAGAATAAATTTATTTAAAATTATCCCATACATCAAAATTCATACCCTCTAATTTATTCAACATAATAAAAATTATTCTTTTTTCTTCTCCAATTTCAACATAATCAATTGAGGTTTTTCATTAAACTTGGATTAATATTAAGGAGGCTTTATCGCGACAATCCACACAACAAGTTTTAGCCTAGTAAACATTCTATAAATATGAACGGTGCTAAAATTTTAGGTTATGTTTTTTTAACGTGACTGTACTTTTTACACTACTATGTTCTCTTTATGAATGGATCGTTTCCAAGCCATTGATATTATATCCTCCCCACTAAAAATAATCGCCCAAATATGTTTTTTTATTATCAAAACTACGAGGTAAATAATTTCAATTTTTTTTTAAAGTTACTCCGAATTTATTATTCTCACAAATATTAGTTTTTCATCAAGATTGTAAAACTCCTTCAATGAAAAAAAATAAAATAATGATCATTTTCCCACCCTTTCCCAATCTACCATATGTAAAAAAATTCATTTTTAATTGCAATTATTTCATGTTTGGTTTGGTAAATCGTCTTCAAATTTTAACAGTGAGTTTATTATGCTTTTAATGACTTATATTCCAAGTTTCGAGAAGACTTCTTGAAATTTTGCATTTGTGAAAGAACTACCTTAACTAAGCGAACTAGCTAATCGAACAAGTGGTTTCGGTAATTCTTTTATCCCTATGACCTCCAGAGACTGGAACTCGCTCCCAGCCACCGTCTTCTCCGCGACTTAAAACCTTCAGATGTTTAAGACCCGTATCGACAGATACTTCGACCCCTACCCAGCCCATAGAATCCCCTCTTCTTCTTCTTTTCACGGTGGAGGGGCCAACCCAGGCCTTTAGGAGATGCAGCTATTTGGTGTAACTCCTTCTCTCATCATTTTCATTAAAAAAAAATAATAATAAGGATATCAAAATTTTTTTCAAATTCTTCATGTGGCATACTCGATTCTAAGTAGAATATTATTAGTGCCAATAGATTACAAAGTAGAATATCCCCTACATAGTAATGCTCTCAGAGATGGTTTCGCTGTCTTCTCTTGTACCTATTTGTTGAAGAGCCTTAATTCTGACTTAAACTGGCTTCGATCTCAATCCAGTACGATTGAAAGTCATTCGATCTCACTGTATTAAGAGGCAATTTATATACTCTTTGTGTCTAAAATGTTTGTATTTTAAAATCGGAAAACTGATTATATTTTAGGCTTGCTCGATTAGAATTTTTTTTTGAAAAATGCTGGAAAGAAAAACGATTTAAGCTAATGAGCTCAAATTTGGGAGAGAGATTTTCGTATTAATAAACTGCTCCATAAATAGACTTACCATAATATTTTTTTTTCTCAAACCGGGATAATTTCGAGAGTTTATAAAAAAATAAGCAACTTCTACAATATGAGTTTACAAAGAGAGAATTATATTCAGCAAAGTACATATTTATGATTCAAAAAGTTAGTACCTATTTTTTGTTGTGAAGTTGATTACAAAGAAAAACACTTAAGTAGTAATTATTTTGAATTACTCTTAACTAGGTTAAACTATTAATATATATATCAGTAGCCCAGGTAACACACAATATCCTCAGAATATTCTAAGAAGATTTAAATGTCCTTAGAATATCCTTAGAATATTCTTAGGATATTGTGGTTACCTGGGAGGATTAACTCAGGTTAAAAATCGCTCTCGTCCCATGCGGTTCTAATATTAAATCACCCATAAAAATAAATGTTTGCTCATAGTGCTTTAAAATGTCTGAATCGCGGAGAAAAATATTTTTCAACTATGATATTTTCTCTTTGTGTGTCTGAATTCTGAATAACCATGATAGCCCAAGAACAGAAAGTCAAAAATTTCGTTTGAGTCCATACATAGTACTGATTAAATTTTGGAATATCTAGTTCATAAGGCAGAAAATATTTTTTGAATAATTCTATTGATATTTTAAGAGGATGTTATAGTATAGCCATAAATGAACAAATTTAAGTTTGTTAATAATTACTAGGGTCGCTCTAGTGTAGGGAGTCTTGAAAAAGTTTTCCCTTTTTTATTATTTAATGTGCGGGTGAGCGATTCTATCATTAGAATCTGATCGATGAAAATAACGACAAAGAGCGTGGATAGAATGATCTCTCTTTCTTTAGAGCTAAGCCCAATACACGTTCAAACCTGACTAATACAAGCTCAGACCAGTTTCAGACTATTAGAGATTAATTTGTTAATTTCTATTATTCTATAAATGGTATTTTCCACTCGGTCTAAAACGAAACTCATTATAGAGAGAGAGAATATTCAATTGGACTTCATTAGAATTCAGACAAAAATGTACAAAAGAAATTATTTATCTAACTAGCAAGGCTACCGAATCTTGAGAAATTTTTTACTTTTTTTTTTCCATTTCTTCGTATTTTTAAACGCGTGGAAAAAAGTATAAAATAAAATAAAAAATTTTAAAAATACTATTTTATTTAAAAAATTAGAAAATAAAACTTTCTTCAGTACCCCAAAAATTTCCATACTACCATTACTAAATTAAAATCTCAACCAACCAATGCATCCACCCAAGGCTGTAGCAAGAAAAAAATATCGGGGGGGGGTAGCTACTCACCGAGGGGTTAGGGGAGTTGGAGATATGACCTCCATGTTACGCAGATAGCTTTTTTTGAGAGTAATATTTTTATTAAATTTTTATTCAACGCTTTATTTATATCTTGTAAAATTTTCATTTTTACCTCAACATTTCGGTGGGGGAGGGAGGGTAACATCCACATCCTCCCCTTCTGGCTATGGCCATGCATCCTCCATCTTTTAGGGGTAGGTCATTGCGAAATTTCTGTAGTCCTCTTTAGCCGTACAAATCAATTCCAGCGATAAGCAAGAAACGCGATTTAAATTGGTTGGTCCTAACTAGTTAATTATAAAGTTTTATAAACTTCAAGTCACCAGTCATCAAAATAAATCCCTCTGGATTAATTAGATTCACCCTGAAACTTCAAATTTTTGGCTCTTATATGAGCATTCTAAAATTAAATCAACTTGTATTGTATTCATTTGTAGTTATTAAAGCTTTAAAAATGTTCAGAAGCTTTGAATGACAAAATATTGCATTAGTAATTAGTTCAAATATTTAAAAAATTAAAAACAACAAAAATTTGAATTTTAAGTATTTGCAGATAAATTTCTAAACGTATACTTTCGCATATATACAAGATCAGTAAAAAGGTTATCTGGCATATAAAATATTAAAAAAAAAAAAAAAAAATACAAGACTAATGATATTTTTCAAAGCTCGCTCATTTGAGTGTCCTCTTCTCATAAACAAACAACTTGCTTTTAAAGGAGATTAAAAAAAGTTTTTTCCGCTATTAATTAATGACCAGAAAAAGTAAAAAAAAAAAAAAGAAATTCATTCTTGAACAGTATGTCATTTGATAAAAAGTGCTTTTAATACTTAAGGGTATATTTACATTTCAATTAAGGACAATTATGAATTTTTAAAAGAATCTAATAAATAAATTGGAGGATAAAGAATAAATTTTTCTAAGACTTAATACGGTCTCCGAATTGAACCATCCTAGTAATACCTAAATATATATAATATGCTTGCTGATTTCCACCAATATCAGAGTAAGGCTTTAAAATCCAATTGAACTTCATGAACTAAAAGTTCTAATGCTAAAGGACTTTAATCATTTCTGCCCATTAGAAACTTGTCTGAGAGGTGGAAGTTTATCAATACGAATTTGTGTGTCGAATTTCTGTTCATTACCTCCAACCCTATGAACAATTTTATTTTTTATGCATTTTCAACCGAAACTACCAAATTACAAAACCTATAATCTGATACCAAAGATAACGCGAAAAAGAAAAGTAATAGAAATCTCACTTTCGTAGCAAAAAGTTTGTATTTTTCCAAACAAAAAATTGGTTTCATTTTGGGGTCACTAATTTAAGAAATTTCTTAAAAAATTCACTAGTCATTTTGGAAGCTCTTGAATGGTTTTAGGTAATGAGCTGAAATTTAGCAAAATAAAAATCTTTATTGCATGGTTCAGCTTTCTAATTTAACCATTTACTGACAAAACAAAACAAAAAAATTCCGAATCCCTTAAAGTTTGCAGAGAACGACCCGAAATCTGAAAAATATACTTTTTTCCCATTTCCTATAGTCCAGTTCCTGGGGGGTTTGACCTCGGACTTTTGTTACAGTGAATGAATTTAGATGGTCGAAGTGGGATTTTGTTGTTTATACTATAAATACGGATTACCATTATCCAATTAAGATGAAACTTTGTTTATGTCTAGAAAATTTAATCAAGTTTAAAAAGGTATAGAGTGGTCTTTGTCGAAAAAGTGCTCCTTCATGGTCAAAATAGGAAAAAATCGAAAAAGTGCCCTTTTTTGGGATATTCGAAAGTGGTTCGGGGGGGGGGGGGGGGGGCGTTTTTCGATCTCGGATCCCCATAAAAATCGAATTACTGGACCAATTTTCTATTTTTTTTTAATCGACGCGAAATATTGTCCTCTTTAATTTATTCTAGAACGGTTATTTACAAAATATGGACCGTTTTCGAGTTATAAGCGAAAACTGGAAAAACTCCAAAAATTTCTAGGTTTTTCGGCCACCAAAAGTTGTTTTCAAATCAAGATCACAATTTTCTAATAGGTACGCTTTTTTATATATTTTATTAGCTAAACATTCCATTTTGAATTTTTAAATTTCATTTACTGTAACTGAAATCCGAGGTTTTCATGTTTTTAACGATCCAGGAACTGAACTGCTAATTGAATTCTTTTTTCTCCCTCGTGACTTAGAAATCTTTTCCATTTATCCAGAACAAACCAATTAATTTATGGGACTTTGACTCTATTTGTATGTATGTTTAGTGTAAAAATTGACTGGAACATTATAACCGGTTATCTTTTAAACAGTGTCCAGGATTTGAAATCCAGCTCCAGGCCTGGAAAGCAAAATGCTGCACTCTGATCAACCCAAATTGCAAATTATTTTTAATTTCCAAGATATTTATGGGCTTGAATAATATTTAATGTTTAATTAAAATATTTTCTAAATTCATCAACTTTGTAAATTATGTTTAATAATAATTGCTTTTGTGATCTCGTTAGTGATAGATTAAATTTCATATTAAATATAAAACATCTCTCGTAAAATATATTTTAGAATCCTCGAGTGTTTCAAGTGTTTATTGATGTGAGCATGAATTTAATAAAATTTAATTAATATTCAATCAACCCTAAGCGTAACAAATCAACAATCTCGATATTAAATATTTACTTTGTTCTTGAAGCTCTACTAGAGACGGGGCCGGTTCTAGACATTTTTTAAGTGTAATATTTTGGCCCCCACCTCAATGCCAATAAACGAGTATTAATGGCTAAAATTCTGCAAATAATTATTTCAATTGAAATTTTGTTCAAAAGAAGTATGTTGGTATCTTTCTTTAAGAGCATTTTACATATTATTTTCCACTGATATAGTTATGTAAATATTAGCTAAACTTCTTGTTTCTGTTGTTACTCAAAAATTCAGGTTATAAAGAGATATTTCTAGCTTTCAATTTGGCAAAAACCCTTATTATGCATTTTTATCAAATTCTACTTTATTTACCTATGTATTGAATAGTAAGTAACATTTTCTCTAATAAATATTCGCCCTTAAAACAAAAATAATTTTTAAGAAAAAAATAAAAACCGACTTCAAAAAATTAAATGCAACAAATAAAATACACTAAAAGGTATAAAATAATTATTATCTTATTTAGTTACAACTAAACGACGAAATATTAACATGAAATTACTTTTTGAAGTCGGTACCAAACAAACTATACCTATAAGCGAGCGTACCCGCCAAACGTACTGAGTAAGATCCGTCGAGTGCGATTCATAAAAGTTATATGTTTGGCACCAACTTCAAAAAGTAATTTCATGTTAATTTTTCGTCGTTTAGTTGTAACTAAATAAGATAATAATTATTTTATACCTTTTAGTGTATTTTATTTGTTGCATTTAATTTTTTGAAGTCGGTTTTTATTTTTTTCTTAAAAATTATTTTTATTTTTCTCTTTTTAGTGATGTTATTAATAGTGATCATATCATCAGAACTTGACCAAATTAATATGACACCATCTGTAAGACACCCCCTTTCGAATAAAAAAAGAACCATCGAAATTGGTTCATAAACAAAGAGGTTAGGTCTAAACAAACCTAATAAAAAAGGTCTAATACCTATGAAAAAAAAACGAAAAAAAATAGAACCAATCGGAAGCTAGACTGGACCCAATGCAAAAAATTTTTTCAAAATCGGTTGACAATTGGCGGAGATATGAGGTAACATAGGGCACAAAAAAAAAATTCAGTCGAATAGAGAACCTCCTCCTTTTTTGAAGTCGGTTAAAAAAATGATCATTCCTGGTTTACCTTCTAGTTGGCCACTTATGTGGCCTCGTAGTTACCAGGATTTAATGTCCAGCCCTGGCTAGAGATCTTGAAAAATTGAATTTTCGATTTTGTACAGGTGTTCTATTTAAATTTTGTTAAGAATTAGCATCGTTTTACTTCTTGTTTGGTACGGTGAGATTCTCTAAACATTTTTTGAGTTTTGTTAAAGGAAAATCGTGTGGGTTCTTGGTGAAACATTTTAAGTAAAGTAAAGAAAATTTTGAAAAATTTAAGAAACTTTTTAAAATTTAAAATATAAAATACTTTGTATGTTTCACAAAAATAATAAAGAAGATTCTTGTTTAGCACGGCTCTTGAGTCGTGCTAAACAACCATCTTCTCTTTTACTTTTGTGAAACCTACCTAGTATTTTATATTTTGAATTTTAAAAAGTTTCTTAAAATTTTCTTTACTTTATTTTTTGAGTTAATGGACAAAACGTCTTGGAGGTAATGAGTACAAATATTATGTTAAAGATGCAAAATCATTAAAAAAAGAGTCAGGACCCAGACAGGCCATCGCAATACTTCCCCATTATATTCTATAGAATATAAATGTGAAAGTAATAAAACGGAGAACATAAATGTATTTCACAATGAAGCTTACAATTGATTTTTGATTATTAGTTAAAGGCTAGCTATCTATATTAATAATGAAATATTTGTGTTTAAGTATCGACCTAGAAAGTATTATCATTCTTCAAATTATCTCTATCGAACGATCAGCGACTAAACTTTAAACCTCGATTATTTCAAAGTTGTCATGCAAATGCATGAAGAGCTCGTTTATGGGTAACTTTTTATTTATTTTTTTTAAGAAAACATATTATACCTATTATTTATTTATGTTACATATATACAATTCATTTCTTTTTGTGATTCGGGTATTTTGTTTTACACTTAGAAGAGAAAGAAAGAGTCGGCAAAATTAGAGCTACTCTCAGTGCAGTGGCGTAGGCAGAAAATTTTCTTGGGGGGGAGGGGGGTCAATCCACAAAGCAAAATATTTTGTGGAAATTTTTTTTATTAAAACAAATAGATACTTCAAGAAATTAAAAAAGAAAATAATTCTTGATTAAACATATGAAATATATTTAATTACGTTTAGTTTCTCATAAGAAACGGTTTGTCGTTGCCGTTACTCATCCCATGAGCCCTGCCTTTGGAGGGGGCTCTACCCCCCCCCCCCCCCCGTTCCTACGCCCCTGTCTCAGTGTACTAATAATACAGTTGCGGCCCTGTATAATTTATTAGAAAATTTGCTGCGAAAATAAACAGAACGCGATTATCTATTGGTGCAAACCTACCTTAAGAAGATAGTAAAATTTTTATCTTTAAGATTTATTTTAATAAAATTTTCTTTTAATTTTGTTCTATTATTGAAAATCTATGCTATTTTCATCCAATACCTTAGGAGACTAGGTGTATTCAACCCATGGCAAGAAGATAGATGATCCTAAGTTCAAGTTCCCCTTAAGTATTATCAATCAATCTATTCTAGTGGTTGCTTGCTTCGACGCCCAGGTTCTTCCTCTCCCTTGTACAGTAATTGCGTAAGGATTTGTCTTAGTTTTCTCGTCGATCTTAATCTTTGTTAGTCATCGAGATAATTTAAATTTAATTAATTAGATCCATTTAGAATTGTATTATATTATTATTTATATTTGAGATTTGATGATAGACAATTAATTACAGCTGCTTTTGATTTTTATCGTCGCTCTTTATCGTAAACCCCTCCCCCCCTCCCTCTAGAATATAGAACATTGTCACTAGTTTATCCAGAAGCTATGTAATATTAGCTATAATAAGAAATCAATGAGGCTGTCCTCTTCTTGATGCAAATAAACATTTACATTTATACATAAGAAATGCCAAATATAAATATGTATTTAGATACCTAATTTATTTGTTAGAGACTATTGTTTCGAAGATTTGATCTTCATCAACAGTCTTTTAATTAGAAATAACAGATATAATATTTCTAATTAAAAGTCTAATGATGAAGATCAAATATTTTAAACTATAGTCTCTAACAAATAAATTATTATAAATGTTGCAATAAACACCCGTTTTTAGTAAAAACGGGTTCTTACTAGTTAAAACGCGTTTCACTGAATACCTTTCTGGTAATTAGAATATACTGATGTTGGTTGAGTTTGGTTCAAAGGTCTAGAATCTTCATTTTGAGTGTTTATTTTCAAAATTTTTTAAACGAAAATGTCAAAAATTACATCCCCTACAACTTTGCTTCTAATTTTTGACATTCTCGTTTGAAATTTTTTTAAAATAAACAACCAAAATGAGGCAGAAGGTCAAAAATGAAGATTCTAGACCTTTGAACCAAACTCAACCAACATCAGTAAATTCTCGTTGCGTCAAAGGTATTCAATGAAACGCGTTTTAACTAGTAAGAACCCGTTCTTACTAAAAATGGGTTTTTACTGCAACATATACATATTTATATTTGGTATATATGGTATATACATAATTGTATATGTTTATTTGCATCAAGTAGAGGACAACATCATTGATTTTCCTTTATGAATCAACAACTATCCGTCTACCGGCAAAACAAAATCTTTTCCATATTATTTACTATTTGTTATAACAGTAGATATCATATTTTGGACCTGATTTTGCACGATCCCAAATTTTCTTCTAACTAAATAGAGAAGATAAATTATTTCATCTTAAGAACCTCAATCATAATAAATTCATCCCATTAAATATTCTTTATGACAATAATTTGTATAAATTCTGAAAGAAATTCAATTGTATAATTCATTTAATGTTCCATTCAACATCTCTTATTAGAGAAGAACAAATAAGCTATGTAAAACGTGGATTCTCGTAAAAAATTATCTACCTTTTTGTTTTAAAATAATTAATCCTTTGAAATCTTTTTGCAACACAAAATGATCATAAACATTTCCAACTCATTAATCATTTATTCAATCCTATTTGGTTTATTTATTAAAAAAAAAAAAAACATCCCTCGAGGGAAAGCGTATCTTTTTTCCTGGTGAAATGGATCAAATGTTCCCCTCGAGAATTAATTATAAATTTAAGAGATATTTGCCTAATCTAATTTTTATAGAATGATATTGTATGTCGGGAGAAAAATATAGATAATAATAAATTAGCTCTTTAGTAATTCAACTTGTTTTAAATGGCCAAAGTCATCATGATTTTGAGACACTTCATAATTTTGAAAGAAAAATCCAAAATCTAAATTGAAAAAAAAGGACAACTTTTTTACGGCTATTTTGCTCTCTGTTATATTTTTTGTCTCCTACGATTTGTCCTAGAAAGATGAAACTTGGTAGAAAAGTGCCAAATTTTAGCTTAAATAAATAAAAAAATTTATTTCTCGACCTGCTTAGAGGCAAAGTCCTCTGTGGCTGGGCCAAACAATCATCAATACAAATCTAATTATAACAATTTAACAAGCATCAATACAAATATGGTACAAAAATATAAAAAATAAAAAAAATATTATAATAAATAACAAACAAGTACAAAAAAAATTGCTTATAAGCAATGACTATCCAAAAGGTAGACATTTTTGTATGAAAACAAAACCAGGCAAAATATAAATTTTAATCACTCTTTCATTTAATTTTTATATGCTGGTCTCCAACAAATAAAGACATATTTTCATTACATTTGATTTATAATCATTTTATAAATTGAATTTATAAAATTTTACTTTTAATCCAAATAAAGGCTAGAAATTCATCCTTTAAATTGAAAGTTTTTGCCGAGAGTAGCAGAATTTTTACATATTGAAGGAGACAATAAAAGAGTGTGTCTTCTGCTGGAATTATAAATTTTATTTATTTAAGATGTTAACCTTTCATTCATAAATTAATTCCTGTGAATACATTGTAATAGACTGATGAAGAGGGCAAAGCCCTCGAAACTATAGTCTCGTTATAAATAAATAAAATTTATAATTCCAGCAGAAGACACACTCTTTTATTGTCTCCTTCAATTCATCCTTTGCTAAAGACGAATAATTTTTAGAGTATATACTTAATTCTTGTGTTTTTTAGTTACTTCAAAATTTATCATAAATTACTCTAAAGATATTAATAATAATAAAAAAATTTCGGGTGCCCCTTAAAAACACCAAGTGGCTTTACCTTGTCATTTCGGGGGCAGTGGTAAAGACGGATAGTGTGATAAGACGTACATTTTTTGTCCGCCAAAACAGTAATTTTTACAAAATAATACTTCTACAAATAATTTAATCTATCTAGTTAGAAACCGAGGCCGACTTTTAGCCACTGAAATGGATTTCCTAAGAAGAAGTTATGGGTTGACGAGAACTGATAGAGTTCGAAACGAAGAAATAAGAAGACAAATGAACATGGACGGGGATCTTATTGACGAAATCCAAAAAAAAAAAAAAAAAAACAAAAAAAAAAAACAATTAGTTTGGTTTGGACACGTAAAAAGGATGGACGAAGAAGCAATCCCAAAAAAGGCTCTAGAATGGATCCCCCCTGAAAGACGACAAAGAGGTAGGTCGACCCAGGCGCTCCTTGATGGACGAGGTGAACGAGTCTATGAGGTCCAGAAATCTCGAGATTGAGGATGTCTGGGACCGTGAAACGTGGAAAATGGAAACGGAGAAGCGTGGAAATCCGGAAGAAGAAGAAGATTTAATCTTTCGATGATTTTTATGCTTTATATAATGAGCTCTTTTGTTACCTCTCTCCCTATTTTGGGTAACTTATTTTTTCTCCCATCTATTTCGCAGGATTCTACAGAGTAATTGTACAAAATAGTATACAAATCAGATGAAGATTTAATTATTTGTTTCCCTCCCTCACACACATAATTATTATTTTATTCTACGATATATGTATGAAATTTGGTCCATATCCACCAACGATTTAATATTTTTAATTTTTCCCCCTTAAAAGCATCAAAATTAAAGGTCAAGTTTACGTGATCCGATTTCAATCAAAATCTGCTGGGCCTTCATCTCAGTCTATAATGACTGAATATAAATGCTTCCCCATAATTCGTAGTAGTAAAAAGAAAGTTGAAACTTGGCACACACCTACAAATACGATCTAATTTAATTTATTAAATTTAGAGCAAATGTCTGCCTATTAATGGTTGAAAATTCGGGAATTATCACTTTGCTCTAGAGGGCACAAATAAATAAATAAAAATATTTGTTGTTTAAAATATTGTATAATCATTCAAACTGGGTCTTGTATATATGTATAACAATGCGGTTAAACAAGCTTGGGTTTTATTAATTAAATGAAGTTATATAATTTAAGATCAAACAGCAAATGTTTACATTATTTAAACAATATTTAGTACTCGGCAAAGAGCCATTTGTATAAATAAATAAACTTAAATATTTATTTGATATTTAATATATAAGTTATATATATAAATTATTGTTGATTACTTCTCAACAACAACGGCACTTAATCACACGGAACGATAATCGATAATTATTAATAAAACGGTAAACGGTAAACGGTAAAATAAATAACGAAACAGAGTATATACACTCTTCACTTCACTTCACCATCTCGCCAACTAGCCACATATTATGATTCTTAAGCCTCCACGTGTACTAATCAAATTCAACTCACTTCCTTTAAAGTAGAGAGCTGTGTATAGACACCTGGCTCTCGGAGCGAAACCGCGGCAGATTTATTTTAAAGAAAATTTTTTTTTAGAAACTTTTTAAAATTTAAAATATAAAATACTAGATGCTATTACCTAACTATTTTTCAGAATTCCTATATTTTTCATCTGAATTTAAAAAGCCCAAATCTAATCAGTTTTTTCTTTTTAAAAATACAAACATTTTGGCACTCAGACACATAGAGGAAAAAGAAAATTTAGAAATATTCAAAAATTGGATTGGAGTCTAATGTATTTCTAGAGCTAAAGTTTTAAATCATTAATGGCTGTTAGATTCGGGAAAGATTGAAGCAGAAAGAGAATCGCAAATCCAGGCGAATGGGTAATGGATCATTGCCTTGAGTCAAAATTCATTGAATAAAATTTTCTTATATGCTGGAAGAGCAAAGCAGCGAGTAAAGCTTGTTTGAATTTAATGCTTCTAAGCCTCTTCGCTCTGCAGAGAGTGCAGAGTGTCGAATTCATTTATTATTTACGCCAGGGGTGTCCAACCTTTGGCTTACCCGGGCCACATTTGAAGAAAAAAAATTGTCTCGGACCCCGGATTAAATATTATAATTCTATTGATATTTGTTATTCAAAAAAGATAGTTAATAATGTAGAAATAAGAACTTTATTATTTTTTTAGCTCATAGTGATTTACTATATTTTACTTTTCGTGAATTTTATACCTGAAAATAGCTCCTCGTATATTTAAATACATACCTACATACTTATAAAAAGTGATATTATGTATTAGTATTTGCTTATATTTTTTCCTGGCTAGATAATTGGGTGATATAAAATTCTAATAAAGAGACAATATTCAAATTTTCTTTCAGATTGGTATCTAATTGTTGTTTGAGAACCTTCAATCAGAAAGTTTGCAAGTAGAAAATTTATTTCTAATGAAAATGGAGTCGTCAAAAATAGACCAAAATGATTATTATTTCTTCCGAAATCTTGAAATCTACTTGCAGATTCAACATTTAAAATTTGCACTTTTATTTTTCAAAAACTTCACAGTAGATTTTCAGTTTTCTTATTTTAAAGAAAAAAAATTATCAGGCCAAATTGTTGTGTCTTTTCCAGTATCTACATTATAAATCTCAATGTTTTAACGAATTTTATGACTTTATATTGAGCCACGGGCAAGTTTTAGTCCAGGTGAGAAATTATCAATTAATTGTGATTGTTCTAGAAAACCCCAATTCCTAGTCTCCTTGTACTAGAATGATATAACTATGGACTTGTTTAATGTCGTAGCATATAAATTATTGAAATAATAAATATTTTAGAAAGTGAAAATATGAGAAGAAGAAGAATTTTTAAATATTCGAAACTCATATTTTTTTTTATCTTATATTGTTGAGCTTATAATTTTGCTTTTAGTGAATTTTATTCTTGAAAAAAGCTTCACGTATTGTAAAAATCTACATATAAATCTTGTTTTAAGAAAGTTTATGATTGTATGTTGGGCCACACTCATTGCAGTGCTGGGCCGCATGCGGCCCGCGGGCCACTGGTTGGACAGCCCTGCTTTACGCTTTGCTCGTGTTCTACTCTGTTTGCAGTCTTAGAAGAAATGTGAGTTTTGATTGTACAATTCCCTAAAGATGAAAAAAAGAGAAAATAATTTATTTCAGATCTGATAATATTATTTGAGATAAAAAATTATTGATATTTCCATTAGTTTCTAATTTGCCCGCGAGGGGTGCCGACTAGTTATAAATCACGTAGTTTTTGTTATTAAGGTCTTAAAGCGGAAGTTTTCTATTAATTGAAAATTGGCCAAATTAAATAAAATATCGTACAGCTAAAAATACAACGTGAGCAGCACATGATTTTCACTTATAGCTTCCCTTCTTTGAAATTATCCTTCCCAATGTTTACCCTTAGGCTTGAGAATAATTCAATACAAGCTTATGGCCTTCAAAGAACATATGAGTCTTTAATAAGCATTCTTATTTTGCAATATATTGTCTTTTTGCGACACGCCTAATCGAATTAATCGAAATAAAATTTATACTCAATGAAAAAAACATAATACTAGGTACCCACATGTTATTAATAAAGAAGAAAAGTGGGATTTTAATTAATGAGATTTTTATTTAAAAAATAACACTGGGTTTTTGAAACAACCACCCAAGCAATTACACACCTGGTATTAGTTGAATAAGCTTAGAGAGAATCACATTAGTTAGTCAAAGCTTTAATCTCCGCCGCTATTGCGACACGCCTAATCAACTCGCATCCTTTAATTTAAAAAAAAAAAAATATTTCACTTAAGAACATATAGAACTAGACCGATTTAAAAAATATTTGCTTATGAGAAAATTGCAAAAAGCCAAGAATCTTTGAAGGGGTACTTGCACATTTCAAACAAAAACTTGATATACTTAATTCAACTGAAACACGAAATTCTAAATAATTTGTATTTATTAGTCTGATAGTTAATTCTACATATCGAGAACTATTTAATTATTTTTGAAAAAACTTGATATACTTCTTTCTACCAAGCTTAAGTTTGTAATTTCTTAGGTCTGTGACTTACCTTTTGCTAACATCAAGAGATGTACACAACATGGTCGGATTTGTATCCTTTTTGGACTCTGGGGACATCGAATTACGATTTTTGTTCTAAAAACACGATATTTCTCTATTAACAATGTTGTTTTACTTTCCCTAGAATGAAAATGTGCAAGTAGCCTATTTATAGAATGAATACCTCAAATTGTGAAGGCCCCGCATTGAATGCAAAACTTGAACATATATAACTTTTTAATTTAAGTTAAAAATATTTTATATATTATAATAAATTCTACTGCTTGTTTTTGTTTTTTGTTACCCCAAATAAATTTTCAGCTTTTCCCCGCCATCGTGTCAAGGTTTCAATCTACTATGTGATATAAATCGAGATTAACTTTTATCATTCAAATTACAAGGCACAAAAGACTTAAATTGAAAATTTATTAATCCTATTTTCGAAAATTATATACGTTTACATTGGCCAATCATAAAATAAATTAATAAAAAAGCTATACTTACTTGAGAGAGAGTATTCATTTTACATTCAAAATATTAGTTAAAAATAACACAGTTTTTATTTAATTTTTGTTTTTATAATAGTTTGACTTTTTCATTTATAATAAATTAAATATATTTTCTCCCTCACTAGTGTTATTTTTTTTTCATTTTAACTTAATCCGATTTCTTGGCGCTTATGAAGATACATTGACTCGAAAACACTCTTCTGTTTTCATTTTCTAAATTGTTATTTATTTATTTATTTTTACTGATTTCATTTCACCTTGAACATTCTGATTTAGTGATTTGAAAATTAAAGGGAAACTTTAAAAAACAATTTACAAGCTAGCTAATGATTTTTTAGAAAATATTTCTCCCCTATTTTAAATCCTTGTTTATCTATACTTTCGTTGCGAAATTTATCATTAAAAGATATATGCTAGAAATCTGAAATGTGGCACCAAGTTGCAGTTTGCTAATACAAACATTCCTTCCAAATTTCAATAAATACAACTGAAAACTTTCTTCATTAATACGTCTTTGAGCGATTGGTCGTCAGGACTGGTTAGCTCAGTTAGTGATTTTCTTAACCTTTACCTTTACAGAACCTGGGAAATAAAATTCGAAAAATTTTTAAAATACCTACATATTATAACTCGAAATACAATTTTCAATTTAGTTTCAACCAACTTGACTCATTATCTAAAATGTATAAATCAGTCCAAGTTTAGACAATTTGTCTAAAGACATATAATTCAAAAAAATTCATAATATTGGAAACGAAGTTATGGCTATATACTATGTAATTAAAATATAATAGAAATACAATGAGTCAGCAAATCGGGAAAACTCGAATGTTTATATGATAAACTCTACCTTTTCTATTCTCTACCTATTTAAAGCTTATATAAAAATTATCCTTTCATACATGATGGCTTACATGCCTTAAGCTCTTGAGCATTCCATCCACGACTGGACTCGCTTAGCTCTTACGCAGCTTTCATTCTTCTGCGCGCATATTGTTGCCTAAATACAGGCGCATCAACGTCAGCACCAATTAAGTTCAAATTCAGGATACATTTTGAAGATTTTAATTAGTACAGTTATTTATTTATATTTTATAATTCAACATTTTTCTTATTCGTGCAAAAAATTGAATTAATTAAAAAGCATTAAATGAAAAAATAATTCAGATTCAAGTTCGATTTTGGACAAGAGCTACAATATTCAATTAATTTTTCATTCTCCAGGTGGACGGAATATTGTATTTACTCAAAAATTCACTCAAAAATACTAAATATTTTTCTTATTATTATTAATTATCTTTTGTTTATACTGTCCAAGTTAAATGAAGCCAAAGTTAAGCTTTTTCGTCATTATGAAAGCACACGTCTCGCCAACCTATTTTACTGAAATCAGGAACCGGAAGCGACCAGCCAGTCTTCATAAAGTCCACGATTATATATTTCCAGAACTTATATGAATGCTTATGATATTCTAATAAACTAAATAAAGTAAGATATAAGTGTATCTGTAGTCATTTCGACCCGAGCTCTTCAACAACCTTTGTAAACTTATATATCTTGAGCCTGGATTTGAATCAGTTGATCCCTGTCAGTTTTGTTTAATATTATACAATGGGGCAATGGACCAAGTTGTAAACATCATTTTCGAGAATATGTCCATAGAGTCAATAAGTCCGTAGGTGAATTTTTACTTTATCAAACTGAATTTTTATTTTTTTCTATTCGATTTATTTTATATTCTTTAATTCCGTGATGTTAGTATGCATTAAAAAAATGAGTGACGATTTGTTATTGTGTATAGATTTAAATGAGTTATGTGAAGATGAGGTGCGTTCTTCGAAAAAGATAAAAGTTTGGACAAATGAGTCCTATTAAAACCGTGCCCTGTTTTCTCATTCCAGTTTAATGAGTGAACTACGTGTCACTGCTCCTTTCGGTTATAAAAACTTTCTAAAAATGAACAGTAATGAATACGATTAATTGTTCAATAAAGTGCTTCTTCATTCAAATATGTGAAGAAGGTTTGTTTCCTAATCAGGTTTTGGTGTCTTTTCTATTCAATATATTTTATTTATGAATAATTTCATAAATGCCTGGCATATTGTTAGCACAGGTTCAAATCTGATGACTGAAAGAAAGGTAATTATAAAACTAAGTCATGTGGTAAACACACCAATTTATAAATAGCAGATTATTAAAGCGTGTACTAAATGAAAGTCATGTGGTGTCATAGTATTAGTAGTTTGCTGGAGGATGAAATTCTAAAACTTTGTTCTGTTGGCTTGTTAGTGCTGTTCAAATCCCAGTTATATTGTTTGAATTCCAGATGAATTGATTGCTGGGGTTAAAGGGACTTACTAGAAATTGCCTCCCTTTATCCCAATTAAGAGTCTAAGGCGGAATCAGTACAAGCATAAGCTCGCCAATAATAATTTAATAAATATAATGGTAAAGCAAGAGAATGCATTTAATTTAAGAGAAAATTCACTCTTGTTCAGCTCCTTTGATTCAGCTTAGCTTACTTATCTATAGGAGCGTATCCGCTTTAACCCTAATTTTTATTTTATTTACATAAATGAGTTAAATTAAAACTTCACTAAACTCTCATCTACGAGAAATATTCTAAACAAAAAGAAAATAAACTGACACGTTCTGATGTGGCCATCCACCTGACTTTACTCATACAACCTGGCCCCTCACTTATATTTAATATTTAATAAAATTATTTATAATCATGTAGGGGGGTTAGTTTTTCTTGTGGGAGTTCACTGATTATGTATACAAAATTTGGTTGAGTTTGCTCAAATGGCCTAGATTTTTAATTTTTAACCCCCCCCCCCCCCCTTAATTTTCGGTCGATATGCGCCAAAATCTAATTAGCTCTTAACTAATGGACCAAAACTACATGTGAAATTTCGTTTTGATATTCACACTAGTTTTTGAGTTAGCTCGTCCACAAAAATTTGGTAACGCACAGACTAACAACCAGACTAACAGACATTTTGACAAAGCAGGGATTATCTCGAAAAATATAATTTTTTCGATGTTCACTTATTATGGCTTTACTGTAGACCGAAATGCCATGGTTTCGCTCAATTTTTTTAATCAAAATAGTTTCAGCCGTTTTTTAGATATTCGAAAAAAAGAAGCAAAAAAAACACTTTTTTCATGCACGGTTACAATACTTGACCATACTCTGTATGGTAAACTAAAAACACATACACCAATTCTCTATGAATTCTAAAAGTCACGGTTTCTCTCTTTGCCAAATAATCACATAGTATCTATTAAGATCAATTTCAACCCGAATTATTTTGTAAATAATGCTCTCTAAATTTAGTTGACACATTGTTGCTAATACTAGACGCTAGGCATTTATTTAGACCTGAAGATGTTTGATAAGGAAGAGGAATGTCTTCTTCAATTCCATGAATTGATTATATATAATTAAAAATATTAATTAATTATTCGGTACACAAGGCAAGCATTGCTACCAGGTGGTCAAATCCATTAATGGATTCGCTTGAAATTTGTGTTGTTCATACTCATTCATGTTTAGAAACTTCTGGAGAAAAATCATTCTGAAACATGACTTATGTGTCTGAAAAGATTTGGCAGAATGTTCATTTTAGAACTAAAATATTTGAATTTCAAAAAAACCAAGAACATTTTTTAAAAATTGATTAATTTATCAACAAGGGATTGGTACTTACTGATTATTAAATCAGTTAGTAAGATATTAATTGAAAATTGTTTATCTCAGTAAAGAATTTACAAGCGTGTAAGTACTCAGGTTCAACTTCTGAGGGGACGAGGCCCTCTGATATGAAATATAAAATTATTCTATTAATTTTTTTTGCAACGAAATTTTCTCTGGAGAGAGATGGACTGGTAGAAACTTTAATTGAATGTAATGGAAGGCAGCCCAGAGGTAGTGAGAAAAGAAAAAATTAAAACATATCAAATAAGGTATAATTTATTGGAATCCTTCCTCCTTTCCTTTCAAACCGACGTTTCGGAGGATTTTTGAAACGCTGAAGAAGGAGGGAAAAGTCCTCCGAAACGTCGGTTTGAAAGGAAGGGAGGAGGGATTCCAATAAATTACACCTTGTTTGATATGTGTTAATTTTTTCTTTCCTCACTACCTCTGGGCTGCCTTCCATTGCATTCAATTATTCTATTAAAATCTTAGATTAGAGACCTTAAATATAAATTCTTACTTAAAACAGGAATAGCAGGGAATTGGACAATAAATAAAAAACAAAGTTTTATCAAATGGGCCAGACTTTTCGTCGATTTATTTCGACTTCCTCAGTGGCCCATTCTATCACTCTTTGTCAAATGACATTTCCACTATGCGACGAAACATGTTTAATTTTTTTTATTAGTACTACAATACATTATCTAGTTTCAATTGCAAGTGCTTTGTGTGTTTAAAAGTAAAAAACATAAAGGATTTTTATGAAAATTTTAATTTTTATTTGTTAAAAGGAGAAAAAAGGTTCAAAATTGTTGAATCATTGAGGCCAATAATGTATTGTAGTAATAATAAAAAAGATTAAACATGTTTCGTCGCATAGTGGAATTGTCTTTTGACAAAGAGTGATAGAATGGGCCACTGAGGAAGTCGAAATAAATCGACGAAACGTCTGGCCCATTTAATAAAAACTCTGTTTTTTATTTATTGTCCAATTCCCTGCTAATCCTGTTTTAATTAATACTTATTATGGATGCGAGTGATGTACCGTTATAAATAATTACCTTTAAAATTTTTATTGACTAAATCCAAATATTTCGAGAGCAGTAGATGTAGTATTTGATCAATGGAAGACACTCATCTTACCAAAATATCGGCTTTAATTAGAATACAATTAATTTATCTTCATATGAAGAAAGAAGCATTCGCAAACTTTCTTTTGAAAAAAAATAAATTGAAAAAGTATTTGTCTATATGTTTAGTGTTTTAATAAATATATTCAACAGTACCTACCTACATAAATGGTTTATTAAAAAAAATTTAAATAAGCAAAAACGGATTAGATACTTTGGAACTATTGAAATTTATCGAATTAGTATATAGTTGGTTATAATGAGCTGAATTTAAATTTTCTCTGTGCAAACTCGATTTTTATGGCATATCGAAATACTTTATACTATCTCTTAGTTTAGTAAATAGTAAACAAATTCAATTTGATTCCATTCTCGTCCGTGTTCTTTATGGGATTTTTATTGTTTTCTGCATTTGTTCTCGAATATTATTTAGAAATTAAGCATTTTTTTTACAGGCAGAAAGCCAGCTGTGCGGGGTGTCACAGTCGGGGACAGCTCGTCTGAGCCAACAGGTGCGTGCAGGAATCGCAACCACCTTCGACGAGTCACCTGCAGGTGAGCAACATCCCCATCTAACAATCCGCAACCCTAAGCCACCAATGCGAAAATAATTGAACATGTCTTTAAATTCGAATCAACGTTTAGTATAAATGTTTTGGTCCACGTGTTGTAATATGGCTACGTGGCTACTTATACAGGTCAAAGATTAGACACGAGGCTCAAGCAATTTCTGAATATTTATTTATTTTATTTCAACGGCTAATGCCTAATACCTATACAGTAATATAGTACAATATTTATCAAAGATAATACATTATAACAATATTAATAATAAAAAGTAAAATAATACATTAAAATAACTTATAAAATAAGACAATAACAATAATAAAATCAAAATAATACATTAAAATTATGGGTATAAATTAAATTTTTTTTATAAAAATGACAAATATTCAGGGAAGTTAACTATTTGAGCCCTGAAAAACTCAACAAAGATGACGAAACGTTGGCAATAAAATATAAATTATATGCATAAAAAATACAGTCCCCACTTCCCTATAACAACTTTAATAATTTAATCAATAGACATAACTAATCAAAACAAATACAAAACAATGTTCACTCATAGATTAGTGTTAGCTTTTGGAGCAAAATTGCAGCTCTATTAATACTTAATGAGAAATCCAGAGGGTTTTCCAATCGTTGTGACAAATTATTTATTAAATAAATTTACAATTTTTCTCATTAATATATCAAAGAATAATTAATATATTAATGAGAATTGTTCTGACCGCGCTTTTTTGAAAAAGATATATATATATATAGAGAGAGAAAAAGATGTGATCCATTTAGCTACAATCCAACGTCATTTTGCGTATAACCCGCATGAGACATGGATGGATCACCAAATGAATTTGAAATCTGAGATGTTATATATTTAATCTTCCAGCCCAGAGCGCTCGGTCTATTAGCATGTATGTTAGATGCTTGCCATTAATTAATCGAATGTTTCCTACATTCGATTCAATCGCGAATCAAATGTAGGTGATTTTTGTCAAATATTGACCCAAAATAATATCTGAACTTATATATTTTTAACTTGAAATAATGATGTTAAATATATAAGTTCAGATATTATTTTCGCTCAATATTTGACAAAAATCACCTACATTAATGTAGGAAACATTCGATTAATTATTTATTGTAACATTGACTTAGTCTGAAAAAAGGATTTGCTTCAGAGTGCCGTCTGCAAGGTATTACTGAATAAAATGGTAATCTGTTTCTTAATATATAATAATATGCCTACCTAGCGGTTTGTACAAGCATATCGAGGATACGAAGTCCAGTTTTATGCTGAATTACCGAAGCTCAATCGATATATAAGCCGGCCAGCGGAGATGATCAAGTCACAGGCAGGCAGGGCAGATAGAGCAGGGGAGATTTACGGTAGAGGCCTCTTACACACACCTTACCGCCCTTCCCACTGTAAACATTTGCGTTAAACCCATTGTTATAAATATATCTTAAGTCTATTATTTATCCAGTCAACCCTTAAACTAAAAATAGATACTATTATAGTATATTAATAGTTAAGATGCCACTATTTGAACCAAGCACCAATAAGTAAATTATGAAAATATTGTTATTTGAGTAAAATAGTGGAATAGTTAAATTTAATAGTTCTGTATTTACATGGAATAATACCTAATTACGACAAAAAATGATATAAACTTGAATATTTTTTATATATAATAGAAATAGATATGTATTTCTGAGTAGAAGATGAGAATGGTATATTCATTTGATGTAGAATCTATATTCAATCAAATGAATTACATACATTTATTTTAAATATTTTTATTAGCATTTCTACGGAGTAGGTAATAATTTAATCCAGGATTTTTTTTTAAATTTCATATAGTAGGTATTGTGGAATTTGGGTTGGTTTTTATTTTTTTTTTCTCGTAAACGATTCCAACGATTTTACTTAAAAATCACTGTATTTAACAAGTATCGGAAGTTCTATCAATAGTATTTTTCTAAATTGAAATAGGGTGGACTAATTTAAAAGACTAAAATTGGTAGGATAATTTCAAAGAAGGGGATTTTGTAATCGAAAGTCGTGTGCTGCACCCATCAGATTCTTCCTCACAATTTCCTAATTTATTTTATAAATTGCTCGTTGGGTTTGCGAAAAAATCTTATTCGAATTTCTCACCATGGTCTCTTGAAAGGAAAGAATTATCTCTTCAGGCGTTAGAAACGCGAATTTCATCAAAAGAATACAATTTGTAAAAAAAAATACTTCATATTTTTATTGGAATAGCTAGAGGTAGAATAGATTTTTCGGTCCCTGGAAAAGAAAAGCTTTTCTTTACTTTACCAAAAGCTTACTCGGATAAATTTTTCTCTCTTTTTGTTTGTCTCTCCAGATAAATATTTTCTTTTCTGATATTAGTTGCTTATGTTTAACCATCATCATGTTTCCCATGTTTGATATATCTCATTATTGACATAAAAGCCCTTTGTTAGGCTCTGGGGTCTTCTTGATAACTTTCCCTCAGAGCTTCCAATTTCCTAAAGCAATTTCTCTGGCGTCGTCATCTATTCAGTATTTCCTCTGGAATTTAGAGCTTCTAAGCCTTTGGCTTCCTTTTCAAGACTTACTTCGAAGATTTACTATATTTGCTTTAAGCCTTCTTGTTCTATTGCGGTGATTTCACAATAGAATATTCCAGATTTTGTCAAAGTATTTAAGTTATTATTAACTTGTGCCAAAGAAAATATATTATTGGGCGCCAAGAGGAAATGGAAAGAGGACAAAATCACTAGGCTCATAATGGAAAAAAAACACAAGACCAATACAAAAAAGGAATTTAAAGGAAGATGATTTCCTGGTCAGAAGGCGATGTCAGATTAGCTCACCCTAGCTGTAAAATACCCACTTTAATAATATTATAATTAATTTCAATTTATTCGTTTTTATATTCCAAATTTTTTATATTTCATTTTTCAATTTTAGCTAATTTTATCGTTTTGAAAAATAGTAAAAAAAAAAGTTTCATGATTGAAATCAAGTGAAAATATGTTTTTTTTTAATCTAGCGCCACTACGGCTGTAATTTCGGCATGATGTTATCAACAAGTTTAAAGCTAAGATTCAAAGATCTTATTAATATGTTTAATTCATTTCAAAATGGGTCACCTCAGGAGTAGAACTCAAATGACAAACTTTTTTCCGGCCAGAGACGATATTATTCAGTCATATATATATGTCTTAGAAAATTTGAATCTATTACCATCGGCAAATTGAAATCCTTAAATATTACATATAAATATGTATTATGCAAGAAGATTTTAAAATCTAAAATTCTATTGTCATTAGATTTTTAAAAAATATTTTGGCTGGCAAAATGGGATTTTACCCGATCCCAATAAATAAAAAAAAAAAAAAAAGTTTTTTAAAAAACACCATCTTTTTAAAAAATTGAAAAACTCACTTGAATTCACTCATAAAACTCAATTTCCACTAAATTTTTTTTATTCTTGGCTTTAAATTTTTTGATAAAATAGTCTTTCGTGTTTCGTGCAGATCACGTAACTTTCAATAATTAACAAACTGTGTATATTAAAATGAAATACAATGCTGAAAACAAAAACAATCTCTCACCCCGTTTTTGGATAAATGACTAAAACCTAAAAATACCTGAAGGAAAGGTGTAATTCCGGACACACATACTATTTTTATAAAATATTTAGTCAATACTCCAACGGGCAGGTCATTCTTAATATAGGTATGCCAAATAAAAATTTAAAAAAAAAAAAAAAAAAAAATATTTAAACTGTAAAGCTTAAAAGACCTAGAGTTAAAGTGTAATTAATTCGATCTTGAACCAAATCCATGCTGGATATTCGCGAAAATTACGTTAAGCTTCGCATTTATTCAAGATCTCTAGAATTAATAAGCTATAGTGTGAATTCAATAGGAATTGATCCCCTAATATTTATTGACAGAAAGCTATCAGTGAACAACAACTTTTCTCTTCAAAAGAAGTTTGCTATTCACCCATATCGAGTGTCTTAAGCTTTTGCTGATTTTCGAGATATCTAACTTAAGTTTAAAGTTAAAAGGAAAAAATTTGCATACTCGATACGGTGATTTTGATTGGTAAATAGTGAAGATTTTTTGGAAGATAAATATGTAAATAAATATCCATCTGTCTTAAAGCTTTGGTATTCGCAAATATTATCTAATTTTCATTTTGATTATAATCATTAACGAAAATATTTTAAATATTCGCCATTTGAATTCCATTCTCAAAGATAAACTCAGCAGCTCTTTCCGATGCAAACATCCCCTTTAAAAATTCGATAAAACTATAAACTACAAATGATAATTATCCGCAAGTCCATTTTCCCTTCCATCCGAAGATCAATATATGAGAGATAATTCCCATCGGCTCGGTTATTTAGAACAGTTGTTTTTTGTCGACATTTTATGACTAAATGCGATTACTGTCAGCGATGTTCGATGTTCAAGACCTTGCTTGCTAGCGAGGCTTTATAATTGGTTTTCCAGTCACTCCCTGGTAGTCATTAAATGACAGAAAGAGAAAAATCAAATTACAAATCGTTTAATGAAATACGAGGTGGATTTAAACTAACTCTGTTAAAAATATTAATTTAAAAAAAAAAATCTTTCCAGTTGTCAACTTTCATGTTATATTTTAAGGCAGTTGTTTCGCGACAATACTAGCAAAAAGTTAATGCTAGAGTATATAGAACAGGCAATAAGGATTCATAATTCATAGGCCTAAAACTTTTTGCTGTTTACGTACCACAACTAGCCAATCCCGTGGTAGTTTGACAAATCTGGCAACACTTTTCGAGCTTGTATATCTATATTTTATCATAGAAATTTCAGATAAAGTAGGTACATTATAAAGGGAGATTTATTTATAAAACAAAAAGTCCTTAATAAGGAATTGTAAGCTGTTGAGACAATGGCTGAAGCGAAAAAACGTCAAATAATTACTAAATTTAACCCACTTTTTAGGTTAAATAAATGCTTTGTTGCCAGCTTGTTTTTAGTGTAAATTTTTCATTATACATTTTTTATTAATTATTATCTCAGAAACTGTGTTGTAACTATGAATTAAAATTTTCTTAAAAAATGTATTAGTTATTGTTTAATATTGGTTTAGTTTTTTATAACAATGGTAAGAAGGGTTTCTTAATTTTAATTAAATATCTATGTAAACTTTCCGGTATCCCGTATAGTGAAATGTATAAGAGTCTGAAAAACTAAACATTTGGAATTTAATATCTCCGGAACTATATTGTTCATAAATTTTGTTTTGCCACCAATTGATGCAGAAGTATTTAAATAATAATCTGTCTAAATTTCAAAAAAATCCTAAGAAAACCCATATTTTTGAACAACTACCTTAAGATGTAAATGAACCACTTTATGCGAACATTCTATTGCATATAAAACAAATATAATATTTATAAGGACTGAAGATGAAGCACAAGTCTTCGAAACTATTGGCGAAAATGGCGACATCTCTTCAAGTTATATAGAATTAATAATGGAATAGCGAATTCACACCTTATGGCATTTAGTGGCAGAAAATTATCGGGGAAACAATTTCTATTCTCTCATAAGAACAATAGATTTATTTCTCCGTTAAATAGCTCCTCTGATTTTCGCCAATAATCCTTATTAAATAAAATTATATAGGAGTATACGCTATATATTCATTCATCATATGTTTATTTAAACAGAGAATAACTTCATTGATTTTACTTGAAAAATATTAATAGTTTTCAGTATATCATTGATATTTTATATATTTTAACTTTGATTTAATAACAGATTGTTAATGCCTCGGTGAGAAGATGACCTTTAAAATGTTTTTTCTTGTAATGTATAACATCTGACAAATGAGTTTATGAAATGAGGTAAAAAATAACCTAAGCTTCATTGTAAAAACATAGAATGATTAATAAAAAGTGTCTAATTGTCTTGTTTTCACTATTTAAGCCACTGAAGAAGTCATAAATCAGTGACGAAACATTTGACACATTTAATTAAAAAAAACTCTACGATTAATTTAAATATCTTATCCAACTCCCTAGATCTCTATTACAAATTAATAGTTTTATTTTTTTTAGTTGGTCAGCGTACGTCGCTGGTCGGAACAAATTACTATATTATTGAATTTACCAAATCATTTTTAGGTTTCCGTACAAATGAAAAACGGAACCCTATTTAGTGTCGATATAATGACTGTCCGTCTGGCGAAGCAATGTAGCTCGTAAATAACATACAATCTTCCTATTATTAATTTCAATACACTAATTGGCTACGAAAAAAAAACAATACAAAATTGAGTGAATTCAATAGTCCGCGTTGCCATGCTCTCTATCTACCATAGAATGATGGCGAAAGAGTGTTGGGAGTCGGCAAAACGTGTGCCACGTGCAAAACATGCTTTGGGGGAAATTATTGATTTTATCTCATCAGAGCACCTGCCGTGATAGTATCTATAGAAAAGGGAAAGGGCAGAAACATTTCTTCGATGAGCCAGCGAGTCGGTGATCTATTTTTACTGTAATAACGCTTTACATAAATAAGAGTTGAGTCTAAAAATCACTTGGTGAATATTATTAAGATTAAATGTTTTTTTGATTCAGAGTTTATTTTACTGAATGTAAATTTTCAAGGTTTTACTTGGTAAGCTCTGCAGGCTACCATTTTTATTTGATCTTATTTAGAATTGCCCTAGACATAGAGAAAAATTATTACCTATCTGTTTGTGAATTGAAATACCCATGATAACATAAGAAAGGAAAGTTATAAAAAGTTAGTTCTAGACTCAGAATGAAGAATAGAGATATTAGGCTTTTTAGCTTCAAACTTCCGGTTTTAAAATAGAGAAAATTTGAAAAAAAAATTATCTCGAAGGCTTTTAGTTAATCGTTAATGATATGTAATTTGGCATCCGTTTGGCATTAATAAGCTGCAGCTTTTGCTAAAAAATAACTTTCTAGTTAAAACCATTCGTTAACAAAAAATAAAAAAATAAAATCATCTAAGGTAGTTGTTTCACCATATGGCTTTTCTTAGGATTTTTTTGAAATTTAAACTGATTATTATTCAAATACTTCGATTGGTAGCAAAACAAACTTTATGAACGATATAGTTCCAGAGATATTAAATTCCAAAGATAGAGTTTTTCAGACTCTTATACATTTCACTTTACGGGATATCGGAAGGTTTACATACATATTTAATTATAATTGGGAAACTCTTCTTACCATTGCTATAAAAAACTAAACCACAATTAAACAATAAGTAATACATTTTTTAAGAAAATTTTAATTCATAGTTACAACACGGTTTTTGAGATAATAACGAATAAATAATGAAAAATTTACACTAAAAACAAACTGTCAACAACGCATTTATTTAACCTAAAAAGTGGGTTAACTTTAGTAATTTTTTTGACGTTTTTTCGTTTCAGGCATTGTCGCAACACCTTTCAATCGCTTATTAAGAACTTTTTGTTTTATAAATCTTACTTTATAATGTACCTACTTTATTTGAAATTTCTATGATAAAATATATACAAGCTCTGCAGTGTTGCCAGATTTGTCAAACGAACACGGGATTGGCTAGAATTGGTACATAAACAGCAAAAAGTTTTGGGCTTATGAATTATGAATCCTTATTGTCTGTTCTATATACTCTAGCATTAACTTTTTGCTAGTAATGTCGCGAAACAACTTCCTTAACAAAATAAATAAATAAGGAAGCTAAAATTCTTTTGATTTTAATGGCCAATAACACCAAACAATCGCTGTTATTAAAGGAGACAAGAAATAACTGGTTACCTTCATACCTTTTAAACTCTGAGAAAGGAAGATCGATATTTAAAAATTTGAAAATTACCTTTCAATAAATTACATATTTTATTCATTATTCTTGTGCTCCTCTTAAGTTCTACCAGCCTGTCTCCAAGAAAATAGTTTCAATATATTAAAATAATTATTCTTGTATTATATTTGAATATACAACTACCACCTGTTTTACAAAGTTTTTTGTGCTATCTTTTATGACCATAAAACAAAAATTTGCATAATATGGGAGTTTTTATATGTATGTTTACATACTTTTGACGTTTTTTGTTAATATAAATCCGAGCTCTATTTATAATATTCGCCCACTATAGTAGCGCACCCATTCTCACTGCGTTATCTCCAATCTAGCTCATTTGTCATACAGAAAGAACCATATATTTGAGGCTATTTATTAAAGCATTTTTTTTCTTGATCGAAGAAAAGAAAAAGGAAACATATCGACACTTTTTGACATTTTATTTTTTACTTTTACATCATAT